>OY992536.1:7620910-8069832 GCA_963921195.1 Pegoplata infirma | reverse complement strand
TCCACATCATCTTTGAAATCTTGAGGATTTGTTAAAGACGGAAGCTCTTTAAGAAAAAGACCACAGCCGACGGACAGATCAAAAGTGTCTCTGGTGCTAAAAAAGTTTCCATATTCCTACGAAATTCCAAGTTCAGTCCTTGTTTCTTTTATTTTTATCTGATTTTCCTAGAGATTTTAACTTATTCCAACTTTCGTTGATATTCGTTTTGGAAAACATGCATCCCATTGCAATTTAATTGTTTTTTATGGTGTTTTTCATCTTTAATAACAAATTTGCAGACAAAAATTTATTTTGCATACATATGTATTTTTTTTTTTAAATAAATAAAAAATAAAATTTTGTCAATAATTTTTTTGACATAATTTTATTTTTACTCATTGAAATTTTGCCGGTAAATTGTAGTAAAATTTTAGTAAAAGAAAAATACGTTTTCTCTTAAATTGATACTACATTTATTATTTTGATGTGTACTCGAACGGTTTTTGAGCAAAAGTAGTAAAACGAGTACAAAATAGTAAATTGTAGTAGGTAATCGAATGGAGCTATTATTATTTGTTTTACAAAATGAAATTCAAACCAAAAATAAAAATCTTTAATTTTTTAGAATTTTATTTATAGGAAAATAAAATTCTATTTTTTTTTGAGAATTTTATTTTTGGAAATAATAAAATTCAAATGTTTTTGAGAAATTTATTTAAACAAAAATTTAGTTCAAATACCTTATGAATTTTAAATAAAATTCGAATTTTTCCCTTGTCTGGTTTTTACCCTTCACTTCTTGGTATCAAAGTTCTATCAGTATTCTAAATTTTGATATATGTAGTACTCACGGAGTGACAAAATGAATAAACTCTTGTGTTTTTCAATGCAGTGTATACAAAAAAATGGCAGACAAGTCTATTTAGGACAACATTGCAGCACAAACTATGTAGTTTAGATATTTTGTAAGTTTATTTATTTTAATCACATTTTCACATTAGTTATCATTTCAATGTTTTTATAGACAGTGACTACAAGAATGTTGTCTGATTTTCCTATAAAATGAAAATTGTATAAAAAAACAAAACTAAAACAAGTTTTTTTACACTGCAGTGAGCTGCGCGTGCGCCTTAATGAACTCGATGACTTTGTTATGACCAGAGTTGATCTTAGTTGTCAAAAGATTTTGTTTTATGTTTTCCCAAATGCACTTCAATGAAAAATGTTTAAAAATATGTGCCAGTTATGTACTTTGCAGCTTAAACGTGTGTGTTTAAAACGCAAACCATAAATTGACTTTTCAATAAAATACTTAATAAAAAGGAGGGAATAAAAAAAAAACAGAATCGATATTATTTGTGGTTTTATTGATTTACCACAAAATATTATGGTTGTTTCTTTAAAAACCCCCTACCGTGAACAGTTTTATTTCAGCTACTGTGTCATTGTTTCTCGTCCGTCCGTCTGTCCGTCTGTCCGTCTATCAGGCAACGTTTATCTTTTGTTGTGTTAATAAATAATAATAAAAAAACAATCATCTTTTTTAAAATCAATTAAAAAACAATATTCCAATACAACACAATGGTTGGAGCCCACAAACGCAAACCAAAAAAAAAACGAAACGAAACGAAAAAGACATCAACAACACTTGCCATCTTAACCCCAAGATTTGATACATTGGTCGTTTTTGGTTATACGGTCACTGAGATAGCATCGCACCAACGTAATCATATTTTTTCGTAACATTGTGTGTCATGGCGATAGAAAAAAAATAATAATATAAATGCCGCCGCCAACAACATTAGCTGTAGCTGGATGCAGTATAACCAACCGCCACCACCACGCAATCAATATTTTTTATATGTTTTGGATTTTAGTGTTTTTATCCCGATCATATTTGGTTTATTGGCTGCCTGGCATGGAATTGTTTTTGGCTGTGGCATATAGTTGACTTGTATTGGCGGCGGTGGCGGCGGCGTCAGTTAACCGCAAATCGTGCTGACCGTGTTGAGTAACAATTGTTTGTGAACCCAGACACAATGTGTAAGCGCCATCTATGAATAAATCACGTTCACCCGAAAAATGAACAGCAACAACAAAACTCAACAACCACAAACATTGTTGTTGGTTTTTGTTTCACATCCATTGCTGAAAAAAACAACGATAAAAAGATGAAAAGATCAATTCATAAAGATATGATTTTTCAGTTAATTTAACTATAAAAGGATATGGATGTTTAGTTTTTTTTTTGTTTTACGTTCCTCTAACATTAAGCGATCATAAAATTATTGTTTAAAACACTCGTTGGCTGCTGTATTTTTTTGTTTTAATAACTCTACTTAATGATAGAGTGTTAATACAAGTTTTTCATTCGGTATGTAACACTTTGAAATATTTGTCAGTTGAAATCCCTCTACACCATTTACAGATGTAATTCGAAAAAGATCAATTGTAATTCGAAGATTCTATTTGTAATTCGAAGATTCCATTTGTAATTCGAAGATTCCATTTGTAATTCGAAGATTCCATTTGTAATTCGAATACTCCAATTGTAATTCGAAGATTCCATTTGTAATTCGAAGATTCCAATTGTAATTCATAAAAGATCAATTGTAATTCGTAAAATATCAATTGAAATTCGTAAAAGATCAATTGTAATTCGTAAAAGATCAATTGTAATTCGAAAAAGATCAATTGTAATTCGTAAAAGATCAATTGTAATTCGAAAAAGATCAACTGTAATTCGTAAAAGATCAATTGTAATTCGTAAAAGATCAATTGTAATTCGAAGATTCCATTTGTAATTCGTAAAAGATCAATTGTAATTCGTAAAATATCAATTGTAATTCGAAAAAGATCAATTGTAATTCGAAAAAGATCAATTGTAATTCGTAAAAGATCAATTGTAATTCGTAAAAGATCAATTGTAATGCGTAAAAGATCAATTGTAATGCGAAAAATATCAATTGTAACTTGTAAAAGATCAATTGTAATTCGAAAAAGATCAATTGTAATTCGTAAAAGATCAATTGTAATTCGTAAAAGATCAATTGTAATTCGAAGATTACAATTGTAATTCGAAAAACATCAACTGAATTTACATTGATAATTTACGAATTACAATTGGAATCTTCGAATTACAATTGATCTTTTACGAATTACATTTGATCTTTTACGAATTACAATTGATCTTTTACGAATTACAATTGATCTTTTTCGAATTACAATTGATCTTTTACGAATTACAATTGATCTTTTTCGAATTACAATTGATCTTTTACGAATTACAATTGATCTTTTACGAATTACAATTGATCATTTACGAATTACAATTGATCTTTTTCGAATTACAATTAATCTTTTTCGAATTACAATTGATCTTTTACGAATTACAAATGGAATCTTCGAATTACAATTGATCTTTTACGAATTACAATTGATCTTTTACGAATTACAATTGATCTTTTTCGAATTACAATTGATCTTTTACGAATTACAATTGATCTTCTTCGAATTACAATTGATCTTTTACGAATTACAATTGATCTTTTACGAATTACAATTGGAATCTTCGAATTACAAATGGAATCTTCGAATTACAATTGGAGTATTCGAATTACAAATGGAATCTTCGAATTACAAATGGAATCTTCGAATTACAAATGGAATCTTCGAATTACAAATAGAATCTTCGAATTACAATTGATCTTTTTCGAATTACATCTGTAAATGGTGTATTTTATAAATTAATAGACTGATATATTCGACTCAAATGTTTTGATTGCTCTCCTCGCCAGATGAAGTTGACATTTTGTTGTAATGGCCTAAGCAGATCAAAAGTTATAAGGAAAACCTAAAAATATGTAAATTTTTTGTGTAGTTACAAAATACAAAAAAAAAAACAAGTAGGAAAATTACACTGAACAACAAAATCAAATTTTTTCCAAAATTACAAGGTCAGACCAAAAAAATTTGATAGAAGAGAGGAGGTAAAATTTCCCCCAAATGCAAATGTTGTATTGCCAATCGTCATTGAATATCGAGTGAAGCTTACGTTTAAAGTATATCGTGTTTTCAGCAAATTTATGTAAAATGTTACGGAGAACATTTTTGTGGAATATATTAACCCTCTAGCTCCTCACGATAAGTGGTTAACAAATTTATGTAAAATGTTACGGGGAACATTTTTGTAGAATATGTTAACCCTCTAACTCCTCAAGATAAGGGTCTTTTTTGTCCTTCTTTTAAAAAAGAGCAAAGAGCACCACTAAAACAGGGATTTAAGGGGTTAAAATGTTCCGCAAAAATATTCGCCGTGAAATTTTACTATAAGTCCCTTTTACGGCAAATATTTTTGCGGACCATTTTAACCCCTTAAATAGCTGTTTTAATGGTGTTTTTGCTCTTTTTTAAAAGAAGGACAAAAAGACCCTTATCTTGAGGAGCTAGAGGGTTAACATATTCTACAAAAATGTTCTCCGTAACATTTTACATAAAATTGCTTTACACACCTTATACTTTAAACGTAAGCTTAACTCGATTTTCTTAATAAATGCGTAATTAACCCTTAGCTCTCTTTTGTTGTGTCTTATTTCTGACTTTCTTGTTAAGTTTTCCGTTTTGGTGTATTCAGGGACTTATAGTAAAATTTCACGGCGGATATTTTTTCGGAACATTTTAACCCCTTAAATCCCTGTTTTAATGGTGTTTTTTGCTCTTTTTGAAAAGAAGGACAAAAAAGACCCTTATCTTGAGGAGTTAGAGGGTTAACATATTCCACAAAAATGTTCTCCGTAATATTTTACATAAATTTGCTTAACACACCATATACTTTAAACGTAAGCTGCACTCGATATTCAATGACGATTTACAATACAATATTTACATTTGGGGGAAACTTCACCTCCCCCTAAAATGAAACCCAGATGTAAACTTTTAAAACGCCGATACACGTGTATTTTTTTTTTGTCTCTTCTATCAAAATTTTTTGGTCTGACCTTGTAATTTTTTTTTGTGTTGTACAGTGTTATATTCGGTCAAGGCCGACCAAGGTCAAAAAATGTGAAAGCTTAAAAAAGATGTTAGAAATACTAAAAAAAATGTGAAAGCTTAAAAAAGATAAGGAAAATTCTGGAAAATTCAAAAAATTTTATAAACAGAAAAATCTTAAAAATGTAATTCAATAAACAGGAAACTAAAAAAGTTTTTACCCTCTTATTCAATATATTTATATTTTGTACATTGTTAAGGGTATTTATAAATTCGGTCAAGTCTAAATTTAACATTTCTTTTAGTATTTTGCTTAATTTTCCATATTTGTATGTATGTTTGGCTTGACACAATATTGAGTCATACGAGCATCATCGCACGTTTTGCCACACGCCGGTTTTTAAATTTTTAATTTCAATAATGAATTGTTTTCGTTGTTTCGCAGCGGCTCTGGCTGCATAATGTAATATTTTATGCATAACATTAACCCTTGACTATCTGCCATAACACGTTCGTTAAAATTACAAAGATAATGGTGACAAAATTCTCAAGTGTGTGGTCAAATGTCTAGTTAACAATATTTACAAAAGAAAAAAAAAATATGGGAATTAGGAAGGCAATTATGAATAAAAAAGACAATGCTAAATTCGAAATAATAAGAAACAGGCTGCCGTATTTTTTTAGTAGCGATTTACTACAGAAATCTCTTGAAACCGTCTTACAAGGAAGGTCTTTCACAGGGCACCCACCGATTTTCTGAAACTTGCATATAGGAAAGAGAGGAGCAAAATAATGTTTTTTTTTTACCTGCACCATCTCACATTTAGCGGGTCAAAGGGGAGGGTGAAAAACGTGTTTTTTTCGTTTTTTTAGGATTTTTCCCAGAAACTATATGAATATTTTATACAGATCGAAAGGTTTTTCGTAGGCCTATCTGATGATGCATCGGTCGTGTCCAAATTCGGCTTCCTTAGGTTCGTTATTGTCAAAATTGTATAATCGTTGGAGTAGTTTGTATGGAGATATATACATGTGCTACCGCCAAAATCATATATAATAATCTCTATCAAAATTAAGCAGACCCGTATTTTTCCGTTTGGCAAAATTCCTACTAGATCGGATTTTACAGGGATTTTCTCGAAAGCCCTTAATTTTTCATAAGGTGGCAATCTTTTTTTAAATTTGAGATTGGGCAGCTAAAAAAAAACAGGTAACACTTATTTTTCCCCCCTCATTTCCAGATTCAAGTTTCAAAAAAATCGGTGGGTGCCCCGTGAAAGACCTTCCTTGTTAGTTATTAAAGATCGTTATAATATTTTTAGTTGATTTAGAGATGTTCATCTGCTGAAATAATAAAACTACTGAAGATTTAAAAAAAAAACTTTATGCAACTGGGACGCGACCTTTCACAGTTTGTTGCAATTGTTCTAGTGATCACAAATCTGGTTTCCAAACTTTTCCATCACATCAGGTTTTTGGGAAATTTCAAGTCAAAGTTCAAAAAAATCGCCGTTTTGAGCATTTTTGACAACTTATAGCGGATAAACCCGATGTGATAGCGACTTAAAAATAAGTCGAGGTAAAATCTTAAATATTGCTCTGAGGATGTAAAACTTATTTGGCGGTTTTTTTTTAATTTTGTCCTCAATTTTCTCATAAACCTGATGTGAAGGAAAAGTCTGGAGACCGCATTTTTGACCAGCAGAACTATTGGAGTAGGCTTTATAAGGTCGCAATCCATTGGAATTTTCCATGTTTAGTAGTGGAATCAAACATGTTAGTACAACTGGAATTGTTTTGACCATCCAAGTCGAATTTCATACTTCGTTGTCTCATTATTCCTAGCATGGAGAATATTTCAAACCTAGAATATGCTTACTAAGGGTGGGATAGTGTTGTGTGAGATTTTAAGCAGCAATATTTGGAAGCGCTAGAACCGCTCATTTTGTGAGGTTGGTAAAAAAAGTGTATGAGCCAAAAAATGGGGGAGGTCGGATAGGATCTAGGGGTCGCTCATCGGGGTCAAAGTTGAGCGAAGAGGGGAAAAAATCCACAAAAAGCCCCAAAACTCCCCTGGTTTTGCTCCTAGAGGGGTCAAATGTGAGACCGGCCCCCATTATTTTTTCCCCCTGAACACTTTTGCCAAACATACCTAAGCCCTATCTCCAATCCCTAAGGGGGGTCCCATACAAAGTTTCAATTTTTAAAAAATCTTGCTCCTACCGCTCTAGCTGTCCTAGAAGTCACCCTAGAGGAATCAAATGTATGACTGACCCCCAATATTTTTTCAACCCCAACATTTTCTTAGAACATACCTACCCCGTATCTTCAATCCTTAGGGTGGTCCCCATACATTTTTTTTATTTTTTTCTTAAATTGTCATATTAAATCAGCTCCTACCGGTCCAATGGTGCCTCCTAGAGGGGTCATTATCAAGACCAACCCCCATTAATTTTTAGCCACCAACACTTCTTCTGAACATACCAATTCCATATCTCCAATTCCTAAGGGGTCTCCCACACAAAATGACATTTTTGTAAAACTTGCTCTCACCGCTCTAACTATCGCAGGGGTGACCCTAGAGAAGTTAAATGTGTGACCGACCCCCAATATTTTTTCAGCCCCAACATTTTCCCCAAACAAACCTACCCTCTATTTTAAAGCCTTAAGGGTGTCCCCACACATTTTTTTATTTTTTATTTTTTTTTTTTTAAATCTGCGCCTACTGCTCCCATTCTGCCTTTTAGGAACGGTAAATGCAGACTGACCTCCATTAATTTTTGCCCCCTACATTTTTTCTGAACATACCTACGCCGTATTTCCACTTTGTAGGGGTGCTCCCCTGGGGAAAACTAAATTAGTAATGTATGTAGAGAAGTCAAATGTATGACCTGCCCATATATTTTTTTAGCCAAAACATTTTTTTCAAACATACCTACCCTCTATCTTCAAGGTGTTACCCCACAATTTTTTTATTTATTTTATCGAGAAATCCGAGGTCTTTAATTTGTAACTTTTTTTTTAACTTGAAAATAATAAAAAATGATAAATAATATAACTATAAATCAAATTAGTTTATTTTTATCGTGTGATGGATATTGTTTCCGATTTTCGGCCACGACCTGAAGCAAAACTATTTTTTCCTCCTCGTTACGGCACAACACGTTGTCATAGTCTTCTATTAATTTTACGCCTCTTTCGGCAGCGTCGTTGACAACATGTAATTTACGTAATATTTGCAGCGCTCGCTGGTAGTCCTGACGATTTTCCCAAGTATTTGGATCGGAAGCAATGAAATGGTTGTTATTCCGAAGCGTGCAAAAAATTTTGGAGTCTCAGGTGTGACGTAGTGGCTTAAATCAGTTTTCATGAGTTCTTGATTCACTTGTTTCGATGCCATGTTAATTCTTTTCACACCTTCGAATCCAACAACATGTACTGGAGGATTACAATCCTTGTTGCCACTGTCGCCGCTATCCTCTGAGGCATCTTCTTTCCCGATATCATCGTCTTATTCTTCCTCTCTGTCTTCGTTAGACGATTCGTCCATCTCATCGTCAGATAACTCTTCCTCCAATTCCTCTTTCTCTTCTTCAAATATACGAATTGCATTCGACATTTTTCGTTTTATTTCACAAGAGATATTCGGATCAAATAGTGCGAGAGCAACATCTTTGCCACTGAGATACCAGAGATGTCCACAGAATCTCTTGACCAATCGTTGCGACAGAATCTTATCAATTGAAGCATAATTGGCAATCGCTTTCAAAAAATTCAAATCATTATTTGGAGCTTCTATTGCTTTGGTAGCGCTAAACCAAGCTTTTACGTAAATTGTTATGATGAAAACGGTCACATGAAGAAGTGCATTTAATTCTTTTTTGGCCAAACCGATATATTTTCGGAACAAAAACATTTTTAGGCAATATATACCTTTTGCCATCCATCGAGCATGACTGATGGGTCCTGGTGGGCTAAAATGCTTATTAGGAATATTTTCGCTAAGGTATATTAAAACAATTTCAAGAAACTCCTTGTAGTCGTCTCTGGGTTGCTTTTCTTTTATTTGAGCCCAACAAAACAACTTGATGTCAGTTTGGACTTGAGCTGGTATGTTGCCTGCCACTTCCTTCCAAAAAGACTGTACGGTTTGTCTTTTATATTTTCCCACTGCTCTTTAAAACGCGCAAACATTAGCACTCCTGGTCCAGACGTTTTGCCGAATTTGGTTTCAAACACTTAGTTTTCCCCAGGGGAGCACCCCTACAAAGTGTAAATACGGCGTAGGTATGTTCAGAAAAAATGTATGGGGCAAAAATTAATGGGGGTCAGTCTGCATTTCCCGTCCCTAAAAGGCACAGTGGGAGCGGTAGGCGCAAATTTTATAAAAAAAAATTTAAAAAAAAAAAATTGTGTGGGGACACCCTTAAGGCTTAAAAATAGAGGGTAGGTTTGTTTGGGGAAAATGTTGGGGCTGAAAAAATCTAACTGCGATAGTTAGAGCGGTGGGAGCAAGATTTACAAAAATGTTGTTTTGTGTGGGAGACCCCTTAGGAATTGGAGATATGGAATTGGTACGTTCAGAAGAAGTGTTGGGGGCTAAAAATTAATGGGGGTTGGTCTTGATAATGACCCCTCTAGGAGGCACCATTGGACCGGTAGGAGCTGATTTAGTATGACAATTTAAGAAAAAATAAAAAAAATGCATGGGGACCACCCTAAGGATTGAAGATAGGGGGTAGGTATGTTCTAAGAAAATGTTGGGGTTGAAAAAATATTGGGGGTCGGTCATACGCTTGATTCCTCTAGGGTGACTTCTAGGACAGCTAGAGCGGTAGGAGCAAGATTGTTTTAAAATTTAACCTTTGTATAGGACCCCCCTTAGGGATTGGAGATAGGGCTTAGGTATGTTTGGCAAAAGTGTTCAGGGGGAAAAAATAATGGGAGCCTGTCTCACATTTGACCCCTATAGGAGCAAAACCAGGGGAGTTTTGGGCCTTTTTGTGGATTTTTTCCCCTCTACACCCAACTTTGACCCCGATGAGCGACCCCTAGATCCTATCCGATCTGCCCTATTTTTTGGCCCATGCATTTTTTTTACGAACCTCACAAAATAAGCGGTTCTAGCGTGTCGAAATCGAAAACTCGTGCACTATCCCACCACTAATGCTTACTATATCTCTTTCAAATGGCAATTGAACTTCTTTTTATAAAAGCATGGACTTACCCTTAGGACTCTCCCTACGCGTAGGGAGGATTTGCGTTACCCGCAAAGCTTTGAACCAGTAACCTTCAATTAAACATGTAGCGTCAAGTAGTCCTTACAGCTTTTAGTCACCCATAAATTGTATATCAATAAATCACATTTCTGACAAATAATCTCATTGACATTTGTCTATTAAAATCTCCCAAAGACTCCCAAATAGTGGGTGGTAGACTATAAATACCCATCAGTCGCATTAAGAACTTTTGTTGTCAATGCCAAAATTAATTTTAAGGTATTAACGTTACGAACATGTGGCTCGTGTATGAATTGTATAATTAAATAATTCCCATTTAAGTCTGTTACTTTTCTCACATGAGATTTGTTTTCAATTTTCTGTGGATGTCGTGTTCTTTGTTTTGAGACATCGACGACTCCATATACAAAGTATTATATTTGCCGCATCATTATCGACGCGTGACATTTGTTACTTATTATTATTAGTATTATTGTCGAAAATAATACTTGTGAACGAGCAAACGAACACATAATACTCAGTTTCTTAACATCATTGTTTTTAGTGTTGCTAATGCTGTTGTCTCTAATGCTGCTGCTGTTGCTGCCTGCCTGCCACCACTACTGCCTCTTGTTAGTCATTTGTGTATTAACTCATTCATATCATTTATTACATGTGTAGCAACATACAATAAACACGACTAAAACAAACAAAAAAATATTCATGTCTTTATTAGGGTGGCAATAAATTTAATATTTTTAAGAGAACGCAATTGGAAAATACGTTTGTATGAAAATTATCCTTCATTTAATATTTTCGGACTGATTCTGAATGCAAAGAAGTTAACTCCAGTTGCAAAAAAAAAAAGCGGTGGTAGCAAATTTATAAAAATTTTGTATGTGACTGCCATCTATTCATGGGAATGTCCTAGGATTGGGTTAATAAACACCTTGTGACATGTGAAACATTTTTTTGATTTTTTTTTTGCAAAATCAAAAACATTTTGGCTTTTTTTCAAAAAGATCCCATTTTTTTTGTGCTCAACATAAAGCTTAGGTCCTTTCCTTGTTTTGTAACTTTATAACTCAAAAAACGCTTTTTCAATTTTTAGCATATCCACTATCAGGAGTAGGATAGTGAACGAGTTATCGATTTCTATCCGCAACACCCCCTAATTTTGTTAGATTAAAAAATCTTGAGCCAAAAAATGGGGGAGATAAAGTAAGGTTATATGGCCCCACATCGGTGTCAAAGTTGTAAAAAAAGTTTTAAAATGTAAAACTCTTCAAAAAGGGGAGGGGGTGCAATGTGAAACAGACCACTTCTCAATCGGCACCCTATCGAAATTATTTTGCTCCCCTCTTTCCAATATGCAAGTTTTAGGACAATCGGTGGGTGCCCTATGAAAGACCTTCCTTGTAAGTGGAGATATGGGTTAGAAATGTTTAGAAAAAATGTTGGGGGCGGAAAATTTATGACAGTTGCGGGACCTTTTGCAGATTTGTTAGCACTTTACGCTAAATGATCTCACCACACCTCCCACATTTTTGGCTCATGTTTTATTTTTGCATCTTACAAAATTAGAGGGTGTAGCGGATCGAAATCGATAACTCGTGTAATATCCCACCTCTACTAGTGCAAATCGTCTAACTATATTCAATAAATGCCAACTCTAAAAAGCTTACTTTTCAGGAGAGCCGAAAAACTAGTTATTTCGCATATTATTGTAAAAATAAACAATGTACCTTCAATAAGATGGCTAAAATATTTTAAATAATTTTTATCTATGCCAAAAACATCATATTTGGCACTAGTTTGCGTATTTTTCAGAAATGGAATTTATTACTATGTTAAAAAACAAATATTTGTTTAGAGTTGGCATATTTTGTCGGAAAATAAAAATAAATTTTTTTTTTAATTTTGTCATCCTCAGTACGGTAAAAAAAAAAATTAAAATCTTATTTTTATATAAGAATGTAAATTTTTAGATTGTGGTGCATTCCTTTTTAATGTGATAAATATTTAATCAAGGCAACTCGACACAAATTTGACCATTTTTCCAATATTTGACCACGCCTCCTTAGCCCAGATTTTGAAAAATTGAAAAACCAAAAACGCAATTCTCTAAGTTCCATATAGGGCTATCCATTCAGAACTTTACGGTATACGTGTTTTTTTCGCTGGACAGTTACAAAAGATTTTTGTTGATAGATATCCTATTCGCATTCCAAAAATATGGATGAAAAAAAGAAAAATATTGATAACAATAAAAACAACCATAAAATACCCTACACCATAGTTTTTCGAAAATTGGCGAAAATAGACCGATTAGATATATATTTTGTCAAATCTTTAATAAGCGTAAAAAACACCCACAAATCAAATTTGGGTGAAATGGGCTTCTATTTGTTGACAATAAACCGCTTTAACTGAATATCTGGCGAAATTTTTAAAAGGGGCCTAAGTCAAAAACTGATCCGATGACTATCAGATTGCATAAAGTTATTTAAGTGCGCGTTTAACATACACAAACAAATTTTTAATTAAATATTTTCTATTTTCATGAAATTTGAGAGATTTATGTCAAAATCGGGAAGGTGGTTTGTATGGGGGCTACAAGAAGAACTGGTCCGATTTCTTTAAAATTCGGAATGATGATTTGTGACGACAACGTTTACCTGACAAATTTCGAAAATATACCTATTATAATACGGTTATTAGAGTCATTTGAGTCAAAACTAAAGACGACCTTTGTATGGGGGCTAGGTCTAAATATGGACCGATTTTTTCCAATTTCAACAGGCTTCGTCCTTGGGCCAAGAAAGGCTTAAGTTTCAAATTTCAATTCAATTGAATAAAAATTGCGACCTGTATCGTGTTTACACCGTTTACATGGACAGACAGACGGACGGACAGGCGGACGGACGGACGGACATCGCTAAATCGACTCAAAAAGTGATTCTGAGTCGATCGGTATACTTAAAGGTGGGTCTAGGACCAATATTTCGGGTAGTTACAAACATCAGCACAATCTCATTATACCCTGTATCAGTGTGGTGTAGGGTATAAATATTGATGTAAAAGAAAATGATGAAAAAAAAAATAATTGATGACAAAAAAAAATATTGATGAAAAAAAATGTTGAGGAAGAAAAAAATATTGACGAAAAAAAATATTAATAAAAAAAAATATTGATGAAAAAAAATATTGATAAAAAAAATATTGACAAAACAAATATTGATGAAAAAAATTTGATGAAAAAAAATATTAATGAAAAAAATATTTTTGAAAAAAAGTATTAATAACAAGTAAAAAAGTTAAATTCGGCCTTGCCGAATGTAGTGATACCCTCCACAATTTTAAAAAGATTATTGCAAACAACTTTATTTAAAAGGAAATTACTTTTGAAAAAAAAAAAAAAAATTTAAAAAAATTTCCGCGAAAAAAAATTTTGGTAAAAAAAAAAATCCGCGATTTTTTTTTTTTTTTGTCCAAAAATATGTTCGTACTTGTTTAAATACCATTTGGTTTTCAATTATGTTAACATATGTCAACCAGAAGCCGAATTAAAGCATTTTGCATTTTTAGGTTATGTTGAATGTACTGAAATTTTTGAGGTGTGCTTACATTTTCGTTCATAACTTTTGAACCGCTGAACCGATATCGCTCAAATGCAATAGCAAACTTCTCGGGAGAACTTCCAATATATATGTTAAGTTTCAGTCATCTCTGTGCAATATTTTGTCCGCGAGAGCATTTTCCACAGACAGACGGACAGACGGACATCGCTAGAATGTCTTAAAATCGATCGGGCATCATGAATATATATACTTTATGGGGTCCCAGACCGATATTTCGATGAGTTACAAACGGAATGACAATCTTATATATACCCTCTATCACTAAGTGGAGGGTATAAAAACAAGACTGTTTAATTCGGTTGTGATAAAAATGACAGGGGTGTCTTTGTTTGGTGGGCAGGGGTCAGCGAAATCGGTGGGGGACATCATTCCCCCTGTTTACAAATTATTTGTTTATGATATTTACGATTAAATAATACTTTTTTTATCGTTATTTTTAATTATTTTCTATAACCACGCCCCAAAAAGGATGGCGACCGAAAAAAAACGAGTTTCCTAATCCCCATGGTCAAAGTGCAGGTCTATGAACATAATATGGCATAAAAATGTTATATTTGTCTAGCAAAAATTAAAAAAAAAGCTCGTAAAATAATTGTGTTTTTCATCGTGGTTTCTACAGACAGACGGACGAATATCGCTAGAATGTCTTAGATTCTATCAAGGATCAATAATATACTTTGTGAGAACCCCGACCGATATTTCGATGTGTTACACACGGAATGACAAAGTGAGTATACCCCCACACTGTGGTTGGAGGGTATAAAAATGATGAAAAATAATTATATTACGGTTTATTCACCATCTGGTAAATATTTTCTTCTATTCAGAGGTGAAGTATTATCCAAGTTACTAAAATTTTTGGTTTTAAGAAAATGAAAAATGAAGACAGTAATTCTTATTTTTTTTTGTAAATACTTAGCTTATATAGTCAAACTAAAGTGGCGTCCTGCAATTTTTTTAAAATTAGACACAAGCCTTAAAACATTTTCTTGATAAAAATTTGAAAAACGAACTATTTTTTTATCTCATCCAAGATAGAAAATCGTGTTGCACTCGCTAAGTTTTCCAAACCCTACTGGATTATATTTGTTTTATCCTATTCAAAATACACTCGTTGACCTTAAATTTGTTGCACAGTGTTATTCTCTTGGGAGAATATCCTAAGAAAGAAGGTAGATTTAACATAGGTTATTTCATTTTGGTGAAAATATATGTTAAATGAAAATGACTAAAAATTTTTTTAATCAAAATAAAATATTTCTTGTCAAAATTTAATTTTTTTTACGTTAGAAATTACTTTCACTTAAATAGGGCTCGCCAGGTCGAATTTAGCTTTTCAACATGTTATGCACCCCACTTTCAATGAAGGTATCCTGTAGCTTACACTTCGATTGTTTTGCTGTTTACATATGTTATAGAGGACCGAAATCTTAGATGCCACAGTTTTTTTAAGGATTAAGGATCATAGTGCCACCTTAATATTCATGTTAAATATAGTGTCGAAAATTATATAATAACTGATTGTGAGTTTTGGATGGATTTTCCTTTAATTTTTTTGTTTTACGACTTATTGCCAACAATTTTTTTTTTTTTTGGTTTTGTTTGTTAACAATATATTTTCTTGTGTTTGAATGTGATTCTTTTGAATTTGCTGGCGCTGCCATTTTTGGATTTGTTTTTTTTTTTTTTTTCTTGTAGTCTTTTTAGTTTAAGCCAAACTAAATGTTAGAAGTAATTGGCGCCAATTGTAGTCACATTAAGGCCAGCAAACATTGATGAAGATAAAACCCCAATAAGGAATTGACGATTTCTTACTTAAGTTTTCCTAAGCACTGAAACTGACAACAGCACTAGCAACAGCAACAACAACTGCACTAAGAAAGGATATTCCAAATGTCTCAAATCCAGTTTGCCAACTGTAAAGATGAAAAAAAAAAAAACTAAATAAAATTCATTAGGAGGCAAATAGAATAAAGAAAAGCGTGAATTGTGTAAACGCAAATGAATTTATTATCTTCGTCATTATGTCAATATACAAACATACAGTGAATTGTGTGTGAACAATTCTTTTGAGAGTTGTTAATTAATCATAGTATTAGTAGAGAATGAACAGAAAACATTCATTCATTACAAATGACAAGTTACGAAAAAAAAAAATGAAATTTTGTCTTAATACTTGAACACCATCTACCATTGTTCTACTTAATGAATGGTGATGAGCTGTTAAAAGAATGTATCAAATAAAAAATGGGAGTATTTTTTGTTCATCTTTGAATATAATTTCCTTTATATTTAAGCCTTCTTTTCATTTTAGAATTTTTGGTAGTATGTTGAGTTTTTTGGTATTGTTAGACACCTTCTCTAATATAACTTTTCAAATATAGAAATATTTTTAAAGTGTACGTTAAATTGTGTGAGTAAGTAACTATATGCCGTTTAGCAATAACAGACAATGCAATAGAAGCAACAGTATTTTTTGAATCGGTGTTAAATATAAATTATATTTTATAAGCCCAGATGATGACAAAGAGTGTCGAAATATCGGTAGTTAATAAAGAAAATTTATTTTAATATTGGCCTCGAGCTCAAATAACGCATTTATGATTTATAAATAAGAAGGTCGAATAAAAAAACTTTTATTGTTCTGAAAAATTTCGATAAATAATTTCATTTTTCAGATCGACACTAGTTGCATATTTATTATTCACTCAATCTGGATGCTATCAAGCCTAACTTAAAACTTTATAAATTACCTACACTGATAGAAATTAGTACATGATAATAATGAAAATGTACATTAATGTTATGACAAATTACGTTAAAAAGGAACCTATGTAGGGTTTCATTGAATTAATGAAATAGGCATCATAAAATGTAATTGCAAGAACAAGTTTCATTAAATTATTGAAAATTGTTCATACAAAATATAAATTGTATTTTATGAAAATTTTTCATTACTTTAATGAAAAAAGTATGTAATTCTTACGAAATACTTTCATTGAATAAATACTACTTTTTCATTTTTGAAATAAAGTACTTTCATTAAATGAATGCTACTTTTATTTTTAAAATGAATTATATATATGAAATTGTAAAGATCTTTTTATAGAATTAAAAAAAAAATAAAAACAAAATTTTACTCCAACCTTAAATTTAATACATTATTAAAACCACGAAGTAATATAAAACAGCGCTAATGTAGTAAATATAAAATAACAATTTACTTTTTATTTCAATTTTCATAAAAAAGTGTGAAAAAAATTACAAAATAACCAAGTTAAAGAAACCCTTTCACAATTTCATAAAAAAGTGTGAAAAAATCGCAAAATAACCAAGTTAAAAATACACTTTCATATATTTTTTTATTTTATCTGTAGATTTCACTCAGTTTCTCTCACAAAAAATTCTTAAAAAAACATAAATTATTTCGTGCCGCTCTGATCAGCTGTTTCTTGCGCACGTAAACTTACAGACTAATAAAACACTTCCACACATTTTTTTATTTTATCTATAGATTTCATTCAGTTTTCTCACACAAAATTTTACTAAAAATTCTAAAAAAAACACAAATTATTTCGTTCCGCTCTGATCAGCTGTTATTTGTTCGCGTAAGCTAATAGACTAAACGACGTGATACGACAGGTGTAAAAAAACAGCAAATTTTATAAACTAAACTTAATAAAATTTTTTAATGAAACTACGAAATTAATGAAAATCCTGCACAATATGTATGAAATTTCATTCAGCATCTGAAATATTTCATTGTTGTTATGAAACAATGTTAATGAATTCCATTTATTAGAGATATGAATCGTTTTTCTATCAGTTTACATAAAATTTCTATAAATAGTACTCGTTTTAAAAATACTAGGTAACGTTTAATAGTGTTAAGTTTGTCTTTAACAAATTACATCTACTATCGAAAAGTTTCTAGTGTTTTGTCACCCACTGTATATGTGGACTTTTGCACTGCCAGAGTTGCCATGGTTATCATTTCATTATAAGCTGTTATTTTTTAAAGGCAAAAATGGGTGGACTCAATTTAGTTTGCTAATTTTATTTTTTAGAATATTTAAAAATTTAGTTCCTGGCGAAGCCGGATTTTAAAATTTTGAATTTTAGTAAAAAATACTCGACGTTTAACTAAAAAAACGCAAAAATAGCTAAAAAAAATTGTCTTTATTTGGCAACAAAAAAAAAATACAAAACAAAAAATTTGAAAAAGATCCACGTCAGGGACTAGAGATTTAAATTTTCTACAAACTAGAGAAAAAAGATCCAAAATCGGCTGTATCGTGGCAGCCAATTTCGTATAGAGCCATTCCACACCAAATGTCCAGCGAAAAAAACGTGTATACCGAAATTTTCGGAATAGGTTGTATGAATAGCCCTATATGAAACTAAGAAAATTGCGGTTTTGGTTTTTCAATTTTGCAAAAACTGGGCGTGGTCAAATAGTGGAAAAATTGTCAAGTTTGTGTCGAGTTGCCTTGTTTATATATTTATCAAATTAAAATGGAATGCACCACAATAGTTTTGTATGGGCTATCCACACAAAAAAATTCAGACATGTGTTTTTCGTTTTTTTTCGAGAAAATCTCATTTGAATATTAAATTTCATAACAATTTTGTAATTTGCTTGTATTACCTTGTTTCAACATAGCGAATAAGTATTAAATATTTGCATAAATATTACTCATACGCTATGTTGAAACAAGAAACTGCAAGCAAATTACTAAGTTGTTATGAAATTCAAAATTCAAATGCGACTTTCCCAAAAAAAAAACGAAAAACACATGTCTGGCTTTTTTTGTTTGGATAGACAAACATCTAAACTTTAATTTTTTTTTTAACATGATAATGTTTTTAGGCTGGTGTCTAATTTTAAAAAAGTTGCAGGACTCCACCTCAGTTTGACTATATAAGCTAACAATTGAACAGTTCATGCGAATAAGGACGAATAGACCATTTGTATTATTTTACATATGACGATAAAAACGCAGGAAACGGTTAAAAACTTATATTTTTTCCAACATTTTTGCATAATGCACTAATCCATTAATGCAAAAAAGTTCACAAAATATAAGTTTTAAACCGTTTACTGCGTTTTTATCGTCATTTGTAAAATTATACAAATGGTCTATCCGTCCTTATTCGCATGAACTGTTCAATTAACGAAAAAAACAAGAATTACTATTTTCATTTTCTTAAAACCAAAAATTTTAATAACTTGGGTTTGTAACTTGGATAAAAATTCACCACGTGGTGAATAAACCCGTTTTTCACCAGCTGGTGAATAAAAAGTAACATAATTATAATAATAATAATATATAATAATAATATAATAATAATTTGATCCAATGATCAGTTTTTATTTATTTATCCAATTTTATTACAAATCATTTTTAATAATTTAATCCTAAACGAGAACTGGTAACAATGACCGTCGTCTCGTTGTAGCGAAATCGACCAAGGGTTTTTGTGGGAATCGAACCCACGACCCCCTGTTTCATATGCTAGCACGCTACCAACTAACCTACAGGTGCCCCCTGTAACAACAACAAAAAAAAATTTTTTTTCATAAATTTTTTTTTTTTCATCAAAAAAAAAATTTTTTCATCAATTTTTTTTCCATAAAATTTTTTTTTTTATTTTTATCAAAATTTTTTTTTATCATATTTTTTTAATAAATTTTTTTTTTTATCAAATTTTTTTTCATCAATTTTTTTTTTCATTAATTTTTTTTTTTTTTTTTTTCATCAAATTTTTTTTTTTATTTTTATCAAAATTTTTTTCGTCAAATTTTTTTTTTCAAACCAAAAAATTTTTTTTTTCATATTTTTTTTCATCAATTTTTTTTACATCAAAAAATTTTTCTTTTCATCAAAAAAATTCATCAAAAACTTTTTTCATCAACATTTTTTTTCACCAAAAATTTTGGGTTCATTAAAGTTTTTTTAACATAATTTTGTTTTTCGTGAAAAAATAATCATTATTTTTACCAAAAATACTTTTTTACCAAGTCTAAGCTTTTCGCATAAAAATTTTGTTTATCAAATGTACATAAAACAAGTGAGAGTGTTATATTCTTTGGTACTGAATCTTTTATACTCTCCAGGATGTAAAAACACTTTTTTGCACTCACTTACGAAATGTACAGCTCTTTTGGTTTTTTAATGGGGTCCTCGACTGATATTTCAATTCGCTTTGCATGGAGTAGCAAAGTAATATAATATTATTTTCCGCAAAACATTATCATGATTTAATGTTTTGGGCAAGAGTACAAAATTCGCAGGCATTTTTTGGATAATTTTCAGAACCCGTTCTAAAATTTTAATTTTTTTAAAAATTCAATTTATCAAAAATCCGGCCACTTTTGCTTTTTTTTAATTTTTATACCCTCCAACTACAGTATGGGGGTATACTCACTTTGTCATTCCGTGTGTAACGCATCAAAATATCGGTCTAGGACCCCTTAAAGTATATATATTTATGATCAGTGATCGATTCTAAGACATTCTAGCGATGTCCGTCCGTCCGTCCGTCTGTCCGTCCGTCCGTCTGTCCGTCTGTAGTTAACACGATGCAGTCCAAAATAAAAGAGCTAGACTCCCGACATTTGGCACGAATATGTCTTATGTTCATAGGCAGGTTAAGTTCGGAAATGAGCAAAATCGGACCAGGGGGAAAAAGTTCCCCCTTGAAGAACTAAACCAACCTCTGAAAAATACCATATTTTTACATGATTTTTTGTGTTTTTGTTTAACAAATGCAACATTTGTATGCCACAAAAAGTTCAAAGTCCTGCATTTGGACCCAGAGAATTAGAAAATGTCGTTTTTCGGCCCGCCCCCTTTTATGGGCGTGGAATAAAACATTTTTTTTAAAATAATGATAATCTTGTATTTCTTTAGTGCAAAAAGCATAAGAATTAATTTTTAAACACAAATTCGAGGGAAAATTTGCCCCCCCCCTCAATTACTACAAGCTACCCCCTGACCCCCCCCCAGAAAAAAGTAAAACGCCCCTGCATTTTTTTTTTTTTTTTGCATGTTGGAGGGTATACAAGATTCGGCACAGCCGAATTTAACACTCTTACTTGTTTTTTTTAAGTTTACATGTTTTTTATACCCTCCACTCTAGTGATAGAGGGTATATATAAGTTTGTCATTCCGTATGTAACACATTGAAATATTGGTTTAGGACCCCATAAAGTATATATATTAATGATCCTTGATCGATTCTAAGTCGATCTAGCGATGTCCGTCTGTCTGTCTGTCTGTCTGTCTGTCTGTCTGTCTGTCCGTCCGTCTGTCTGTCTGTCTGTTGAAATCACGTTTTTGGCTATAATCCAGAACCGACTTAAACGCCTGGGGTACCAAAAGTTGCGTAATTCTCCTAGGCAGAATCTAGTGTTTTTTTTTTTTTAAATCGGTTAAGTATTTTAAAAGTTATGAGTGAAAATGTAAATTTTGATGAGTGAAAATGTGAATTTTACACAAAATAAATTCTATAACTTGACACCTGTTGAATGAATGTAAACGATACTTTGAATTTAATGTAATTTTATCATTCCTAACACTCACAAAAAATTTGGGCCGAATCGCACAATGGGGCGTGGCACCAGCCATTTAACCCAAAATTTTAAAATGATTTATCTTGGCTCATGGTTGACATATTCAAATAAAATTTTAAATAGGTTCTTATTTTATTGTTCTCAACGTTCTTCTGGTTATTTTGGTACCAATTATGGCAAAATCGGTTCAGGGGTTAAGAAGCTATGAGCAATTGAGATGAGTTTCAATATAAACCTCTATGATATGGCGTGGCAGCGCGTTTTTGTAGTTGTTGATGGTTGTTTGGCTTGTTGTTATTTGTATCAAAAGAAGTTAAAAATACGTAGTATGTGTCATACACGTGCCACGTGGTTGCTTTTATATAATTTTTATATAATTTTCATACATACATATTTATAAAATATTTTTTTTGTTTTTTAAATATTTGCATTGCACTATAGTTCCGATTATCACTTTTCTTGGCCAAAATTACAAAAATGGAAAAAATTTTGGTTTTAAATAGGTTTTGTGGTAAAAATTGTTACAATTTTTTTGTTTTCCATGTATAATATTATAAAAAATTTTTTGTATTTAAACTCAAAAAATTAATTGAAAAAATTTAAAAAAATACTTTTTTTTTATTTTTAGCTAAATTTGTTTTTGAACAATAAATGAGTTTGTACAAAAATAAAATATGTTTTCTGTTGTTTGTAAGTGTTTACGACTTTCTATAAAATCCATTTTGAGAAAATTGAATTTTGGCCAACAAAGGTCGTCCGCGAAACCATAGTGCATTGGTTAACATTGTGGAGGGTATTTAAAGATTCGGCACAGCCGAATATAGCTTTCTTACTTGTTGTTTTTTTCAATTTCATTTGAATATTAAATTTCATAACAATTTTGTAATTTGCTTGTATTATCTTTTTTTTGAACAAAAGTGGCCGGATTTTTGATAACTTGACTTTTTTAAAAAATGGAAGATTTCAGAACGGGTTCGAAAAATTAAAAAAAAAAAAAAAAAAATAATTAATATCCCATACAAAACTATACAAGAATGTAAATTTTTGAGATTGTGGTGCGTACCGTTTTAATTTCATAAATATTTAAATAAGGCAACTCGACACAAATTTTACCGTTTCGTACTGAATTTCAGCCATATCGGTTCTGTGGTTCAAAAGTTATAAGTAAAACCGTGAATTTCAGATAAGTTTTACTTTAAATTCACGTGTTGAAAAGCCGTAAACATGTTTTAAAAAGATTGGTAAGTCACAAAAATATTTTACAACGTATTTTTGTAACTCAAAAATATTTTTACACTAAAAAAAAATTACACTCGAAAAAAATTTTACACTAAAAAAAATTTTACACTAAAAAAAAATTTACACTCAAAAAAAAAAAAAATTAGTAAATTATTTTTTTATTTATTTTTTTTTTAAATTATATTTTTTAATTTAATTTTTTCACGTTAGAAAATTTACTATCACTTAAAAAGGGCATTGTGGAGGGTATTAATAGATTCGACCAAGTCGAATTTAACTTTTCTACTTGTTTTTCTTTAAACTCCCCTTAAAGTTGTTAGTTTATTATTTCTGACAATATTTTTTATCAAATTTTTCCAGCATATGGGCAAATGTACATACAATCGACATCTTCTTTTCTATAAAACTCATTTTCTGTTTGATTGTTCTGTATACAAATTTACAATTCTTAACGGATTTCCCTTAAATTTGGCCTAAATAATCATCGGACCTCAACTTAGATCGTGGTATTGTTTTCACGAACCGCGCTCACTTCTACGCCTACTTATGACAAAAAACGTAAAATTTAAAATTTTCCACATTTTTTCACATTTTTTATTTTTTTTTTTCCCCAATACAAACTTGACGGACGGACATCGCTACATCGTCTTAAAATCGATCGCGAATCATGAATTTATATACTTTATAAGGTCCTAGTCCAATATTTCGGGGTGTTACAAACGGAATGACAAACTTATATATACCCTCTATCACTAGAGTGGAAGGTATAATAACGAATTCTAAAGTGTGAAATCCCCTTAATTATAATTTATAGGTTATAATTGAATTCGTTTATGCCGATTGCATATAATAATCTTAATTGTGTATGTTTAAGTTTGATGCTTGTCTAAATAAATTAACAAGCATGATTTTAACACAAATTTAGTTACTCCACCCGTAAATTTATATAAATGTATAAACTAACGTCATTTATCCGTCCGTCCGTCCGTCCTTCCTTCCGTCAGTTCGTTTATCCCTCCATCCGTTAATGCTGTCTGTCTGTCTGTCTTTTGGACTAACTAGCTTTAGTCAACAAGTCTTAATTATGATTAAGTAGTGGCTGAGTAGAGTAAAGAATTATTAGACAGTTTTTTTGTTGCTATTTTTTTTTTGGTTCCTTGCATTAGTTAGTCAGTTAGTAAATGTCTGTGTGTGTGTGTTGATGTTTAACTGTGTTTATAAATTTAACATGTTATCAGTTGTGATGTTGTTTTAGCTTTAGTTTGTTATTAGCAGTTTGATGTTGTTTGTTTAGTCTCTTTTAGCCAGCCAGCCATCTATCCATCCAGCCAGCCAGTCAGTTAAGTCCAAGACTCAACGACTTGTTAATAGCTACCCAAAGGCGTCAATCTAGTTAGTTGGCGGCAAAACGAGGCTTTTAATAAACTTTAATTTGCAACGCGTGCGCAAGGTTGTTTAAGGCGACATTAGACACAGACCACTGCAAGTTGTTTGTTTGTTGTTTTAGTAATGGATGATATTGTTGTTGTTTTTGTTGTTATTTTATACGTTGTTGTTGAAAGTTTTTCTCAAGGTGTTATACTGTTGCTGCCGCTGCTGCTGGTTGTGTTTATCATATTTATTATTATGGATTATTATGGTTTTATAGTAGTAGAAGACTTATTATTAAAAAAAAAACAAAGATTTGTAAAGTATATAGTTTAGATAAAAGTTGTATGGTTGTTTATTTGTTTTCACAATATTCATAAATTAATTTTTTAAACAACTAATCCTCGTTATTCGGTAATATTTTAAAAATAACCTTAAAGTAAGCCGTAATCGCAGAAAATAAATGCGGTAAACGATTTCTTGACATGCCCTGGCGGCTCCTCCAACGCCCCTGACAATAAACATATTTTTTTGCATATTAGAAGGTATACAAATTTGCTCCAACCTACTACTACACACTCTTAAAAAAATAAGTTTAGTTGCCTACAAAATTTAAACAAATTTCAATTATTTACTGCTATAAATGAGTAAATTCCAATTAATTTTATTAAAATTACACTTATTGTTTAAATTTACTCGATTTATTGCAGAAACTGAAATCATTTTAATAAGAGTGTTGGTACACAGAAAAAAATAAAATTTTGAATAAATTTTTAATATTATTGAGTAAAAAATTACTCAATTTTACACCAGTAAACGATTTAATAGAATTGAGTAGATTGTTAATAAAAATGTATTAAATGTATTCCAAAACATTTTAGTAAATTTTTAATTGAGAGAAACTTTACTCAATTTTTTTTTTTTTTTAAATTAAGTTTTTAATTGTGTCAATTAAAAATTTACTCAAAATTTCTCATTTCTTTTTTCAAAGTTTAAGAAAGTTTCACATTTGTTTTTTTACAAAAAAAAAAACTTTTTTGTTTTTAAACTTTTACAAAATATATTTATGTCTTAAAGATATAGAACAATTTCGTAAAGATGATTTTAAACCTTTATATACAAAAAACTATAAACTAAATGAGAATTCTTAAAACTAAGAGAACAAATAAAATAAAAACCTGTAATATTTATTAAATTATTTACTGAACTTTTGAGTAAATTTTTAATTGCGTCACTTAAAAAATTACTCAAACTTTTTTTGAAATTTAAACAACCCACATAACAAAATTTGGAACGCTCTAAATGTTTGACTCCTTAAAGGCTACATAAAGGGATTGTTTTTGGATCCCACATATTTTGGAGACCAAAATGATTAAAATTTGAATACTTTTTGAGGGCTTAAAACAATTTTTTTCATAAAACACTCTTTTTTTCGATTCAAAAAAGAGCCATATAAAAAGGGACAAAAAAGACTCTTAAATGTAAGGGAATTTGTATACTCATTAAATTGAGTCTGAATTGACTTCAAAAATTTGGGAAATTTAAAGTTTTTTTTTATCCATCCAAAAAAGCACAAAAAAAAAATATTGTTTTTGGAGCCAATCACATTTTATTTATTTATTTTCAAATGCTTTTTTTTGCCAAAATTTTCTTGATAATTAAATTTTTTCCTGCAAAACAAATTATTAAAATTGGTTTTTAAAAGCAAATAAATATTTCGCTTGCTAAATAAAACGAAACATTGCAAAATAGTTTCACAAACTTTATGTACCTCGTCCGGAATTACCGAAGAAAATGGATATTCTGCTGCATTTTAAAAATTATAAAAACATAAGGGAAGGACTACATTAAAAGAATTAATGTATGCTCATGATGGAATGAAGAATCTTGCTAAACTTGAAGGATCTAATATTTACTCCAAAGTCAAATGTGTATTTGCTCATACGCTTTTGTAATGTTACGCTTTGGAATGAAGGGAAGGACTACATTAAAAGAATTATGCTCATGATGAAAGAAAGAATCTTGCTAAACTAAAGGATCTAATATTTACTCAAAAGTTACATGTGTTTTTGTTCTTTCGCTTTTGTAATGCTATGTAATTAATGATGTTATTATTGTTTATATGAAAATATTGTATTTATGTATTATATTTTGTAAAATTTAAATAAACTAAGATAAAATGCCAAAATATCCTGCTTTTATTGATCAATTATTTTTATATTGGCTCCAAAAATCATCAAAAAAGAGCACAAATTGAACGTTCCCTTATTGTGCTCAATAAAGACTCCGAAAGAGCTCCAAATTATGTGGGAAATTTCCCCTTTTGCGCTCTTTTTACGGAGTCTAATCGGAGTCTTAAAAGAAGGCTCTTTTGGATGAACCACTTTCATACAAAAATTTGAAATTCTTGTTACGTTTTTGGAGCCCATTTTTGAGTCTTAATTGAGTCTGCTTGTTTGCTGGGAAGTGATTACTCAAAAGTGTTTCCCCCATTTTTTTTTGCTGTGTACTAAAAAAAGTGTGTTTTAAAAATGATAAAAATAATTTTAAATTAAATACGAAAGATGACGTTATTATTTTATGTGGTTACCCAGCACTTATATTGCTAAACTGAACGCAAATTTTGCAAAGAAGTCCTGAGACAAAGAACTCTTCAAACCCTCTAAAACACAATTAAGGCATGCTTTTTTGTTAGTTGTTACATATCGTAGCACTCTCCGGTACAGGGCCGCTTTAAGGTATGGCGGGGCTCTGGGCACACAAGAATTTGGGGTCCCGCTGGAAATAAAAAGTCGCATGGCGAAAAAAAAAAACATTCTGTGGTACAAATTAAACTCATGTTATTACCTGTTTTAAGACAAAAAAAACAAAAATTTTGATTGGGGATATTCTAGATCGAGGTCATTTTTACGTATTAAAATCATGATATTTGTGTAGAACAATTTGGTTTTAATAAGACCTTTTCTATCTTAGAATCTGAGACTTTTTCCGTACGAAAAATATCTCTTTTTCTATACGAATAATGTATCAGGAACTAAAATTTTTTCAATATGAAAAATGTGTCACAATCTTTTCTATGCGAAAAATGTCTTAGAATCTGTTACAATTTCTTTTAGTAAAATGTTTTAGAATTTAAGAAAATTTTGTACGAAAATGTCGCAGTATTTGAGATTATTTTTATACGGAAAACGTCTCAAATCTAAGACCTTCTCAATATGAAAAATGTGTCAAATCTGAGAACTTATATTTCGGAATCTGACACTTTCTTTTTACGAAAAATGTTATCTCTGTGAAAAATTTCTCAGAATCTGAAACATTTTCTGTACGAAATATGCCTCAGAATCTGAGAATTTTTCTATATGAAAATTGTCTCAGAATGTGAGATTTTTTCTATACGATAAATGTCTCAGAATCTGAGACTTTGCAAACGATAAGTGTGTCAATATCTGAGACTTTTTATTTTTTTAAAACTTTTTTGAACTTTAGACTTTTAAAATCTCAGAATCTAAAACTTTTTCTGTACGAAAAATATTTCTCAATCTAAAACATTTTATGTAGGAAAAATTTCTATGAACTTGAGACTTTTGATACAGGACAAATTTCTCTTATGGAAAAAGTCAAATGTAAAATTTTCTTTAAAACCAAAATAAAAAAAAAAATTGCTCGGGGCCCCATTAGGTCGGGGGTCCTAAGCACGTTCCCAGTGTGCCCTAATGGTTGAAATGGTACTGATCCGGTTACACTAATTGGGCATTATGAAAGTACAGTGATATTAAGTATTAGGTATTCCACACCAAATGTCCCGCTACAGAAAAACATGTGTCCCGTGAATTTCTGAATAGGTCGTATAAATAGTCCTATGTGTAATTAAGAAAAATGCGTTTTTAGTTTTTCAACTTTTCAAAAACTGGTCTTAGGAGGTGTGGTCATATATTGGAAAATGGTCAAATTTGTATCGAGTTACCCTGTTTAAATATTTATCAAATTAAAATTGAATGCACCACAAGCTCAAAAATTTACAGTCTTGTATAGTTTTTTATGAGCTATCGATTATTTTTTTTTTTGAAAATTTTCCATTTTTAAAAGTCAATTTATTAAAAATCCGGCCACTTTTATTTTTTTTTAAGTTAAGATGTCCACACAAAAAAATTCAGACATGTGTTTTTGATTTTTTTGGAGAAAATCGCATTTGAATATTAAATTTCATAACAATTTTATTTTCTTGTTTCAACGTGGCGAATTAGTACTAGATATTTGCATAAATATTACTCATGCGCTACGTTGAAACAAGAAAATACAAGCACATCACTAAATTGTTATGAAATTCAAAATTCGAATGCGATTTTCTCGAAAAAAACGAAAAACAAATGATTGAATTTTTTTGTGTGGATAGATAAACATCTAATCTTTAAAAAAAAATTTGTTAAAAAAAACAAAAGTGGCCGGATTTTTTATAAATTGACTTTTTTAAAAAATGACAAATTTCAGAACTGCTTTTTAAAATTTCCAAAAAAAAAATTTAATCGATAGCCCATACAAAACTGTACAAGAATGTAAATTTTTACGATTATGGTGCATTCCATTTTAATTTGCTAAATATTTAAGCAAGGCAACTCGACACAAATTTGACAATTTTTCCAATATTTGACCACGCCTCCTTAGACCAATTTTTAAAAAAATTAAAAACCAAAAACACAATTTTCTTAGCTCCATATAGGGCTATTCTTACAATATATTCACAAATTTACGGCACACATGTTTTTTTTCGCTGGACATTTGGTGTGAAATGCCTCGTATATATTCAATGAAATTATATAAGTATTGTTAAGTGAGTATTAAATCACTTTTTGGAAGACTTTGTGCAATTTGCTGAATCCAAAAAATAAAAATATTAAAAAAAAAAATTTTAAGGACTTAAAAATTTTACAGTATTTTTGTTAATATTTTTGCTGTATTCAAAAATATATAAAAAAATATTTCTTTACAAATATGATCAAGGATACCATCAGGACATTATAAGGAATTTCAAAATGTTCTTTTTTTGGTTATATCCGAATTTTGAAAGAAATTTCCTGTTCATAGTAGGGCCATTCCAGAAAATTTAGCTCAAATTTTAGTCATTTTTGGAAATGGTGTCTCAGATTAATTTGAACCTTGACACATAGATAGCCCTCATAAATATGATATACATATGTACCATATATCGTTTTTTTACATTTGTTGTATTTAACGAATTATGGCGGGTCAAAGATAGACTTTTTAAGCAAAAGTAAGAAAAAATCATCGCGTTTAAAGAGCTGTAACTTCTTAAACAATGACCCGATTTTCATAAATTTAGGCTCATGTGAAAGCTGGGGTTCTTCTTTTAGAAAATATTTTTAAAATAACACAGTTTTTTTTTACAGAAATGATGCAAAAATGCAAAAACATTTTTTCTTTTCGAATATTTAAAAAAACACATCTTCGATATTTTTTAAAAAAATTCTGGTGAAAAATAACAATGTTTTTTATAACATATTCAAAATTCAGAGTGGGATCTCCATGGGATCAAAAAATATTCTGTTTTAAGTACGAGGTTCTAATATTTTTTCCTTAGAAAATTTAAATTTCTAATGTTTTGAACGTTTTTCAAAATTTTAATAGTATAATTTTCTTTGAAAATTTAAATTTTTATATTGAAGAAACATAAAATTTTAATTTTCTAAGGTAAAATTTAAGAACTTCGTACTAAAACCAGAATATTTTTTGATCCCATTGGGATCCCACTCTGAATTTTGGATATGTTGTACAAAACAGTATTATTTATCAATAAACTTTTTTTTTAAAAAAATCGAAAATGTGTTTTTTTAAATATTCGCAAAAAAAAATGTTTTTAAATTTTTGCAACACTTCTGAAAAAAAACCGTATGCTTTTGAAAATATTTCCTAAAAGAAGAAGAATTAAGCTTTCATATGAGCCATTACTTGTGATAATCGGATTACTAGTTAAAAAGTTAGAGTACGTTAAACGTCATGTATTTTTCTGACTTTTGCTAAAAAAGTCGAACTTTGACCCGCGATAATTTGAAATCTACAGCAAATTTTGAAAATCCAAAAATGCAACATATCTCATATAAATGTGGATATCTATGAGCCAAATTCTCTGTGGCGTCCAAAGGCATGTTTCCGAACAGTGGGGCGAAAATTTTTGGAATTACCCAGTAGATATAGTTGAAACTCAAAATAGGTGTATTTTTGAAGATTTTTCTTCTGATTGGACAGAAAATTTATTTTGAGTTTGGAATAAACCAACATTTGCCGTTTATTTAAGCACAAGTGTCTCAGTTTTAAATAAATGTTATTATTTTGTTGTTTTTTTTTATCGAAAATGATTATTTTCTATTATTAATAATGCATTAGAAAATAAAAAAATATACAAATTTATAACTACAATAAACTAATATTTATTTTTTGTAATTTTTATTTTATCTATTTATTTTCAGGTGTTTATTTATCTCTCCCTCTCTGGCGGAAGATTTATTATTAAATGCATTAAAAAGTCATTAATATTTGTAGCAGCAACTCGCAAATAGCCACAGCATAGTCTCAGCAATATGGTAAGTTCGTTTTTAATTTGTTTTTCAATATTATAGTACAAGGAAAAAAAAAATAAATAAATAAAAAATTAGATAATAAGTATAATTTGTTTTTCAGTTTTTTCGTTTTTTATAAAAACTGCCATCATTTATCTTATTTTGTTTTTGATGTTGTTGTTGGGATTTTGAGGGAGTTTTATTTACCTACAAAAAAAAAACAAGGTTATATCGTTTTTGGGAGATTTTTTGTTGTCTAAAATCTTAATATTGTTATTCTTTTAAATTGTTTTAAAGGGGGTTTATGCTGGTATTGTTGGTGTTGCTGTAGTTGTTATTGGGTTGTTGTATGCTAACGCCAATCATTACTCCATTGATTTGGTTTGACATACATGTCAATAAAACTTCTGTGTTGGCCGTCCGTTAAATTGTTTTTGAATGACAATTTGACAGTTTTTACAAAAAATAAAAAAAATATTTATAAAAAAAATTTTGGTGGTCCACCTGATGCAGCCAACTACAGTCAGTCAGCCAAAAAAGACAAATAATGAATAGATGGATGGATGGGTGAAAAAAATATTTGAAATTTTCTTACAATAGGGGGGATTAAAAATAAAAAAGAAAAGTGTTTAATAATAATATTAGGGGTAGTTATTAATTATGACCCTTTTACTACTGGACCTCAATTCTTGTACTTTCATTGATAAAACAAAATTTCCGTACTGCGGTTTGATTAATGTTTTTCTTATAAATCTTACATATTTTTTAGTTTTGTATTATTGTTATTGTAAATTGTACTACATTTTAAAATTTTCCAAATGTATTTTAATATTTTCCAAATGAATTTTAAAATTGTTCAAATACATTTTAAAATTTTCCTAATGTATTTTCGAATTGTTTAAATGTATTTTAAAATTGTCCAAATGTGTTTTAAAATTGTCCAAAAATATTTTAAAATTGTCCAAATAAATTTTAAATTTCCAAATGTATTTTAAAATTATTCAAACAAAATTAAAAATTTTCCATATGTATTTTAAAATTGTCAAAATGTATTTCAAAATTATCTAAATGTGAATTGAAATTTTTCAAATACACATATTTCAAAATTTTCCAAATGTATTTTAAAATTTTCAAAATGTAGTTTAATTTTTTTTTTTTGGAAAATTCATTTCATTAACAAGACAAACCGACATTTAATGTAGGAGACAAAAAAGTTGAAAGAAAGTACAAAGTTAGGATGAGATTACAACATTTACTCTGTAGAAACTATAAATATTCATATATATATAAAAGAGTTTTCATTAGCAAGACAAACCGACATTTAAAATCCTACTGATTATATGGGAAATACCAGAAATGTCTATAATTTTTAGAAATTAAATTTTTGTTCTGCATTTTTTCAACTTGAACCTTAGATCGAGCCCGTGCTCGATCTGTACTTACAGAAAAAATCAAATTTCAAATACATTTGGGCACATTTTACATTTCAACACTTTTGAAATTCTTTTGGAAATTTTTTAAATACATGCGGAAAATTTTAAAATATATTTGGACAGTTTTGAAAATTCATTTGGACAATTTTAAATTACATTTCAACAATTTTAAAACCTTTTTTACACAACTTTTTTTTTTCACTAGAGAATCCTACCGGACAGATTTAAAACACAAATACCATTTTTGTCATATTAGTTGAGTTGAGTTGAGGGTGGGTTGTACAAGCCTTGAAAGAAAGCTAGGCGAGTCCATGGCGCTCAGACTTAAAATAGTCCATTGTACCATACCCTAGAAGGAAAGATTAGTAAAGAATGAGAGAAAGTTTAAAGAGAGTGAAAGGTGCTTGCTCAGAACTTCTCAGTTGCATTCACAAACCTGAGAAAGTCAGACAAGGGAAGTCCATGGACCATGTCGATCGACAAAATATCAGAGCTCATTATCCGCAGTCTTGATCTTGAGAAAGCTGGGCAATAACAGACGTAGTGTTCTGTTGTGTCCTCATCCTCAAGACGAGCTGCACAAAGAGGGTCTGATAAGACACCCAATCTCGTCATATGACGAGCACAGGCATTGTGTCCCGTAATTAGGCCAGTAAGTTTGCGACAGTCTTTTCTACTCAGACTGAGTAAATAGTTTGCCACTTTCTTGTCTGGCCTTATCACAAAACATTTAGTATTCCTACATGTTAACTCATTGGACCATCTTTCCATGAAAATTGATTTCATGTGAGAGTCTATCCAACGCATCATCCACGTCAAGCCTATACCAATCTGAAGCTCCGGATTGTGAGGAATTGTATCGGAGCCAATGTTTGCCAAAGAATCGGCAATCTCATTTCCCCGTATTCCCCTATGACCCGGAACCCACAAGAGGCAGACCCTGTTCTCACATGAGACCTCATTGAGTCTGCGCCTGCACTCTTGGACAATTTTAGACGTTGTGATTGGAGAATTCAGTGCCTTGAGTGCAGCTTGACTGTCACTACAGATACCGATTTTCCTATCCCTCCATCTATTTTCAATTATCCAAGTCGCCACGTCCAAAATAGCAAACACTTCAGTCTGAAAAACTGTTGCCATTTTGCCCATGGCATGAGAGTATTTGGTTTCGTCATCCAAATACCAACCAGATCCAGAACCAACTAATGTACTAGAACCGTCCGTATAGAAGGTATCAGAGTAATTTCTGAGAAGTTTATCTGGATCACACCAGTCTTCTCTTCTCGGAAATGTAACTCTGAACTTCCTACCAAACTCTATGCAAGGCGTCATACTGTCTAAGGGCATATCAAACATTGGACAAAGTTCCGAAAGCCTATTAAACAGTTCACCATGTCCTGCATTGTAGTCTCCATGCCATGATCCATTTTTACGGAGTCTGCACAGAGATTTCATGGCTACCCCTTGGATATGTAGATCCAAGGGAAGCATGTCCAACATGGCGTTAAGAGCTGTAGTGCTCATAGCACCTGTAATCCCCAAGCAAGCTGCTCTTTGTAGTCCGTCCAGTAGAGCCCGTGTAGATTTAACTACCGTTCTCGGCCAACAGACCACCGCCGCGTACGTCACAAAAGGTCTAATGACCGCTAGGTACATCCAGTGCACCCCCGCAGGTCTTAGACCCCACGTTTTCCCAAAAGCTCTCCGACTCTGCCAGAAAATACGGTGCGCCCGAGATACCTTAAGTTCTACATTTTTTGTCCACATTAGTTTATTATCCAGAGTGACCCCTAAATACTTTACATCTGTGGACAGTTGAAGAGTAACACCCTTCAGCGTAGGAAGCTTAAGACCCTTGTGTTTGGTCCTTCGCGTAAACAACACGAGTGTTGTCTTAGCTGGATTCACGGACAGTCCATGCCTGTTGCACCAGTTGTCCATCAAGTCTATAACAGTCTGCATTTTATTGCAGACCATTTCAAGAGACTTTCCAGAAACTAATGCACACACATCGTCCGCATATGCCTGTACGTGAACACCCAGATATTGTATTTCCACCAGAAGTGAGTCGACCACAAAACACCATAGTAGCGGAGAGAGAACCCCTTCTTGGGGGCAGCCTCTGTTTACCTCAACCGTGACTTTTGTGCCCCACTGACTTTCAGTGGTCAACAATCTATTAGAGAGCATAAAGTAGATCCATTTGACAAGAACTGGATCCACACCATGCTCTTCAGCCGAAGCCTTCATAGAGTCAAAGGTGGCATTATCAAAGGCTCCCTCAATATCCACAAATACACCCAAAGTGTAGTTTTGTTTATCAAGGCCCTTCTCAATCTTTAAAACAAGATCATGAAGTGCCGACTCACAAGATCTACCACTTTGGTACGCATGTTGCTGAGTATTTAAGGGGCACTCGACTAATGCTACCGACCTTATGAATTTTTCCACCATTCGTTCAAGACTTTTCAGTAGGAAAGAAGACATACTGATTGGTCTGAAACTTTTCGGCAAAGTGTAGTCCTCCTTTCCCGGTTTGGGAATAAAGACGACTTTGACATCGCACCAGGATGATGGAACATAACCATGGGCCAGACTGGCCAAGAAGATTCTTTCAAGATTCTTCACAAGGATATCTCCACCACTCTTTAGCATAATTGGATATATACCATCGGGACCAGGGGATTTGTAGTTATCGAAGGACGTAAAGGCGTACCTAATCGAATCTTCAGTAACTACCCTCGATGCTATATACCAGGACCAACCCGTGGCGACTGAAACAGGTTTTTCAATAATTTCTGTTTTTGTCTCTGTCACTTTGCCATATTAAGTTTTTAAAATTTTTAAAATTATTTTGAGGATGTTTATTCTGGCTCGAGGTCATTTTTTTCTTTACTAATTAAAACCATGATATTCTCATGGCAAAATTTTGTTTTAAATTTATTTATGTTAGTGATTTTTGCAAGACATAATCGACACGTGTTTCGGAATTTGTCAGATTCCATTGTCAAGATTATTTAGCAAAAATAGAAACGATTTACTACAAAGTAGCAAACGAGTCTAATGACAAATCGCTTGTGCACAAACTAAAGTATTAATACTTTAGTATTAATTCTTTAGTGCTCAAAATATAAGATTTTAAAGGTCGAATAAAACAATTTTTATTTTTTAATAAAAATTAATCAGATTTTGAACATAATGGTTGGCACGCCATAGTGATATGAATAACCCTAATGTGGTTATTACATTCACAACAACAAAAAACATATTGTTGTAGTCCAATGGACTATCGTATGTAAAAATGTTTTAAATATTTTTGTTGGTTATTGACAATCGTTGCCTTACTAGTATAGTACAATTTCTTCGTCTCTCTAATTCACATTGTGGATAGAGTCGAATATGTATTAATACTTTAGTTTGTGCACAAACGATTTGTCATTAGACTCGTTTGCTACTTTGTAGTAAATCGTTTCTATTTTTTGCTAAATAATCTTGACAATGGAATTTGACAAATTCCGAAACACGTGTCGATTAAGTCTTGCAAAAATGACCAACATAAATAAATTTAAAAAACAAAAAACAAAAAAATAATTTTCTTGAAAATTATACTATGTTTAGACCAAACAAAAACTAACTTGTTTTTGGCCAAAAATGATTTGTGAAAACCAAACCGTGAAAAAAATATTCACACAGAATGATAAGCTAGTAGTGAACACAGCCAAAACTCTAGTTTTTGTTTAGTTTTGGTTGGCAACGCAGTTTTTAAATTGTATGGAAAAACTACATAGTTTTTGCCAAAAACCAAAAAAATATTCAAAAACAAGTTGTTTTCGGTGGTGTAAATACCATATTATGCTATGAGAATATCATGGTTTTAATTAGTAAAGAAAATAATGACCTCGAGCCAGAATAAACATCCTCAAAATGTAAATTTTTAATAACAATTTATTAAATGTTTTAAAAAAAAATTTGAGTAAATTTTTAATTTACACAATTAAAAATTTGTTCAAAATTTATCTAAAGGGTGTCCAAAATTGAGGTATTATTTTAATTTTGCTGCCATTTTTTTCTACTTGTAGTTTTAATTCTGAATTTTAGTCTTCAGATTCTAAATACATTCCGGTTAGAGCTATCTTAGAGCAACCATTTCATCCCCAAAAAGTTACGGATTGGTTTAGTTTGTGGTCCGGAGGAATCATTAGATCATATTTTTTGAAAATGAAAATGGAAATGTGATTACGGTCAATGGAAATCGCTACAGGGAGACGATAAGAAGGTTTTTGTGGCGGAAAATTGATGATTTAGATGTAGAGAATATGTGGTTTCAACAGAATAATGTCACTTGTTACACTGCAAGAGAAACAATGGATCATTTGACAGACAAGTTCGAAAATCACATTATTTCTCGCAGAGGAGGAGTAAATTGGCCAACAAGATCGTGTGATTTGACACATTTAGATTTTTTTTGTGGGATTTTTTGAAATCGAAAGAGTGCAGCAATAATCCCACAACAGTTCAATACCTTTAGGGTCGAACCTGAATCAAATTGCGTCGCGCAAGACGTAAAAAAAAACAAAAACAAACACATCAAATTTTAAATTTTTACGTCCGTTTGATTTAGGTACGTCACATTTAAATATTAGAAATGAAAAATTATTGGGCGTTACGCCTTACGCGACGCAATTTGATTCAGGTTGTACGCTTAAACCAACATTATCAAACAGATATCAACCATTGACAATAGTTTATTGAAAAACGTGTTTGATAATTTTGGTAAAATATTGGGAGCCTGCCGAGCCAGTAAGGGGGGTCACTTGACACACATATTTTTTTATTTTTAACCGGAACCTATTTGTAGTAATCTGAAATAAAAATATTTTTAATATCTGAAAAAAAAACTAATTTTTTCATTTAAATTAAAATGATACCTCAATTTTAGACACCCTTTATTTATTTTTTTAAAAAGTTTAAAAAAGTTTTAATTTTTTTTACAAAAAAATAAAAACAAAAAAACCTGTTTTTTCAAACTCTACCAAACATATTTATGTCTCAAAAACATAGGAACATTTTATAAATACGATTACAAACTTTCATTTACATATACAAAAAACTATAAACTAAACGAGAATTCAAAAAACTATGAGAGTTAAAAAAAAAATAAAAAAACTATTAAATTTTTATTAAATTATTTGCTTAAATTGTTTTTAAAATTTTTAAGTAAATTTTTAATTGCGTCAATTAAAAAATTACTCAATTTTTGTTTTTAAATTTAAACAAGTGATTACTCAAATTTTTTTCCCCCATATTTTTTTCTGTGTAGTTTAAATTTTTTTTTTAAAAATTTTCAAATATATTTGGACAATGTTAAATTACATTTAAACAATTTTAAAATACATATGGAACTTTTTAAAATACATTCGGAAAATTTTAAAATATATTTGGTCAATTCTGAAAATGCATTTGGACAATTTTAAATTACATTTCAACAATTTCAAAACCATTTTTACACAATTTTTTTTTTCACGGTAGGATTTTTTTAACTAATCCTACCGGACAGATTTAAAACATAAATACACTTTTTGTCAAAAAAAATCTGTTTTAATTTTTAAATTAATAAAAATTATTTATTATTCGACCTTTAAAATTCTTTTTTGAGAATGATTATTCTAGCTCAAGGTCATGTTTCTTTTACTAATCATTACGATGATATTTTCGAGTAAGTTTTGCAAAATGACCAAACCAATCAATTTAAAATAACTTTATAAATAGTTTCTCGAAAATTGTTATATTGAAAATATCATCGTCATGATAAGTAAAAGAAATATAACCTTGAGCTAGAATAATCTTTCTCAAAATAGAATTTTAAAGGTCGAAAAATAAATAATTTTTATTAATTTAAAAATTAAACCTAGTTGGCAACGTCCTCGAGCCATCCTCAGTGACGGAGCGGTGACATGTCAGAGTCACTGCTGACATCCACAAGACATCTCTATGTACTAGGTTGAGGACAGTTTCATACAAATTTTCAAAATGTCCTCTCTCAATGTCAGCAGTGGTCAGGGCTGACCCTCTGGGGACATGTCACCTAAGACTTCTTTGGGGAAATGTCTGACGTAGGTCATGCGAGAATACAAAAAAATTTTCGTATTTCCTTTAGTTTTTACTTTTATCCATTTTCCTTTATCAATTATCTTTCTCATATTTAGAAAAAACTTTTCGCCTTTTTTAGTCCCAAGTGGATTTGAACTCGGAACCTCCAGTTTATTAGTCCCACACCTTACTACTTGTTCCAAACTTAATTTTGAAAATTGTTTGTCTATTTACTACTTTTATTCTACTTGTTAGATTTTGCCATTTTTTTCTTGGAAATTGAAGAGTTGCCCAGATTTAAAATTCTAATTTAATATACTGCTATTCTGAAGACATTTCCTTTAAGACGTCTTAGAGGAATTGTCCACACTCTTAAAGCAATAATTCAGTGCTGACAATGTTAGGACATGTCATCAAGGATTACCTATGATTTGTCAGAACCTGAAGACATTTCCTCAAGGAATCACTGTGGAAATTTCCTCAGTGACACATTTTCCAACTGGGAATTTGCACAATTTGGAAAATTGGGACAATTTGGGAAATACTTTTGAACAATTTTAAATTACGTTAAAACAACTTTAAAACCTTTTTTACATTATTTTTTTTACTACACCATTTACAGATGTAATTCGTAAAAGATCAATTGTAATTCTATGATTCTACTTGTAATTCGAAGATTCCATTTGTAAATCGAAGATTCTACTGTAATTTGAAGATTCTATTTCTAATTCGAAGATTCTATTTCTAATTCGAAGATTCCAATTGTAATTCGAAAAATATCAACTAGATTTCCATTGTGCTTTTTCGAATTACAATTGGAATCTTCGAATTAAAAATGGAATTTTTGAATTACAAATATAATCTTCGAATTACAAATATAATCTTCGAAATACAAATATAATATTCGAATTACAAGAAGAATCTTCGTATTACAAATATAATCTTCGAATTACAAATAAAATTTTTGAATTACAAATGGAATCTTCGAATTACAATTGATCGTTTACGAATTACATCTGTAAATGGTGAAGAGAATCCTACCGGACAGATTCAAACATAAACACCCTTTTTTGTCAAATTTAGTTTTTATACAAAAAAAATTATATTTTGTAACACTTTTTCAAATTTTTTTTTATGCTTTTCTAAAAACAAAATCTTAAATTTTGACCTACAAATTAATATCAACTGCCTAGAAACCATTTTCATACATATCTTTTGCAAAGTTTTGTTAACAAATCTAATTTAGTTGTCGGAATACCATAATTAATTATCCATACACAATAAAATTAATTTAAATTCATTATCATTTAAATATTTGCATGAATGTTTTTTACAGTTTCCTCATTTTCTGCATATAATTTCTTATCAAATGCATTTACGTTTGGATATATTATACATTACATTAGCATTAGAGTGGAGAAAAACAATTTTTCTAGGTAAAACAGAATTTTTTTCTAGAAAAAGTCTCAGATTCTGAGATATTTGAGATACTTGTTCAGTAGGAAAAATGTCTCAGAATTTAAAATCTTATCTTCACGAAATTTTTAACCAAACCTGAGACTTTTTGATGCAAAAACTATTTGACTTTTCGAAAAAATTGACAAACTGTTTAGAAAGCTAAAAAAAACTAACAATCCACACATGAGGCATTCCACACAAAATGTGCCGCTACAGAAAAACATGTGTGCCATGAATGTCTGAAAATGTGTTATGGATAGCCCTAACTAATTGTAAGAAAATTGCGTTTTTGGTCTTTAAATTTTTGAAAAACTGTGCAAAGTAGATGTGGCTAAATATTGGAAAAATTGTCAAATTATGGGTCGAGTTTTCTCAATTAAATATATATCAAATTATAAGGGAATGCTCCAAAATTTAAAAAATTTGCATTATTGTATATTTTTTTATGGGATATGGACAAAAAATTATTATTTTGAAAAATTTTCAGAACCTGTCTGAAATTTTTATTTTTTTAAAAAAGTCAATTTATTAAAAATTCGGCCCCTTTTTTTTATTATTTTTTTTTTTTTTCAAAGTTTAAATGATTGTCTATACACTAGGTTATTCAATTAATCGGGTTTCCTGTTTAATCGGTTAATCGAGCAAATAATTTATCGCGGTTCAGATTTAATAATAATAACAGAAAAATCGGTTATTATTCGGTTAAATTTAAATCATTTGATTAACCGAATAAAATTGATTTTATATTAAATTCGGAAATCAAACCACGAGTTTTATGTATTTTTTTAATTAAAATGCCCTCCAAAATGTTAACCTAAAGAGATTTTTTTCAACATATCACACTGAATAAAATATTAAAAAATAAAATTATATTGTGGTGATTTTGCTTGAAAAATATTGACGGATGAGCTGAACTCAAAACTTTTTGTTTTCTAATTGAAATATATTTGCTGCCGGATTTATCAAAAATCCGGCAATATTTTTTTAGTTTAGATGTTTGTTTCTACACACAAAAAATTGGGGAGGGCAGTTTTTGTATTTTTCGAGAAAATCGCATTTGAATATTGGATTTCATAAAAATTCCGTAATTCTCTTGTATTTTATTGTGTCATCACCGCGTATGAGTAACGAAAAATCGTAAAAAATTTCGCAAATAATCGTTACTCATACGCGGTGGTGGTTGACACAATAAAATACAAGAGAATTACAGAATTTTTATGAAATCCAATATTATAATGCGATTTTCGCAAAAAAATACTAAAAATACCCTCCTGAATTTTTTTGTGTGTGTATAGTAGGGTAATCAATCGATTAATCGGTTAACCGATCATTTCGGTCGAATAACTGTTCGAATAATTTAAAATTACCAATTTTCAAATAACAAATAAATCGGTAAATTTGAGTCGATTAACTGACTAACCAAAATTTATTTTTTTAGTACTTTTACTTACCCTGCAAACAAAACGATACTACATCGATTCGCCGGTTGTATGGCCGATACGATAAATGTTATTACGGCAATTATCGAATTCGTATCGCCGGCGATACACCTTTCGGGAGAAACTGTTACCCGACAGCAATACATCCCGGCGGTACGAAAACGATTCGTCTTGGCGATAAAAGGGCAATATCGCCAGATAATCGTATAAACGAAAAATAATAGATTTGTATGTATCGCCGGAATATCACCAAAATGATAAACCGGCGATACAGCTATATCGATTCCCTGAATCTGAAAATAGACATTATTTTTTTCACTCATATTTTGGTCATGTTAACAGGACTAAACACATTTGAATTCACCTAAAAAACATATCCGCAACATTCGCTGAATTTTTTATTTTATCTTTGAACGCACATTTGTGTTTTTGAGCCAAATTTATATTCTTTCAAAGATTTCTTGTTTTGCTTAATAAAATATTTTATTTTAAATTGACAAAGAGGCGCCCCAGTAGGCTAGTTGGTAGCGTGCTAGCCTATGAGTCTGGGGGTCGTGGGTTCGATTCCCACCAGAGGCCTTGGTCTGTTTCGCTACAACGAGACGAAGGTCATTGTTACTAGTTCTCGGTTAGGTAAAATTAGTATATGATTTGTAATTATATGGTAATTCTTAATAAAATAAAAAAAAAAAAAATTGACAAAGAAATAAAAATTTTCAATATTTTTTTTGTTTATCGCCAAAATATCGTTCGTATGAGAAAACGGCGATATAATAAGAATACTACTTTGATTTTTTATTGAAATGATAAATTTTCGTATCGCCGCAATATTTTTTCGGCAATATATCGCCCTATTGTTTGCAGGGTTGTTTTTGTGTATTGATTTGTAGGTGTTTGTGTTTGTTAAATTTGTTGGTTAAAAAAAAAATTATTTGTCAGATCAACAAATTGTGTTTGTTTTTGTTGAATTGTTTGTTGAAAAAAATTAAGATTTTTTACTTTTGTCAGATCAACAAATTACGTTTGTGTTTGTTGAATTTCTTTGTTGAACAAAACAAAATTCTTTTTTCAACAATCAAAATATACAAACGTTTGTTGATATATCAAATTTCTGTATAGGAGCATTTTCAGTGAAAAAGTTAATTGTTTTCACAAATATGTTGGTCAATATAACAATTCGTTTTTTTCTGTGTATATTAGATGACTGCTCTTAATTTTTGACTTTCAGTCCTTTCTAATAATCACTCATACACAAAAGTATAAACGAATAAGAGAGAAAGAGATTTGAGTGCTTTAATATTAAATATTGATGATGAATTTGTTGTCAGTTGCATTATTATCATCAGCCACAACATCAATTTTCAAAATGTAATTGCAAATAAAATAGGAGATTATTAAACTGTGAAGCATTTTAATCCATACAATGCAAGTACATGCAGTTTACAGTTGTAAAGTAGTTGATGGAGGTTTAAAAGCCTGACAAAGAAATGTACAGAATAATGACAGTAGAGACTCTATGGGTAGGAGGATTTAAAAAAAACTTCATAGAATTTTTAATGAAGGCATATCCTACACAATCTAAGCCGGGACTCGAACTTAGATCAATCCTTTTTTGGAGCCCACATTTTCAATAGATTTCTATAAACTTTTTTTTTTTGAATGACACATTTCTGTTTAACAAGTCGCTCCTGTATTTTGTTTTAATATACAATCTCAAACCTCTTTTTAGCAATAAATTATTACGCAACGTTTAAGAGCAAAATAAAACCGCAAACCAAAGCTGCTGCTGCTACCACTACAACTGTCTTGTTCAAATGTACTACATTATTATTATTGTTAGACCCCAAAATTGTTTAGAGCCTTCTCAAGCCCAACCAATCCATTGTACCACGTATTCGTGCTTACTTACTATAGTACATAGATATACTTACGCTTAACATATTAAAAGCTTTTCAAATGCGTTAAACGTAAACTACCATATATGCATCAAATGCGTGGGGTAATTTAAAATAAACAATATTTACTATAACGGTAGAGTTTACAGTGCAGACTGATAAAAAACAAGTAGAAAAGTTAAATTCGACTTTGCAGAATCTATAAATACCCTCCACAATGCCATTTTTAAAGATAGTACATTTTTAACGTGAAACAATTAACAATTTTGATTATAAATATATTATTTTGAGTAAAAAACACTTTTTTTTGTCATTTAAAAAAAAGGGAGAAAAATTACTAATTTTTTTTTTGAGTGTAAAACTTTTTCGAGTGTAATGTTTTTTTTTAATGTAACAATATTTCTGAGTGAATGCACGTACGTATGTACACAAAATATTGACATTTTTGTAAAAAAAATAAATTTTTTTTGAGTGTATTTTTTTTTTTGAATGTAAAATTTTTTTCGAGTGTAATTTTTAAGTTACCAATGCTTTTAAAACTAAACATGTTTAAAAAGCATTGCTTTAAAACTAAATAAGTTTGAAAAGCATTGCTAAGTTACCACCAATGCTTTTAAAACTTGTTTACCACGTGGCATTTAAGATGAACCCAATCTGAAATTTGGTGTTTTGCATATAACTTTTGAACCACTTGACCGATTGAGCTGAAATTCATTACTAAACAGATTTGGGGAACGGCAAAAATACGTGCCACGTTTCAGTAGTCTAGTTATTGTCTTTCGAAAGTTATTGTGTTTTTTATCTCGTAAATTCGCGAACAACCCTTGCCGAAATTTATTCTTTTGCTTTTAAATTTTGAACCACTAGACCGATTTGGCTGGATTGCAATACCAACCTGACCAGGTAAATGACCAACATATATGCCAAACTTCAATTGCCTCTGTAAGGTCTTTCAAAAGTTAGCGTGTTTTCTACGGACAGACAGACAGACGGACGGACGAACATCGCTAGATCGACTTAAAATCGATTGAGGATCATGAATATATACACTTTATGGGGTCCTAGACCAATATCTCGATGTGTTACAAACGGAATGACTAACTTATATATACCCTCTATCACTAGAGTGGAGGGTATAAAAATTGATAAACATTTTTTTTGGTGAAAAAAAAACAAAAAAATTCTCCAACTGGTGAAAAAAAAAAATTATACACCAACGTGCCTTGTTAAAAATTCATATTTTAAATTTAATTATCAAGTTAACCACTTACTTAATACAAATGTGTAAGTAAGTAAATGTTCTTCTTAAAAGCCAAACATTATTTAACATATTTGTATGGGGCGGTGGTGCTGGTGGTGGCAGTAGCTGCGATGGCAGTTTTATGAGAGTTTGGTTAGTTGTTTTGATTCGTTGATTTTGGACTGAATGCATTTATTGATTGAATTGCCGGCATTATTTTTTGGCTAAAGTTTTTTGTTGGTTTTTTTTCGTATGTTTATATTTCGCATGTTTAATGTGATTTTTTGGCCATGGCATATACATTTGTGTGGATGTATGCCACAGTACTTGGTTATAAGTATGATTATTTTATAAGTGTATGTACGTAAGTATATAAAATTTGATATGTTTTCTTCTTTACAGTTGGGTATTTTTTTTTTTTTTTTTAATACAAGAAAAAGATTGAATATGTCGAAACTGTCAACAGACATCAACAACAAATTTAAATTAAAATACATGCATTGAGTTTAACAAAAATATTCATACTATCAGTCAGTTAGACATACAGCCAGCAAACCAACCAACTACCAAAGAATACTACTGACTGTCATACTTCATGCGTATAATATACGATTATGCACAATGCTGGAGCTGAAGCTGAAGCTGAAACTGAAGCTGATACTGATGATGCTGTAGTCAGTGCTCGCTCATACATACGCCAAACCAAAATCAATGAGCAAAGTACTTACATAATACTAACAATGATAATAATAATGATGCCAATATTTGATGAAGACGATGATGATGATAACGATGACGATGACGATGACGATATAGATTCCAATTGTGCAGGAGGATTCAACAGAGAATACACTACTCCAACATCATCAATTGCATTCATTGTTGGTTAAAAAATTTAAATTCAAAATAATGTTGGTTTGCATTTGAGTTGTGTTTTTTTTTCTTTCGTTTCTTATTTCAGAAATATTTTGTTTTGTGAACATCAATAACATTAAAAATTTCCAATTTAAATTTCAAATTTTCCAACAAGAATTTGTCGAAATACTGACATTCCTGCCAAAAACTAAGCAGCAAATATGCTTAAAAGTAAATCCTCTTGCAGGGGGGTTATACAATGTATGTATGTTTATATGATTGTTAGTGAGGTGTATATTTCTATGGTTCAGATAGTAATTGACATTATGAAAATTATACTTAAAGAAAAAAATATGTCAAATAACAGATAAAATTTGCAGAACCACAGATGTGCGACATAGATTTTTACCAAAAATTCAGTTAAAAAAATTTTTGTGTAAAAAAATTAAAACAAAAAAAAAAACTAAAAACTAAGATCAAAAGTTTGCCTAATCAATAGAAAAATCTGCTAAATGTGAACAATATTTTTTCGCCAAATTTGTTCCACTAAGGCTGAATTACTTAATGCTCCGTTATAAAATAACTCTCCGTTAAATTAAAATTTTTCATACAAATTTTGACATAAGGCTCCGTTAAATCGGCAATTAGCAGCTAACTTATCATTGAGTAATGCGCCCTAAAAGACAAAATTTTCCTCTAAAATTTTTTATTTATTTCACCAAAAATAATTTTTGGCAATTTTTTTTTTCTCAAAATTAGAGCATTTTCTACAAAAATATTTCTCAGTAATCCATTCAAGCGATACCCGTGTGTCTGTGTATTTGGTAGAGTTGTCAACTGATAAAAAAAGTATCCGATGAATCGATCAAACAAAACCATGCTCCTGTTTGAATAATTTTAAAATGAGGATTTTTGAATAACAAAATTTATGTCGATTAATGGAAAGATTTATAGTTTTTGCATACTTTAGGGGCCCATGGTGCCCTTATTGGACATGTCGGGTATAGCTTATAAATTTAAGCTGGAAATTACGTTAGCTATAACCGGTATGAATTTCGCTGTAATCGGTAAAGTACTTACTGGATGGCCGTATTAAAAAAATAACACTGTGCACCGTTGCGTATGATGAATGTATAAAGGCAATCATAAAATTAATTATACGCCTCTTATGCAGTTTTCAAGTAATTACAATTCTAATTCACCAGCTGGTGAATAAAACGTAACGTAATTATTTGTATGCGCGGATACAAGGGGGGAGGGAATAGAAACCCTCCCCCCGCCAGACCAAATTTAAAAAAGAAAAAAGGAGAAAAAGAAAGAAAAAATAAAGAAAAAGAAGGAAAAAGAAGAAAATTTCTAAAAAAAAATTTCCAAAGGAAAAAAATCTTGAAATCCAAAGTGAATTTTTTTTTGGAAACAATTCTTGTGAACGTGACAGTTAGAAATAATTTAAAAAAATTGTTACAAGAGCTTATTTTTTTAACATATGAAAATGTTTGAACACTACATAGGAATTAGAAAAATATATTAAAATCTAAAAAAAATATTGATAGTCTAACGTCAGTAAAACTGTTTTAGAGTGTTTTTTTCAGAATCGGGAAATTGTTGTTTGGAAAAATGTTGCAGAAAGTTAAAGGGATTTTTTTTAAATAAATTAAATTATAAAAAACTTAATAAAAATGTCACAGTATCTTATATTTTTAAATAAAAATTATCCAGAATCTTGAAATCAGATAAAGAAAGAATGCGACTTACGGTAGTTTTATTTTTTTTTTAGAATTTGGGAATTCTACAAAAATCAAAAAAAAAAAAAAAAAGAAAATGTTTGAGCATTGCAAAATTTTTCTTTGTGAAAAATATTTCTAAAATAATTATTTTTGCATAAAAAATAGAAAGAATACGACTAAATCTGAAAAATTTATATGAGAAAAATATTTTAGAATACTAAATTTTTTCTTTTTTGTGATGGAAAAATTGCTTTATAGAATAAAATGCATTAAGAGAATTGCGATTTAAAACTATTTATTTTTTTATTTCACATTTTTCAATAGAACAAGTTTTACTCTGTAAGTATTGAAAGAAACCCACAATTAAAATAAAACTTCTGTCCAATCAGCAGGAAAATCTGCTAAAAAATAATCGAGCTAGAATAAAACTATAATCGAATATATATACATTAGAGTTAATTTTGAAAATTTGATCTGCGGATATCATAATTTTTTTGAAGGATTTAGGGGAACAGAAAAGAATGGGTATTTTTTTGGAAAAAAAAATCGCTCCTCGGGGTTGTTCAACGCTTCTGAAAACGCGAATTTTGAGCTGATTTTTCTGCAGAGCAAAAACGGCTGAATATATCGCAAATCTGATTTCACTAGTCGATTCTACAGCAAAAAATAATACAACGGTTGTTTTTCAAACTCTTAAAAAAAATTCCAAAAAAAATTCCCACCACAGAGGGCGGAAATATAAGGTTCTTCCATTTTCGTTTTATATTAATTTTTTAAATATGCACAATTAAAGGGCATTTTCCGCTTAACAAAATGGTACCAAATTTTCCGTTCTATCACAAACCGTTAAAAAGTTATAAGCTCTCAAAAATGAAAAAACACGTTTTTTGAGAACTTTGACCTCAATTTTCTCTGGTGAATTTAAACGTTTTTCACCAGCTGGTAATAAAACGTAACATAATTGTTTTTCAATAACATTTTTTTTATCAAAATTTTTTTTTATCAAAGTTTTTTCATAATTTTTTTCATCATTTTTTTTTTCTTAAAATTTTTTTTTCGTCAATTATTTTTTTTTTTCATCAAATTTTTTTTTAATTTTTTTTCATCAAACGTTTTTTTTTCATCAAACATGTTTTTTTTTTCATCAAAAATTTTTTTCATCTAACATTTTTTCTTTCTTCATCAAAAATTTTTTTTTTCATCAAAGTTTTTTTTTCAGCAATATTTTTTATATTTTGTTTTTCATCAAAAATCTTTATAATTTTTTGATCAAAACTAGTCTTAACTTTAGACATAAAAATGTTCCATTTGTTAAACAAATGAAGTGAGAGTGTTAAATTCTTCTGTGCCGAATCTTTTATACACTCTCAAATGTAAAAACACTTTTTTGCACTTAAGTAATTTACACAGACATAAGGATCTGTATAGCAAAAGTTTCTTAGGAATACGTCAATAATAAATAAACTTACAAGGGAAGTCTCCCTAGTGTCAAGAAAGAAAGAGTGCAAAATTTGCAGGCATTTTTCACCAGTTTTTTACTACAAATTTCTTTTTGTAGAAAATTATTTGCAAAAATCGTTTTTAAATTGTGGAGGGTATAAAAATATTTTGCAGTGTCGAATTTAAATTTTTTACTTGTTTTTATTGTGTATCTTTAAATATTTCTAAATATTTCTTTCTCGAAACATAAATAAACACAAATAAATGGTAACCTAATCCTTATAATATTTTCAAAATACCAGTACACATGCATGCTACTGTGCAATACAGAACAGTAGGTTTCTGGTCTGTTCCGTTCAAACAATTCGCCTGGCTGCAAGCCTGCATCCCAGCCAGCACTGTCTTTTGTATTATTCTAGTATGTATGTTATATGTACACCTGTGTTCAGAAAAATAGGAGAAAAATAGGAGTATCCTCGTAAAAATTCAGAAAGGCATATCTTCGAAAATAAAACGAGTATTTTAAGCAAATAAAAAGTGCGTTGTCGATAATTGCTTGAACTTTAATTTAAATTAATTCCAGCTATATTGGGAAATTAATATTTACTTTTTTTACAAAAAACTGGATGTCCAAAAATACGTGTTTTTTTTACAATGCGGGAAGGTCTTGGATTTTTTTCCTGGTAGGTAGAAAAATTATTTGATTACTGAAAATTAACTATAAGGCTAATGCTAAAAATCCAAAATTGTGTATTTGAAATAAATCGACTCGTAAGTATTTTAAAAAAAAAATCAAAAAAAAAAGTATTCCAAAAATTTAATTTTGCAGTTCTACCCATGTATCTCATTTATTTTTTACCCAATCTGGATGGGATTAATTTTAAATTAAAGCTTGCGACATTTTCTACGATGCATTTTTTATCTACTAAAAATATTCGTTTTCGTTTCAAAGATATACCTTTATGAATTTTAATGTTCGATACGCACTCCTATTTTTCTCCTATTATTTTGAACACAACTGTATGTATTTTCAATATATTTATTCCAACATTCTACATACACATATTATTGTGGACAATTGAATACGCAACATTTTTTTGCAGTTTTATATAATTTTACCTTACACGACTCTGTGGTACAGGGTACAATGAGTTTGTGATGATGTTTGTAACTTCCCAAATTAAAGGTCCTAGATCAAACTTCAAGCAACGCGCCCATCTCTGGTAAGAATTTCCTCTTAAAATGTTTCTCAAATGTCTAAAATAACCGTATTATAAAAGAAATCCTTACAAAATTTGGTAGTTAAACGTATTTTGTATACCCAAATCCCACACCAATTTATAAAGAAATCGGACCAGTTCTACTTGTAGTCCCCAAAGAAACCACTTTCTCTCGAAATTCCTAATAATAGTAAATATTTTATTAACATTTTGTTTGTATATGTTAAATGCGTACTTTGGCAACCTAATCAAATCTGACTATAATTGGATCATTTTTGGAATTGATAAAAATTTAGTCCAACTTTCTGTTTATCGGTTTATTGGGAACAAATAGAAGCCCATTTCGCTTAAATTTGGTTTGTGTGTGTTTGCTACACTTATTAAAGATATAACAACAGATATATCCAGTCAGTCCATGTTTGGACTTGGGACCCATTTTCCGTGAAACTCTGGTGTAGTGTATTATATGGTCGGTCTTGACCGACTATATTTTTTTTGTTTTAGGTCTGCTCTGCTGCATTTTGTTTGTCTTTGAAGAATATTTTTCGAATGACTGTTTATTTTAACTAAAGCATTATATCATGCGTGTATTGTTTTATACAAGCATCCTTTCAGAAATGTTCTCTGGACAAAATTTTAGAAAAAAAATAAAAAAAAATATATATATAAAATACACTAAAATAATAAGAAATGCCAATTGTTTTGTCTGTCATCTGAGCTAATCTAAAGGAATTCTTACCAATCAAAACAAAAAATGAGAATTCAGAAAAAACTGCATAAGTACAACAAGTACGAGCGAGTATGATAAATGGCAACTACATAAATGTATGATTTATTGATAATTTTTACCGTTTACTCAACATGTTTGTAATGTCAAACGCTTGTCATTTTTTTCTCGTATATGTTTTGTTGATTTGTGGAGGAATCCTTAATAAAGGGCCTAAATAAATACATACTCGAACATACACATACGTTGATAGTGCAACCAGAATTTTGATGAATTTGAAAATGAAATTTTAAAAATGTTATGATTTGAAATCCTGAAGGTTATTGATCTTATAAGATCGACTTAAAATTTAACAAATATAAACATTGATTACACTGTTTAACACGAAAATGTATTTTGAAAGAACCAAATAAAAAAAAAATCTCTTAGTAGTACTTTCATGTTTTATGGCCCACTGTAATTTTATTGTTCTAAGGTATTTCAAACAGCTAAAAAAATTGTGCAAATCACACATGGAAATTTGTAGACCTAATGGGTTCTGTATCTACTGGGGCTAAACGAACCAACAATTTTGAAATAATTTTTTTTGTGTCGGGAGTATTTTTTGAGACATGTGTATTTTTCCATTTTCGGGTGTAAAATTTTTGCAATCAAATTTAGGAGCCATTGAGGAACATACATTTGAAGAAGCCCAGCAAAACTTAGATTACCAAATAAGGTATAAAATATGGTATAGGATCTCTTATTTTATACATTGCAGCATTGATGATTTTAACAGGCGATGAGACTCAAAGTAATGCATCCACATTATCACATAGAATACCAGTAAGATATAAAATAAGTCATAAATTTATAACGAAGAATACGAGTAAGGTGTAAAATATATGATATTTTATAGGTTACGAGAAATGAAATAATATAGCATACCAGAAGATAATATATAAGGTGTTACGAGTAGTGAAAAAGTAATTTTGTATTAAATTTACTCACGTGATTGTAAGTGAGTGTAAGTAGATAAAATATGCTCGTGAGTGTGTGTCTTTAGAAATTTCCTGTCGTGAGCCCATCTCTAGTTTAAACTTATGCATTTTTTTATAAAATACTTGTTTTTTATGTTATTGTAATGCATTATGCATCCAATTATAAATAATGCATTATTTCAAACTTTCAAATAATACATAATGTAACTAAATATAAGTCATCCATGATTTAATGTTTAGAAATAATAAATATGAAATACATTTTTTCCAATAATCATGCATTACGTAGCAAATTATTAGTAATGTACTATTTTTCACTTGAAAATAATACGTTGTGGAACAAATGTTTGGTAAGACATCCTAAAATAATGCTACAAATAAGGTATGTACATTACCTGGTAATGTGTTATATAATCACTACCCATTGCCAAAGTTTTGCTGGGAGGCCGGCGCACATTGGTTGAAGAGTGTCCGAAATTCATTTTTTTCATGTTCGCCGATTTGAATAATTTTTTGGTATTTTGTTGTCAGATATCTGAATATTATGATTCCGTAATATTAGGCTGATATATTTATTATTTGTTTAGACAGACACGCTCAAAGTTCATATATGTTAGCTTGTTTAAAATGGCATGCAAATTTACTGTATATTCAATCTTTTGTTACAATCATAGTAAACTTATCGTTTGACTTTGTTGTATATTTTCGTAAATGAAAATTGTCATGGACGAGATTTGCATTAAAAAAAGTTGTAAAAAGTGCCATATAAAAAATTTTGTAGAACAAAATATAAACAGCATCAAAATTTCAATGTTAATCAACTTCAGTGGACTGCATCTTTTTAGCGCTGTGGAGCGCTGTTTAACGAAAGATGTCAAATTACAGCTTGAAGTCTCAGCTAAAAGTAAAAAAAAAAAAATCAGCTGCTCATACCTGCTCCTTTCCAAAAAAAAACAGTAAAAACTATAAAATGATAAAGTAACAAAACATGAATTTTCGTTCATGCTTCAGAAACTCAGATTTTTATAGCCTCCAACTGTAGAAATAACGATGCAGTCCAAACCAAAAGAGCTAGACCCCTGAAATTGGGCAAGAATATCTCTTATGTTACTGTAAGGTTAAGTTCAAAGATGGGAAAAATCGGAACAGGGAGAAAAACGTTCCCCCTTGAAGAACTAAAACGACCCCTGAAAAATACGATATTTTTACGATTTTTTTTAATTTTTGCTCAACAAATGTAACATTTATATACCATATTATCTTTATAGACCTGCGCTTGGACCAAGGGGGTTACAAAATTCGATTTTTTTCAGGCCGCCCCTTTGGGGGGGTGGTTATAGAAATTAATTAAAAATAACGATAGAAATTTTTTATTTAAGTGTAAATATCATAAACAAATAATTTGTAAACATATATAGCGGGGATACAGGTGTCGCCCCCGTAGGCTAGTTGGTAGCGTGCTAGCCTTTCAAGGTGGGGGTCGTGGGTTCGATTCCCACCAGCACCCTTGGTTTTTCGCTACAACGAGACGACGGTCATTGTTACCAGTTCTCGGTTAGGTTGAGTTTATTAAAAAAATGAGTTGTAAATAAATAGAAAGAATAAAAATAATTGATCGTGTGATCAAAACTATTATTATTATTATTACAGGTGTCGCCTACCAACTCCGCTCACCCCCACCAAAAAAAGGACGCCCTGCGATTTTTTTTTTATTTTAAACGTGCTGGAGGGTATAAAAGATTCGGCACAGCCGAATTTAACACTTTTGCTTGTTTCTATTTGTTTTTTCTATGGAAGGTGGGCGTAAAAGTGGACGGATCAGGTACATATTTTCAGGAGCCCATTCTGCAATTATAATATTTATTTTTTGTGATAATTGAGTTGATGCATTAAAAATCAAGAGAGTTATGCCACTTTTTCAATACAAGTTGTGTGGGAAGTGGGCGTAAAAGTGGGCGGATCATTTTGATTTTTGCATTTTTTTCTTGATTGAAACAAAAAAATGCCTATGTGCCAAGTTTCATTGTCCTTCGACAACTTCTTCTATTTTTAGCCGCTCGTTCTATGAACATCAACCAATGTGCGGCGCTACCTTGGAAATCCAGAGGACTTATAACACTGTGTCACAAATTTTCAACCAAGTCGTGACCAAACGAATCTGACACCTAATATTTATGTAAAATTGTCTGCTGAATCCGAATTTAAAGTCAGAATGATCAAAAGTAGAACAGTTTTCGAGATATTGCAAAATTACCGTTATTTGCGTTTTTAAAAAAGATGATGTGACTTTAATAAAAGTATCTTCGAAAATATTGGACGGATTTTTTTATTTCTTTTTTTGTTGAAAGGTAATGAAATTACTAAAACAATCACAGGTCGTGTGAAAAAATTGGTCAAGAAATGACTAAGATACAGTGGACCAGAGTTCAAATTTCGCAAAAATTTTAATGATTTTTTTTTTGCAGTTTTGCTCTTTTCAACTTATTTTTTTAAAATCAAACAATGAATTTTTTTTCAAGTTTTATCACCAGGGCAAGGAAGTTCATGCAATAAAAATCGCAAAATTGCAATAAAAATCACAAAATTGTAAAACATAAAATTAAGTCCCATTGTAAAAAAATATTTATATGTACGTGTAAATTAAAGTGAATCAAATTTAGCTCAAATTTCGAAACGTCGGGGTCAGGAAAGTTGCTTTTGAGGGTTGATATTAACACACAAAAATATTGGACCTGTAGAACAATCGCTTTAGGTTCCTTTTTTGACTTGAAAATTGGAAACTTCCGAACAAAGTAAAAAAAAAAAAATATTTTTTTTGCTTATATATTCGGACATTACTGAGAAAGTAATTTTGTGGTAAATTTTTATTGTGGTAAATAAATTTTATCTGTTAAAATTTTTTTCTTCGAAAAATATAAATTTTTTTTTTATTAATTTTAAAATTCATTAAAGGCTAAATTAAATAATACGATTTTTTTTTTGTCTACAGGTCCAATATTTTTGTGTTAATATCGTCCCTTAAAGGCAACTTTCCAGACCTCGACGTTTTCGAAATTCGACAAAAGCTAAATTTGTTCCGTCCTAGTGTAAATATTTACAAATAGCGCGACCCGAATTCTGGTTTTTCCAGTTTGAAAATGCTTGTTCCCAAAACAATGCGCAATTAGGACCTTTTACGGGAAAAATAAGAAAAAAATTCAGCTTTATCTCATTGTCAGTGCAGTTTTTTAGATGAAACCCTTGACCAAAATTACTCCATGAAAATTGTATTAATATTTTCCCGGATTGTACACTGCGCAACTTTTTGCTTAATTTTTTTTGACAAAAAAAATATTTTTTTTTAGCAAAATGCACTGACCCTTGTCAGTGTTTTTATGAAAAAAATGTCACAATATTCACAAAAAAAATCAATTTTTTTAAAAATATTAAAAACTATGCAAGAAAATATGTAGTTTAAGTAAAATATGCAAAAACATGCATTTTCATCAAAATATGCAAAAAATATGCACGAACAAATCGATGACATTTTTAAGGAAATTCGATGATTCGCAAAGATAAATACTTTAAGTTGTTTTCAGGCTATCGACAACATATATGTACCCAGCAAAAATTGGCATTACTAGTAATGGGTTTTGTAATCCGAAACAGATGTTAATAAGTAGTTACTTATTGAATGAAACACTAATTATTTTAACAAGGGCGTGAGACAAAAATAACTAGTGAAGAGTATGGAGATAAATAAGTAGTTACTGCCTCGGATTACAAATAAGGAGTAAAAACCCATTACCAAAAAGAAGTAAAATAATTAGTTAATTAAATCTTTTAAAATTTAACTTGTTTTTATTAAAACTTAAAAATTTCGTAATTTTTATTAAGTTTTTAAGTACTTTTTAAGTTAATTGAATTGTAAAGCTTAAAAACTGCAAGTGCAAGAAGATATTATTACTTAGAGGTGCTTTTATAACATATTGCTGAGAAGTAGTTACTTTTGGGCTTAAAATAATGTTAATGGTAATGGGTACTCATTATAAATAATGTACTTGGTAATGATTACAACTCATTACCATGTTTTTGCTGGGTATTTACATGAACCCCCTTGCCCTGTTCATCACTTAGAATGTTAGTTTATTTCAATACGAATATTTTGTGCCCAATAGAATCCAGATCGGTGCAAAAATGACAAAGTAAAAGAAGATTAATTGAATTATCCCACTTTTCAATTTTTATCAAATCAAAAAAAAAAAAAAACCGACTGCGGTATAGTAAAATAGCTCAAGATTCTGAAGGCATATTTTTTAAACACAAAATTAAGAAATACATACTTACTTTGCGCCCGACATTCACATAGTTAAACGAGTTTTGCATGAATTGCATAAAGTATTTGGGGTCCAAGATTTCAAAATGTTTTCCGGATTGACTTTAAAATACAGTCAAAATGCATTTTGTAATTGGCTTGAAAACTTGACGGCTGCGCAAGAAACATTTTTATATCAGGCGAAGTTCAAAACAAGACTTTGCCAATTTTGTTTCTTCCCGTCCCTATTGTGGGCGTGGTTATAAAGAATTAATTTGAAAATGTATAAAATTGTTGTATAAAATTGTTTGTACTTGAGTGCAAAAAGTATAAAAAATTAATTTGGAAACATTTTTAGGGATGCGAAGGTTTATCTTCCCCCTCCCCCATGAAGGGTATAAAAGATTCGGCACAACTGAATTCAACACTTTAACTCGTTATTTGTTTTTACTTTTAATAGAATTTTGAAATTTAATGAAATGTCAAATAATCTTATTCAAATAGCATCAAATTTTCAAATCATTCAAGTAATAAAGAATAAATAAAAAAAACTTTTTATTTTCACTCCAACGATATGTTGTTCATCTTAAATAGTGCCACCGGCTTAAAAATATTATAAAATTAAATCAAAATATATTTAACATGAATTTGACCACAATTTAATATAATTTGTTTTTTTTTTTTTTTGTTTTCTGTAAACAATATACACAATGGGAAAATAGTGCCGGACAATCAGCTGTTGTTTTCAACAAAAAAAATAATTTTATTTTTTGTCAATTTACTTAAATTGAAATACGAGTAGTTTAAAAATGAAAAAAAAATCTTCTATGTAATATTATTTTAATATGACTGGGATGGTCAGAGGCGTATATTTAACCTAGATATTGCAACAAACTAAGTTGTGTGTGTTACTACCGCCACCACTTGCCGCATGCTGTGCCTTAAAGCCACAGTGGAAACAAAGCTGTGTAACTAAACAAAAATAACAAAAAACAAAAACAAAAAAAATCTAAAAATCCATCAACAAATAGAAGTTTATAAAACTCTGACTGAATTGAATGACCTGACAAACAATATCGAACAGGAACAATGGACGAACGAATGGCTGGAATGAACGAGTGAATAAATGCAGACAATAACGTCAGTTGTTTATGTTGTCGATGCATCATGGAGAGTTTAAAACAAATGAAATAAACTAAACGTAACAAAAAAACTAAAAAAAAAAAAATCATTGAACTTTCATAGAATTGAAAATCCCAAAGAATAGAAAAACAAATATAAAATTCAAATAAAAATAATCCCAACTATGAATTATTTGATGGCAAAATGTATAAAACTAGATTAAAGCAGGCGGATAAAACTAAAAACAGCAACAGCAGCAATGAACGAGCGGCTAAAAACAATCAAATCTGATGGAATATTTTGGCATTTATCGTTTAATCATAAAAAACACACGTTCAGAGTGTTTTTAGCAGCATTTTATTAACTAGTTTTAGGGAGGAGATTGAATTTTTTTTATAAAATTTTATTTTATTTTTATCGTTTTATGTGTGATTGATGATTTAAAATGATTTAAATTTACAATTAAGAATTATTTTTATAAAATATGCAAAAAAGCATGAGAATACAGCAGATGACTATATAAGAAACAGAATATTAGGGTGCACAATAGGGTAGCTTGTTTTTAAACTTTTCTCTTTTCTCACTGATCAAATTTTAATACCCGATAATATTAAGTGTAACCTAAGGGTAACCCATATAAAATATCACTCGTATCGGAGTTTAACGTACACTCTAATCAAAATTTGTTGAAATTTACCCAATTTATAGTAGGAAACTGGACTCCTACTATAAATTGGGTAATTTTACTCTGAATGTGTAAATTGAATAAATTGACCACATGTGGTCAATTTAAATAAAAAAGAGGTGAATAAAATATAACAAAAAAACAAAAAAAAAAAAAAAAAACATGCGGCGCCAGCCAGCATCGAACTCGCTACCTTCTGATTTGAAAGTACACTTCTTAACCACTACGCTACGGAAGCTTATACTTTTATCTGGCGTTTTAGTTATTTAACATGTGTGTATGTTTGTTGTTCGACAATTTTATTTACGCATTTGTGTGTAAAATATTTGAATTAACGGATAATATTTTTAATTTGCTGTGTTTAATTGGTTTGAATTTATTATACGCATTTAGTGTTTATATTAACACACAATGCGTGCTATTCAACAAAAATTTACCCAATTTATAATAGTAAGTTTACATGCGTTTTTTAGAGTGTATGTCCCCACTTTGAGCCTCAAAATTTTGATTTGAGCAAAAAAGGACTTTTAAAAATGTCTGCGAAGTTTGTACTCTTGCTCAAACCATTGAATCATGATAATGTTGCGCTGTAGAAAGTTCTTGCCAAAGAAAAATAACGCTATAATAATTTGTCATTCCATGAAAAACGCATTGAAATATCGGTCGATGACCCTATGATGTTAAGACATTTTAGTGATATCCATTTATCTGTCTGTCTGTCTGTGTTTGCCTATAAAAAAAGTTTTTGATGAAAAAAAGTTTTTAATGAAAAAAGATTTTTAAAAAAAGAACTATTTAACGAGAAACAAGTATAAAAGTTAAATTCGACTTGGCCGAATCTATGAATACCCTCCAAAATGCCTTTTTTTAAGGATGTTAAATTTTTTAATGTGAAAAAAATTAACAATTTTGATTAGAAATTTTTTATTTTGATAAAAAAAGTTTTTTTTGTAAAAAAAATTACAATTTTTTTTTTTGAGTGTTATTTTTTTTAGTGTAAAAATATTTCTGAGTGACAAAAATACTCTGCAAAGTAATTTTGTGGCTTTAATACTCGGGTTTTTCAACACGTGAATTTAAGGTGAAATCAATATGAAATTCAGAGTTTTGCACTCAAAAAATTATGTCATTAACTGCTTGTAGTTTATTTAAAAAGTTTTCCGTTTAGTCGTTTTTAAAAGAAAAAACATTTGTTTGATGTTCAGTTTTTATTAATGACAACTTCAGTACTTTGTTTCAAAAATAACACACTAAAAAATAAAGACTTTCATTAACATTTAATTTTTAAAGTCATTTATTTGTGCTCTGTAAGTAAAAACTACTGATTATTCTTTTGATTTTTAATGATTTGTGTAAATATTTTTTTTTTAAATTGTTGGTATTTTTTAATGAAATATCATTAGTTTTTACCTACACAAGTCAGTTATTTTTTTGTAGAAAAAAAAAAATCAAAAAATTATTTATAGAAATATAAAAACATGTTTGTATCAAGTGACTTTGGCACGATGGGTAGAGTGTCTGGCCAGAATGTAGTTGATTGCGGGATCGATTCCCCAAAAATTTTGTTAAAAATTTTTCAAAAAAATATTTCAATAAAAAATTGTAAAAAATTACCTACAAAATCATTAATTTTTATTGTTTTCGTAGGTTATTTTTTTGAAATTTGTTGGTAAAAATAACAGAACTATCATTAATTTTTAATGTTTTCGTTGGTTATTTGTTTCGAATTTGTTGGTAAAAAAGAGTGAAAAAACGTAATTTTTTAATGTTTAATGTTATTTATTTTAGAAAATTTTGTCAACAGTAAAAAATAAATGTTGATGTTTGTTAAAACAACTGAATAATTACTGGGATGGTTTTCAATTGTTTATACACTGGTTTTAAGTGTGTTTTTCATTAGTTTTTGCCTACAAAATATTTTGAGTGTGCTTATAATTTTTGAACCACTGAACGGATTTGACTGAGATTTAAAAAAAAAAACCGGGCCAGAGAAACGTCAAATATATGCGCCACACTTCAGCCCCTTTATAATTGCCGTTCGAATGTTACCGTGTGTTTTATCTCGTAAATTCGCAAAAAACCGAAATTCACTCTTTTGCTTATAACTTTTGAACCACTGGACCGATTTCGCTGGATTGCAATACCAACCCGATCAGGTAAATGCTCAACATATAATCCAAACTTCAGGAGCCTCCGTTAAGTCTTTCAAAAGTTAGCGTGTTTTCAACAGACAGACAGACGGACATCGCTAGATCGTCTTAAAATCGATCGAGGATCATGAATACTTAATGGGGTCCTAGACCAATATTTCAAGGGGTTACAAACGGAATGACAAACTTATATATACCCTCTATCACTAGAGTGGAGGGTATAAAAATGTTGATAAAAAATTTTTGATGAAAACAAAAAAAAAAAAAACAAGTAAGAAAATTATAGTCGGTCAAGACCGACCATATGATACCCTACACCAGTGTTTTCTGGAAAATGGGTCCCAAGTCCAAACATGGACTCATTAGATCCATATTTCGTTGGATCTTTAATTAGTATAGAATACATAAACAAACCAAATTTGAGTGAAATTTGCTTTTTTTGTTGCCATAAACCGATTTTACTGAATATTGGGCGAAATTTTTATATGGGTCTAAGTCCAGAACTGGTCCAATTATATTCACAATTGATAAGAAAAAATTTTTATGAAATATTTCCAATTTTCATGATTTTTGTGAGATTTATGTGAATATCTGGAGAGTGGTTTGTATGGGGACCACAAGAAGAACTGGTCCGACTCCTTTAAAATTTGGAATGATGATTTATGAATACAAAATATTCCAAGTTTCGAAAGGATACCTATTATAATAAGGGTTATTAGAGTCATTTGTGCCAAAATAAAGCGGGCCTTCCTTTTCCCATCAAAAGGACCTATCCTTTTCCCATCAAAAGGACCTATCCTTTTTCCATCAAAAGGACCTATCCCTTTCCCATAAAAAGGAACTATCCTTTTCCCATCAAACTATCCTTTTCCATCAAAAGGACCTATCCATTTTCCATCAAAAGGACCTATCCTTTTCCCATCAAAAGAACCTATCCATTTCCCATCAAAAGGACCTATCATTTTCCCATCAAAAGGACCTATCCTTTTTCCATCAAAAGGACCTATCCTTTTCCCATCAAAAGGACCCATCCTTTTCCCATCAAAAGGACCTATCCTTTTCCCATCAGAAGGACCTATCCTTTTTCCATCAAAAGGACCTATCCTTTTCCCATCAAAAGGACCTATCCTATCAAAAGGACCTTTCCTTTTTCCATCAAAAGGACCTATCCATTTCCCATCAAAAGGACCTATCCTTTTCCCATCAAAAGAACCTATCCATTTCCCATCAAAAGGACCTATCATTTTTCCATCAAAAGGACCTATCGTTTTTCCATCAAAAGGACCTATCCTTTTCCCATCAAAAGGACCTATCCTTAAACCTATCAAAAGGACCTATCCTTGGACCTATCCTTTTTTTCTTTTCCCATCTAAAGGACCTATCCTTTTTCCATCAAAAGGACCCATCCTTTTCCCATCAAAAGGACCTATCCTTTTTCCATCAAAAGGACCTATCCTTTCCCATCAAAAGGACCTATCCTTAAACCTGTCTAAAGGACCTATCCTTAAACCTATCAAAAGGACCTATCCTTGGACCTATCCTTTTTTTCTTTTCCCATCAAAAGGACCTGTCCTTAAACCCATCTAAAGGACCTATCCTTTTTCCATCAAAAGGACCCATCCTTTTCCCATCAAAAGGACCTATCCTTAAACCTGTCTAAAGGACCTATCCTTGGACCTATCAAAAGGACCTATCCTTTTTTCATCAAAAGGACCTATCCTTTTCCCATCAAAAGGACCTATCCTTTTTCCATCAAAAGGACCTATCCATTTCCCATCAAAAGGACCTATCCTTTTCCCATCAAAAGAACCTATCCATTTCCCATCAAAATGACCTATCCTTTTTCCATCAAAAGGACCTATCCTTTTCCCATCAAAAGGACCTATCCTTAAACCTATCAAAAGGAGCTATCCTTGGACCTATCCTTTTTTCTTTTCCCATCAAAAGGACCTGTCCTTAAACCCATCTAAAGGACCTATCCTTTTTCCATCAAAAGGACCCATCCTTTTCCCATCAAAAGCACCTATCCTTTTCCCATCAAAAGGACCTATCCTTTTTCCATCAAAAGGACCTATCCTTTTCCCATCAAAAGGACCTATCCTTTTTCCATCAAAAGGACCTATCCTTTTTCCATCAAAAGGACCTGTCCTTTTCCCATCAAAAGGATCTGTCCTTTTCCCATCAAAAGGACCTATCCTTTTCCCATCAAAAGGACCTCTCCTTTTTCTATCAAAAGGAACTATCCTTTTCCCATCAAAAGGACCTATCCTTTTCCCATCAAAAGGACCTATCCTTTTTCCATCAAAAGGACCTATCCTTTTCCCATAAAAAGGAACTATCAAAAGGACCTTAAACAACAAAAATATTTTACAAAGTAATTTTGTTACTCAAAGAAATTGTACACTAAAAAAAATATTTACACTAATGTTACACTCAAAAAAAATGTATACATAATTTATTTTTTTAATGAAATGTCACACTCAAAAAATGCTGACAATCAAATAAATTTTACACTCAAAAAAAAATTGATTGATTAAAAAAAGTTTTACTCAAAATAATATATTTCTAATAAAGAATTTGTAATGCAATTTTTTTAAATTTTTTTAGAAAATTACTATCTGATGACATTGTGGAGGGTATTCATAGATTCTAGTGGGCCAAAATAAAGCGGGCCTAGTGGGGACTAGTTCTAAACATGGACCGATTATTTCCAATTTCAATAGGCTTCGTCCTTAGGCCAAATGAAGCTCAAGTTTAAATTTCAGCCAAATCGATTGATTATTGCGACCTGTATTGTGTTCACAACGTTTAGATGGACAGACGGACAGCCGAAAATCGCTAAATCGTCTCAGAAAGTGATTTTGAATCGATCGGTATACTTGAAGGTGAATCTAGGACTAATATTTCGGATAGTTACAAACATCAGCACAAACTCATTATTGATTAAAAAAAAATATTGATTAAAAAAAAATATTGATTAAAAAAAAAATATTTATGTAAAAAAATATTGATGAAGAAAAAATATTGATGAAAAAAATATTGGTGAAAAAAATATTCTTTTAAAAAAATATTGATGTAAAAAAATGTTGACAAAAATATATTGATGAAAAAAAATATTGATGAAAAATAAAATTGATGAAAAAAAATATTGACGAAGAAAATATACATGAAAAAAATTTTGATGAATAGAAATATTGATTATAAAAAATATTGATTAAAAACATATTGATGGGAAATTATAATGTTACGTTGTATTTACCAGCTGGTAAAAAATTTTTTAATCACCACGAGGGGATTCACAAACTTGGCGGTTAGGTTAATGTTAGTTCTTCTTAAATTTTGACACTTGAAAAATAATTCTGTCACCCTAATATTTATGTATTCCTTATGTATATGTAATGTGGTCATTATGTTTGAAAATAACCTCTCATATGCGGTTGTTGCATGTGGTTTTAAAATATTTATGTATGAAAATGTGTGTATGTATGTTTATTTTTTATGCTGCAGGTGCACAATTTTATTTCCGATAATTACTATCCATATGATTTAAAAACATGTCCATAACATTTCAATACACTCGCCTGAACTCCTACTCACTCACACTTAAAAAAAAAAGTGAAAACACAACAACATTGCACAGATATGCAACAGGAAATGCAACATTATGCCTGCTCAACTTTTTTGTTGTTGCATAATGAACATTGTACTACGAATACGTACATAAGTATTTCTATGTTTTTTTGTAAATCACAGCTTTAATAAACGTGTTGCCATATTTAAACAGCCTATTTAATAATCACATGTTCACGCATACACTGTTATTAAAACATAAACATTTTTGCTTAATGCGATATGTGTATAAGGTTTAACAAAAAAAAATAGAGTTGCCGTAATATAAAATGATACGTCATACTTTTTTGTAAAAACAAAATGGCAATATCGCCAAATAATCATTTAAACGAAAAACTGAATTTTTAAGTTGTGACAACCGAATATTTTAGTTGTGTTTCAATTAAAAGCCAGTTAGATGAACAGAATTCAATTGTGACTACCGATATCCAATTCTGACGATTTTAATGCAAATGTTTCAACCGATGTTTTGTTGCAATATCTGAATTTCAGTTTTGAAAGTGGTCATAGTCTACATAACAAATATGGGGGTTAGGACTGAAATCTGTTCGGTCACAATCCCTATTTCCGTTATGGGGGTAATATCCGTGGGGAATATGTCCGGGCACCCTTTTAGACTCTTGTTAACGTTTTTCAAGAGTAAGCTGCCCCTTCAACCAAGTAAGTAGTTTTATATTTTTTATGGTTAAATAAAAACTAATATTTGGTAACTCTGCAATAATAACGACACATGACAATACTTATCTACAATATATACATAATAACATATAACATTTATTGTCCAGTGGACAATGTCCAATGTCCACTACTTTTGTGCTACATTCATAAAAACCATTCAACATACACAGACAATATTTATTTATTTGTTTTGGTTTTGCTCCCACAACTAAAGAGTTCCAGAGTGTTTTTTGTTATTTTGTTTGTGTGTGATGTTGATAACTAATTGGTCAATATGGTAGAAAGATGGTCTTTTATCAGAATAATAATAAAAATATAAAAAAAAAATGGCACAACGGTGACAATCGGAAAAGCAGCAACATAATATCAGCAGCAGCAGGAGCAGTACTGAAGTAGAAAAACACACACAGGAACTTAACAACCCAATAAATTTGTTGCAATTAATAATGTCAGTCAGTTTTTTGTCACCAACAATTGTGTGTAGTAAATAAGAATGATAGAGGTTCGGGAAATTGGTTGGTAGTGGTGGTGGAGGTGGTTCTGCAGATATTGATGGTAATAGTGTATCTGTACACAGCTTACTTTTTTTCTGGATTTCCATTGTCATTTCTCATTAAAGATTACTTCTACTGTTACACTTGTGCCAATTGTAATCAAGAAAATTGTATTTTACTTCAAGTTATTTTCTGCAACTACACTCAAAATAATTTTACAGTAAAAGGTTTAGTAAGTGATTTTGTACCAAAATCTACTAATAAAATACTAAGTTTAGTATCTTCAAAGTACTAAAATTAGTAATTTTTACTGGTTTTGAATAATATTAGTAAAAAATTTTAGTATTGGTTACCAATTCCTGCACTAGGTCCTTTTGGAGTAAAATTTTGTTAAATTTTTAGTATTGAATACCCAAGTTTTTTTTGGGTGTATGACTAAAGAAAGGTTAAGACCGACCATAATATATCCTATACTAGTGCTTGGTAGAAAATGGGTACCCAGTCAAAATAAGGACCAATTGAATTTATATTTGGTTAAAACTTTAATATGTAAAGAAATTATTTAATATTTTTTTTTAGTGAAACAGGCGTATACAGGCGTATACTATACAAAAATTTATTTAAGTACTAGCTGTTTTGCACCCGGCGTTGCCAGGGTCGGAAAAAAAATATATACTGAATGAGTTTTTTTATTAGCCGGTTAATTTACTGCTTAATGACTTTTCACTGGGTTTAAGGGTTGAGCGATTTTTTTTTAGATTTCGGTTAACGTCGGGGTTTGGAACAGTTGCCTTTTAGGGCCAATATTAGCACAACAAAATATTGGACTTTTGGGGAATTTTTTTTGGGTTCCTTTTTTGACTTGAAAGTTAGAAAACTCCGAACAAAGTAAAAAAACGTTTTATTTTTTACTAAAAATATAAGTTGTAAGTTGTTCATCGGTAAAAAAAATATATGCAAATATCAATTAATTTGTAGCGAAAATTTGAGAAGCGTGATAACGGAACAGGTATAAAAAACTTTCAGTACATTGCAAAAGGCGTGATAGTTAACACCCCCTTGTCCGATCGCCCGTTGATTAGTACGCCGCGGTTAATACTATCCGTGGAGAAAGTTTTGTTAAAATTGGTTTAGTCGTTTAAGAGTGATTACGGAACAGGTAGAAAAAACTCTGACATATAGTTCCTAGTCATTTATGGAATATAGTTGCGAAAAAGGAGAAAAATATTTTTAATTTTATAAAAAGGGTTTCGGCACTTTAAACCCCTTTGCATGATCGACTCTGTTTGTACTATCTGTGGTGAAAATGTAATGAAATTGGATCAGCCATTTCCCCTGATTGCGGAACAGACATGTGTCTGTGGTGAAAGTTTTATTAAAATCGTTTTAGTCGTTTAAGCATGATTACGGAACATGCAGAAAAAACTTTCAGTATAGAACAAAGGGACGTAACAATATAGGCCTTTTTGTTTAAATGCGATCTATTGTGGATAATAGTTTTCGCCTCGGTTAATACTATCTGTGGTGAAAAACTCATGAAAATGGCTTCAGCCGCTTAAGCGTGATGGCGGCAAAGGCAGAAATAACGTTCAATAAAATACAAAGGGGCGTGGCATTTTCCGCCCCTTTGTCCACACCCGCTCTATTGTGGTTACTAGTTTCTGCCTCGGTCAGTGATTAAAATTTTATTAAAATCGGTTTAGCCGTTTTTGCGTGATTACGAAACGGTAAGAAATAATGTAATTCAAAGGGGCATGGCATTTTACGCCCCATTTTTCGATCGCATCCTATGGTGGCTCATAGCTTTCACCTCGGTTAATACTATCTGTAGTTAAAATTTAATGAAAATCTGCTCAGCCATTTAAGCGTGATTGCGGAAAAGGAGAGAAGAGATTTAATAGTAATGATCTCAATGATAAAGTAAATACCCTACAGCTTTGAAAATTGAAATTTAAGCTTCTATTGACTCAAGGACGAATCCTATTAAAATCGAACAATTCGGTAAATGTTTAGACCTAGCTTCATTACATACATCCCCTTTGAATTTGGCTCAAATGGCTCTAATTGCCTTATTTAAATAAGTAGCCTTTCGAAATTTGACAGGTAAACGTATTTCGTATTCATAAATCATCATTCCAAAGAAATCGGACCAATTCTCCTTGTAGTCCCCATACAAACCACTCTCCCGATATTGAGATAAGTCTCTTAAAGTTCATGAAAAATTAAATATTTGATTTAAATTTTGTTTGTAGGTGCTTAACGTGTACTTTTGTTATCTTATCAAACTGATTATAATTGGACCATTTTTTAACTTAGTCCCATATAAAAATTTTGACCGATATTCAGATAAATCGGTCAATTGGTATCAAAACATAAGTCTATTTCGATCAAATTTGGTTTTTAAGTGTTTGCTACAGTAATTTGAGATGCAAAAAATGATAGATCCAATCTATTTGGACCTAAGTTTAATTTTCAGAAAACATTGGTGTGGGGTATTATATATGGTCGGTCTGTCCGACTATTATTTTGTTACATGTTTGTATTTAATGTTTTTATTTTAAATTAAATAAAAATTAAAAAAAAAATAAAAAAATTTTCCAAAAATTTAAACGTTTTTTTTTTTTTTTTTGAAAACAGTATAACTAAATATTTCTGCACATCTGTCAAAAGTCTGCTGATTTTTTAGTAATTTTAAGTTTTAATCTTTTAAATTTTACAAAATAAACCCCATATGGCAAAAAACAATTTCTGCAAAATTACAAAATTTTTAAAATTTAGCAAACAGAATCAGTAAAATTAGAGCAAAATGTCTGTCATTTTCTTAAACTGCATGACAAAGAATTTAGTTAAAATATCAATTTCAGCAAAAAAAAAAAATTGCTGAAAGCTTGCTGATTCAAATTGTAAGTTGTTTTACCGATTTGTCGACAGTGTTGTTCTTCTGAGTGCTTAATAAATGAAATTTCTAAAACTTTCCTTTTTTTAATTTCAATATAAATTTTCCCTTTAACAATTGGAAATGGTGTATTTTAATAGTTCCACTAGCAACATTGACTATAATGGTGGCCAAAAGGTTCACGCACATATCTGATAATGTAAACATACAAAAAATATTGTTAAAACATCTCATGGGTAGTAAGTGTTGTTGGGGAAAATTCTCGTACATGCTTACAACAATAATAATATCAACGACATAGACTTCGACAAACAAAAACAAAAATAAAACTTACTTTCCTAGTAAATAATATTGATTTATTTGACTGTGATTTATAGTCGAATAAGTATAGTTTGGGGTTTGTTGGTTGGTTGGTTGAGTTTTTAGTTCGTTGTTTGGCCTGGCTCTTATGTTCTATACGTTTTCATTTTTTCAACTTTTTTTATCGTTTAAACGTGAGCATTAACTTGTTCTTAAATAATCAGATAAACCAACAACAACACACTTTTGTACCTACATTTTTCCTATATAGACAGTTACAGACATACTCAGGAAATGTTACAAATAATTCTTTTTGTTAGTGAAAATCTGAGATTTACAGGTACGTTTCATTCTATTTGGGATATTTCGTTAAATATTTTATGGATACTATTTACATGTATTATTAATGTCAATTTTTATATTGACATGTTTTCGAAATATTGAATATTGTATTAAGTAAAATTGTAGATACAATTTAATTATTTGGTTAATAAAAAAAAATACCAAAATATTAATCCAAACGTTGGGTGTAGCCATATGGATGCAATATAGGGAAAAGGGTTTTCTGTAAAATAAATATTTCAAAATAAAAGTAAAATTACAGATAATACTTTGTTTTTGTGACAATAAACTAAGTTTTTACTTTAAATCTGTATTTTGTAAAAAAAAACTCTGTCAAATATCTGTAAAATTTAAATTATAGTAATTTTACAGATCATTTTACAGAGTTATTATTTTGAGTGTACAATCAGAGAATATCTACACAAAAATAAAATAAAGATACTTAAAAATCTGATAACTTTACGGACAGGTCAAATTTCAACACTATGTTAAAATGTTGACACAAAGAGATCAGATCCGTTGGGACAATCGAATTTGTCGCCAATTGAATTCATGTGGTCACACCAGCCAAACCAATTTCAATTCGGGTCTTGCTATAAAATTTCCATTTAAATAACAAAATTTTTATTAATAATTTGGTCACATCTATTGATTTTATAAATTAGACCTTACCAATTCTTTTTTAACCGTATTCAAAATAAAAAAAGATGTTTTTTTTTATTTTTGATAAAAATTTTATTGAAATCAATATGGGAAATCAATAATAGAGAAAAATTAACTACAAAATTCAATAAAAAAAATTTATTTATATATTTATTCTGAGTCATTTTTTTATAGAAAAAGTCTCATATTTTGAGAAATTTTTTCTATAGAAAAAGTTTTATATTGTCTCAGATTCTGAGACAATTTTTCTATAAAAAAAGTCTCAGATTCTGAGACAATTTTTCTATAGAAAAAGTCTCAGATTCTGAGACAATCTTTCTATAGAAAAAGTCTCAGATTCTGAGACAATTTTTCTATAGAAAAAGTCTCAGATTCTGGGACAATTTTTCTATAGAAAAAGTATCAGATTCTGAGACAATTTTTTTATATAAAAAGTGTCAGATTCTGGGACAATTTTTCTATAGAAAAAGTATCAGATTCTGAGACAATTTTTCTATAGAAAAAGTCTCAGATTCTGAGACAATTTTTCTATAGAAAAAGTCTCAGATTCTGAGACAATTTTTCTATAGAAAAAGTCTCAGATTCTGAGACAATTTTTCTATAGAAAAAGTCTCAGATTCTGAGACAATTTTTCTATAGAAAAAGTCTCAGATTCTGAGACAATTTTTCTATAGAAAAAGTCTCAGATTCTGAGACAATTTTTCTCTAAAAAAAGTCTCAGATTCTGAGACAATTTTTCTCTAAAAAAAGTCTCAGATTCTGAGACAATTTTTCTCTAAAAAAAGTCTCAGATTCTGAGACAATTTTTCTCTAAAAAAAGTCTCAGATTCTGAGACAATTTTTCTCTAAAAAAAGTCTCAGATTCTGAGACATTTTTTCTCTAAAAAAGTCTCAGATTCTGAGAGAATTTTTCTCTAAAAAAAGTCTCAGATTCTAAAACAATTTTTCTATAGAAAAAGTCTCAGATTCTGAGACAATTTTTCTATAGAAAAAGTCTCAGATTCTGAGACAATTTTTCTATAGAAAAAGTCTCAGATTCTGAGACAATTTTTCTATAGAAAAAGTCTCAGATTCTGAGACAATTTTTCTATAGAAAAAGTCTCAGATTCTGAGACAATTTTTCTATTTGTTGTCATGATAAAATAATTTTGAAATAAAATTACTTGACTAAGTTTGTTGAAATTAAAATCGAAATTTTGTATTATGGACTAACAGGCGGCCGTTTTTACTAAATGTTTGGTTGATATCATGTTTGGTTGATTTACAATTGATGTTTGTTGATTAAAATTTGACGATTTTATTTTCTGTGTAGTATATCTGCACTGATCCCCACTAAGGAATCTTCAGCAGATTTTAGAGAATCATTGTTAGTCAATCAAACATCAAACCAGACTTAATATTTCATATATTTCACAAGTTAAATGAGAAATACTATTCTTTAATAAGGATGAAATACTATTCTTTAATGGGGATGAAACTGATCAGTACAGATATACTATGAGATGAGTAACTTTTTTAAAGCAATAAATTAAAAATACTCTATTATGACAATATCATAAATAGAAATATTTTTGGGCCTCGAGCTAGAAGAATACTCTAATCGAATATATTTATATATAAAGGCCGAATAAATACATTTTATTTTTATGTACCCTTTGGTACTAAAAATAAAAAATAACATTTAAAATTAACATATTTTACTGGGACATACAATTTTTCATTTTATTAAAAAAAATTTCCAGTATAAAAATAAGCAACGATATAAAACTAAAAATTATATATAAAATCCATATCCAAAACAGATCACCAAATACTATAATTTCATCATAGTTAAAAGGAATATTTAAGCTTAAATCCTCAAACGACAGCATATTTAAACGTATCAATGTAAAAAAAAACTTCAGTTCTCCAGTGTTGAAATAGTCCTGTCTCTTGCACTTCCAATAAATGTTGATTTAAAAATGATCTAAAACTGAAACCCCTATTGAAAGGTATCGCAACAGCGGTCAATTTACTGGAACAAAATTTTGTAGAATAAAAAAATAATTTTCTTTTAAAAAGTGTCTGCTGTTCTTGATATAAAGTCCATATTGGATAAGAAACCGGGTAAACATAACGTAAGTCCAGGCTATCACGAAGTTTTACAAATTCAATATAATCACCGGGTATAATATATAAGATATCATGATAGTCTTTATAGAAATTTGGATTCCAATCTTCTAAATCATCTGAGTGGATAGCAATTTTTAAACCAGCACTTCTGATATCAGCTAAACTTTCAATTTTATGCTCCAAGGGTGGTTTAATAAGATTAGATTGTAAATAGGCTACATAGGAGGTACCAAACATTAGATAAGTAAAAAATAATAATAAACATATATATTTCATAAACAGAGATGAGGATCGAGGTTCTATAAATGCCTGACCTAATAGAGCCCTTATACTTTTATCATTTAATATTATATTGATGAAATTAAAATGATTTTCCACCGCGAAACTATATTGTGCCATAATTAATAATACAGCATATATTAATGAAAGCACACCAATGATAATTAAGCAATTTGGTGCTATCATATTAAAAAATATTTCATTTGCTGGTTTAATCGATGGCATTGGTATCATAAAACATTCTTCAATAAATTCCAAAGGATAAGAATACGTTAAAGAGAGTCCTTCATGTCTCAATGGTACCACAATTGATTTAATTTCGAATAGCATTTCAAAATTTTCACGATATATATCTTTATAATGCACTATTTTTTCCTCATAGAATATTATTATACTGGCATTATATCTTTTGGCAAAACTTTTTAAACAATTTCCTACATATCCTTCAAGTTCATCGCCGGTAAGAAAATCTGTCGTATCATTTTTAGGCACTATAATATAAAATGGTGGCATTTGAGCGGCTTGTGTATTTAATAGAAAACGAAAGAAATTTGGAAAAATATTTTTTTTATTAATTGTCGTTTTTGTATTGTTCTCAAAAAATGAATATTTTGTTAATATAATTAATCGTTCGAAAGGATCATCAGCATCTGTTTGCGGTCTACAGTAATAAAATTCTTGTTTTTTTAAAGATTCTTTTGTGATTAGGATATGATTATGGTTAAAAATGTTTGCATCAGCACATAATTTCTTAGTTTTTGCATAGTTTTCTTCAATTATATATATAAAATGCATATATTGAAATTCTTTGCCTTCAATTTTCACATTCTTAATTATTTTGTTAAGCGATAAACATGACAGCATTAAAATATTTTTAGATTGCATTTCCAGAAAATTATCCTTGGGTGTTGTTTTTAATATCATAAAAGGATAATTTAAATCTTTTATGACATCATTAAATAAACAATTGGTGGCGTTTGGATCTCTCAATAATATTATATAATTATAGTTTAATTGTTGTTTAATTTTATTTAATAATTGTAATAGATTTTCTTTTAAATCTTGTTTTTCATCAGGATTTTGTTGTGATAAAAATGCACTCAAACAGTAAGGACACAAAATAAATGAAATAATAATAATACAACTAATGCCATATAGTGCTATTCGACACATTTAAATAAATTAACTAAATGCATGTTAGCAAAAACTAACTATTAAGTACTTTAAATAGTTTCATGTTATAAAATAACATGTAAAAAAGTGTAATTCCATAATATTTAAAATAGTTTAAAGTGTTAAATTCGTATTGGACGAATCGAAAAATACCCTCCACAATGCACACTGGGCCGAGATGGTAGTTTTTTTGGCCAAAACTAAAAAAAAAAACATTATATTGAGTATGACTTGCTGCACCTTGTCTGTAATTTTTGTAAAAACCGGTACACCCATTCTCTTGGAATGATCCATCAAATATGAAATATGTATATTAAAATCTCCATATACCGTAAAGCTAACAAATTTATACATTATTAAGTTGGGACCTTGTTTTTTGGGATTAATTTATTTGACAAAGGGAAGTACAACATGTAAATCGGTATGAACAGCTCTTTTTTTCTATTTTTTTGATGATTTTTTGATATTTTTATGTAAATTTTAAAAATTTGTTCCATTTAAAATATTTTTCCAAAATGTTCCGCGAAATAATCCAAAAGTTAGGATGCCAAAATGTTTGTTGGCTTACTAGCATTCAGACTGACCTGCCCGCTTTTGCCCGTTTTTTCATCTGCGTATAAAATATCAATAGAAAGGGAGATGAACAAATCTAAAGTTGTTAAAATGAGCCTTTTTTAATTGAATTAAATTAATTTTATGAATTAACAATTTTCAAGTTTTTCCTAAAGTACATACATAGTGTTTTTCTATATTAATACGGGATAAAATGAAACCCGGTTACCTAAAAACCCGAATACACAAAAAAATCGGTTACGAGAAAAACCCGGTTACACGAAAAATAGGGTTTTCACAAAACGTCTTTTATATATTTTTTTCAATTTTTGGTATTTCAATTCCATTTGTGTAAACGGGCAAGTTTTTTGTAAAGTAGGGATAAAAAAGATAATTCTGGGCCAGACAATTTTTTGAAAGGGCGTGAAACTTTCAATAACGATGAGTTTTTACAAGGGGGTTTTCAAAAAAAAAAATATTTTTTCTAATATTTTTATAAATTTTATTTCCATTCTATTTTTTAAAACGGGCACAAGCGGGCAACTATTATGGAAAGTGTGGATAGGAAGGATAATTCTGGCCCAGACAGTTTTTTGAAAGGGCGTGGAAGTTTTAATAACGACGAGTTTAAAAAGGGGGTTTTCATAAAAAATATTTTTATTTTTTTTTCAAATTTTGAATATTTCAATTCTATTTGCATAAACGGGCACAAGCGGGCAACTTTTTTGGAAAGTAGGGATAAAAGGCCGATTTAGGCCGATTTAGGCCAAGACAGTTTTTTGAAAGGGCGTGGAACTTTTGACAACGATGGTTTTAAAAACGGGGTTTACAAAAAAAAAATCAATTTCTTATAGACTCTTATTTCAGTTAAATTTTTGAAAACGGGCACAAGTGGGCAAATTTTTTGGAAAGTGCGAATAAAAAGGATAATTCTGGCCCAGACAGTTTATTGAAAGTGCGTGGAACTTTTGATCACAATGAGTTTTAAAAAAGAGGGTTTTCACACACTATTTTTTTATTTTTTTTTTTTAATTTTTGGTATTCTAATTCCTTTTGTGTAAACGGGCACAAGCGGGTAAGTTTTTTGTAAAGTGGGGTTAAAAATGCTAATTCTGGCTCAGACAGTTTTTTGAAAGAGCGTGGAACTTTTGATGACGATAAGTCTAAAAAAGGGTTTTCAAAAAACAAACTAATTTTTTCCAATTTTTTACAAACTGTTATTTCAATTCAATTTTTGAAAACAGGCACAAGCCGGAAAGTTTTTTGGAAAGTGGGGATACAAATAATAATTCTGGCCCAGACAGTTTTTTGAAAGATCATGGAACTTTTGATGAGTTTAAAAAGGGAGTTTTCAAAAAAACGAATTTTTTCCAATTTTTTATAAACTCTTATTAGAATTAAATTTTTGAAAACGGGCACAAGCGGGCAACTTTTTTAGAAAGTGCTTATAAAAAGGGTAATTCTGGCCCAGACAGTTTTTTGAAAGGGCGTGGAACTTTTTATGACGATGAGTTTTTAAAAGGGGGTTTTCAAAAAAGAAATAATTTTTTTCCATTTCTTTATAAATTTTATTTAAATTCCATTTATAAAAACGGGCACAAGCGGACAACTTTTTTGGAAAGTGTTGATAGAAAGGATAATTTTGGCCCAGACAGTTTTTTAAAAGGGCGTGGAACTTTTGATAACGATGAGTATAAAAAGGGGGTTTTCAAAACAAAACTTAATTTTTTCTAATTTTTTATAATCTCTTTTCTTTTAATTCAATTTTCGAAAATGGTATATTAACGTGAGTTAAATGAAAATGACTCACGCTCACGCGTGAATCGCGTTATTTTTAAACTCTTTTTTTAACTTTTAAATCGCGTGATTTAAATGAAAATCACTAACGCTCACGCGTAAATTACGTTGTTTTTTTGTCCACCCTAAAATAGTTTCCTTGTAGGTCCGATTCCAAAAAGTTTCAAGGCACATATTTATTACCCTAATATAGTCAAGTGATTGAAATGAAAATCACTCTATAATCACGTGATTTAAATGAAAATCACTCACGCTCACGAGTGAATCACGTTGTTTTTTGAGTCACGCAAATCACGGGACCAGAGACCATCTCCAATTCAAATACATAAACAAAAGACAAGTGTCTCTTCATTTGTTTCATCTATAACATCTGTAAATTTTATAAAAAATGAAGTGTCCACCCTGAAACAGTTTCCTTGTAGGTCCGATTCCAAAATGTTTCAAGTCACTTATTTATTACCCTTATATGAGCTTATATTCTGAATTTCAAAAAAATCGATTAACATTTACGACCTGTAGAGACTTTTGGCCAAAAAACCTACCAGCTCGGCCCAGTGTGCAATGTACTTGTATTTTATTTTATTCGAATAACCGAATAATATCAATTTTAAATTGAAAATAAAACCATGAATTTTATGTTTTTTTTTTAATGCCTCAGATACATTTTTTCTATAGAAAGTGTCTCAGATTCTGAGATTTTTTTCAATAGAAATTTTTTCTATATTCAAATGGTTACAGAATTATGGTTTGGAGTAAAATGTCTCTCTAACAAGGTACTAAAAACTTAAATCGGTTTTAAAATCAGCCAGGTTATTACAACTTTCCCAGGCATCTAACGTGTGTCATTATATACTGTAGTAACATTTTATATTCTTCATGTTCTAATGTAATATTTTTGTTGATTTTTCCGATTTTTTTTTTTTGAAAAATAAAATCTTAAAATTGGAGATTTCAAAACATTGTTGGAAAATTTAAAAATGCAGGCATTTGCTGCATTAATTTAAAACATGTTAGCAAAACACAATATAAAAAATACTTGTCATCTAATTACATTTGAACTTGAAGAACAAAAAAATGTTATAATAGTAGATTATTTTAACAGATTTAAAAAATGGGGTTCATATTCCTTTATCAAGTGGTCTGCCACACTTTAGATGTCTGGGGAAGTTGTAATAACTTGTTATTAGAACGACATTTCACTCCAAATCACAATTCTGTAACCATTTCAATTGAAACTTAACTCAAAATATAGAAAAAATTGAGAAAATGATTTTCCCCCGTGTAATTCGTTTTTCAACTTCATAGCCGATGCGGCCCGTCTTAGTGCAGGAACAGAACAAGCACGGCACGGGGAACGGTTTCCAATTAGAATGAGTTTCACCATCCCAAAAAAAAAATCAAGTTTTATTTCAGACCGACGCACAGTGCCACATTTGGCCAATCTAGGACGACAAAAATCCAATTTTATTTATATTGACTAGAAATTCGGTATAAATGTTCGTTTTGACTTCAAAAACAACATTATGAAAAATATGGGAGGCCAATTAACGGCCACGCCCACTTGTTAAAAAATTTTAAATTTTGGTTGTAATTTCTTTAAACTTGGTATATATACTCTCAAGGACTGTAGAAATAATATCACAAAAAATGGGGGCGGTCAGACAATTGCCACGCCCACTTTTTAAAAATATGTTTAAAAAATATGTAAAAACAAGGTTTACATATCGTCCCACTGTAGTCGGCGTCGCAGACGGTCGCAAAAGTTAGCCGTTGAAATAGGTACTATGGATATTGGTCAATATGTCTGAAAAAGTCCAGCGACCAATAGAGACCAAACACAAAAGTTCTATTCCATCAAAAAAAATAAATATATAATTTTCTTTTCAAACATTTTTATTATGTTAAAAATTTAATAAAAAATAGAAAAAATAGTTTAAAAAAAGAAGAAAAGATATGACTTAAAGCCTTTAAATATCCTTTAAAATTACCAAAAAAGAGTGTATAAATATTTTTTTTGTTAAAAAGTTACAACCGTTTAAAATCGACTTAATTAATGCGAAATAATGAACACTACTTTCAGGATTTTACAAGATGCAACTTTATGCACCCACATCATAATAACGAATAGAATTATAGTTCTTATATGAGTATTTCCGAGTTATTAGGAATGTTTTTTAATACATACAAACAAATCATAAAAATCGGGGAACTTTTTTTTTTGATTTTTGTCGTGCTAGATTGGCCAAATGTGGCACTGTGCGACGCACAGTGCCACATTTGGCCAATCTAGGACGACAAAAATCCAATTTTAATTATATTGACTTGAAATTCGGTATAAATGTTCGTTTTGACTTCGAAAATAACATTATGAAAAATGTGGGAGGCCGGTTAAGGGCCACGCCCACTATTTTTAAAATTTGTAATTTTAGTTATAATTTCTTTAAATTTAGTATATATACTCTCAATGACTGTAGAAACATTATCACAAAAAAAGGGGGCGGTCAGACAACTGCCACGCCCACTTTTTTAAAATATGTTTAAAAAATATGTAAAAACAAGGTTTACATATCGCCCCACTGTAGTCGGCGTCGCAGACGGTCGCAAAAGTTAGCCATTGAAATAAGTACTACGGATATTGGTCAATATATCTGAAAAAGTCCGGCGACCAATACGGACCAAACACAAAAGTTCTATTCCATCAAAAAAAATAAATATATAATTTTCTTTTCAAAAATTTGTATTTTGTTAAAAATTTAATAAAAAATAGAAAAATTTGTTTAACAAAAAAAGAAAAGATATGACTTAAATCACTTAAATATCTTTTAAAATTATCAAAAAAGAGTGGATAAATATCTCTGTTTGTTTAAAAGTTACAACAGTTTAAACTCGACTTAATTTATGCGAAATAATGTACAGTAGTTACAGGATTTTACAAGATCCAACTTTATGCACCCACCTGTTAGTAACGAACAGAATTATCGATCTTATATGATTATTTCCGTGCTATTAGGAATGTTCTATAATACATACAAACATATCATGAAAATCGGGGAACTTTTTTTTTTTGATTTTTGTCGTGCTAGATTGGCCAAATGTGGCACTGTGCGACGCCGGCCACCGGTTTTATCTGTCAAATCGTATGGAAAAAGTCGTTCCGGGCTTGTTCTGTTTCTACTCTTACCCATGTCTGATTATCTTAAAATTTTGTGAGACGTTACGTTCAATATTTAACAAATTAATTTTTTTTGGAGAACCATATTACATAAATCATACACAGAGAAAACAGTTTAATTGTGCCAGCCGAATTTAGAGCCAACTGCATGGTTTAATTACAACAGCCGAAATTTTCGGTTGCGATTACTGAAAATTGTTTAAACCAACAGAAGTTAAATTTTAAAAACAAATTTTGGTTATCGCAACCGAAAATTTCGATTGTTGTTATTAAACTATGCAGTTTGCTCTAAATTCGGCTGGCACAACTAAACCGTTCTTTAAGTGTAGTCAAAACAAAAAAGGTACAATTTTCAACATTTGAAAAAAATAAATAAACATCTTGAATTATGGCTTAAAAGTTGCGTAATTTAGTTTTTGGAGTTTTTGTAAAAAAAAAATCTAAGGTTTCGGACTTTTTTAAAAAGTCGATTTTAATTTTTAAACGCTAAAAAATATAAGTGATAATTACTTGAATACTTTTTTCATATACTACATTTTAATACCAACCAAATGTTGTCCAACTTTTTTTAAGATATCGAATTGATTTTTCAACACCAACTTAAAATCAAAGGCTGAAAATTGGTGTGCAAGTTGCATTTAATAACTACTACAACATATCGAAAAATAAAATAAATCGAAAGGCGTCGGGTCCGAAAGTGTGCGATTTAGCATGGAATGCCTCATATATATCGTGCCAAATCGGAGGAGAAAAGTTTTATAATTCCCGAAAAAAAATTTTAAAATTTTGTTGGTACATTTTTTGCGTTTTGGAGTAAAAATTTATTAACAAAGCTCTAAAGAAAAAAAAATTCTAAGTTACAACATTTTTTAAAAAACACAACACAAAATTTGTTTAGCAATTTTTTTTTTGCGTTTCCCGTAAAAACCTATGTACATGGGATAAATTTGAAAATTATGAGATAAACCCGAGTAAAAATTTTTATATGATGCAATACATAATGATATATAACACAATATATATTTATACGCAATTTAATCCGAATAATGGTGGATGTTTTTGCATTAAAAAAGATCAATTTGTATAAAATATGATTCGATTTCATCCGAGTTTTGACCAGACATTGCCATATTTCATTGGATCCAATTAGATCTAATTGCATTAAATCATAAAAAATCTTGGTGTGTTTTGGTTTGGGTGAGTTACAGCAAAGGTCAACGATACATTCACCAAACATATAATTTTCTAAAACAAAAAAAATGTTTGGGTACGCTTCGAACCAGATAGGTGATATACGTAATAGGCTGGGTCGTATTCCAACAAAGTGCTCAGATCAACTATTAATAGTGAAAAAAAGTTGGTACAAGTAAATACAAGCAATTTAAAACCAAAATGAACAAAATCGGTCCATGGCTTCCGTTCTCGCATCGCGGGTCAAAATTGCGGTTTTTGAAAAAATGGACATAATTTAAAAAAAAAAATTAAATATTTAAAAAAAAATTATTAAAAAAAAAAAAATTTTTTTTGTATCGCATTAATTCAAAGATATTTAGAAAAATTTTGTTTGTTTTTTTCGGATATCGATAACCCACCCAAACGTGAGGCCAAAAAAGACTCACATTTTTAACATGGAGCTCAAAACTACTTTTTCACTATTTTAAAAATTTAGTGAAACAAAATTTTTAAATATATTAGTTTATCCACTTGATATCATTGAATACATCTCAGGGATTGTAGAAAAAAATTCTTAGTTAAATTCCTTCGTCCAGTTGGTGTGTGGAGCGATTTAAATTTAGCGGATTTCCAGAACATGTGTTTTTAACGACATTTTTGACTAATTTGTAGTTGTTAGCAACATTTTACTTAAATTAACCAACTTTTTTTGTTCAAATGGTTGTTTTGGACCATAGTAACACTGCTTTGAAATAATAGGCTTTTTGGACAACGTTAACCCTTGCCGGCACGGGGTTAAAAAATTCCTCCAATGAAATTTTTGAAAATTCCTCACTCTAAAATCGTGTATGTGTTTAAATAATGAACAATTTCAAATTTATACAAAGTTTTCTTGAAGGACATCTTTAACCCTTGTTAAACGAACGCCCAAAAAATGTCAAACAGCTGTTTTTTTTGCTCATAGTCAAATGGACTTTTTTGACATATTAAATAATATGTTTTTACTTTAAGCTTTACACAGTAAAAACGACGAAAACGTAATGAAATTTCGGATGCCATTTATTTTATTTAGTTTTAAGCATTTTCCGCTTAAGTGCGCTTACTTTAAAACGTTAATTTAAATACGATCGTTTAAATGCATTCCCCGCTTAAACGATTCGTCGTTGTTCCTGGGTTAAGCTAAGAGTGAAAAACTTATTTAGAATGTTAAAAAGTCCATTTTGACTATGATTATAAAATGAAAGATATGTACATCTGCGAGTGAATCGTTTGAGCGGTGAATGCATTTAAACGATCGCATTAAAATTAACGTTTTAAAGTAAGCGCACTTAAGCGGAAAGTGTTTAAAACTAAATAAAATAAAAAAATGGCATCCGAAACTTCATTCGTTTTTACTGTGTAAAGCTAAAAGTGAAAAACATATTATTTAATATGTCAAAAAAGTCCATTTGACTATGAGCAAAAAAACAGCTGTTTGAAATTTTTTGGGCGTTCGTTCAACAAGGGTTAAAGATGTCCTTTAAGAAAACTTTGTATAAATTTGTAATTGTTGATTATTTAAACACATACACGATTTTAGAGTGAGGAATTTTCTAAAATTTCATTGGAGGAATTTTTTAATCCCGTGCCGGCAAGGGTTAACGTTGTCCAAAAAGCCTATTATTCCAAAGCAGAGTTACTATGGTCCAAAACAACCATTTGAACAAAAAAAGTTGGTTAATTTAAGTAAAATGTTGCTAACAACTACAAATCAGTCAAAAATGTCGATAAAAACACATGTTCTGGAAATCCGCTAAATTCAAATCGCTCCACACACCAACTGGACGAAGGAATTTAACTAAGAATTTTTTTCTACAATCCCTGAGATGTATTCAATGATATCAAGTGGATAAACTAATATATTTAAAAATTTTGTTTCACTAAATTTTTAAAATAGTGAAAAAGTAGTTTTGAGCTCCATGTTAAAAATGTGAGTTTTTTTTGGCCTCACGTTTGGGTGGGTTATCGATATCCGAAAAAAACAAACAAAATTTTTCTAAATATCTTTGAATTAATGCGATACAAAAAAAAATTTTTTTTTTAATACTTTTTTTTTTTAAATATTTAATTTTTTTTTTTAAATTATGTCCATTTTTTCAAAAACCGCAATTTTGACCCGCGATGCGAGAACGGAAGCCATGGACCGATTTTGTTCATTTTGGTTTTAAATTGCTTGTATTTACTTGTACCAACTTTTTTTCACTATTAATAGTTGATCTGAGCACTTTGTTGGAATACGACCCAGCCTAATACGTAACCCTAACATGGAAATGTTTAGGAACATTTTAAAAGTTTCTTATACTTTTCTTAAAAAACTTAGAACATTTTTGGTTAATTGGAAACATTTATATATGGAACAGAATAAACTATATATAATTTTATATTAAATTATACGGAAAAACAAATTTGGTATTGGCCCTAATATTATTTCATATATTTATATCAACCGTATACCTTTTAATCCGAATCATGACTAAATTATATATTACAACATATGACTGCATTTAAAAAAAATAGAAAATACCTCACGGGATGTATAATCATATATGATTTATTATGTTTGTATCAAGTTATATATTGTTATATATGTTTATTTTTACTCGGGAAAACAATATTTTACGAAAAAATTCTAGATATTTTATCTTATGATATAAAATTATATACAATTTTATCAAATAAGATAAACCTAATATTCGGATCAAAAATGATCATATTTAATCTAATATAACAAATTTTTAGCTATTTTGATCCACCAATTCCATCATCTTATTTGATCTAAATATGTGTTTGGCCATAATAAATTATATATGGCTCAATTTCATATTAGATATGGTCCTGTATATTATTTTTTTTTTAATCGGGAGATCATATCCATTAATGGCGTTGTCCGATTGCCATAAGTTTGATTTCATGTTAAAGCTTTCATCATCTACTTTAGGATAGTCCACACCTAGATAGTTGTACTTTTGCAAAAAGGATAACAAAATCTTAAAAATTATATTGATTTGCAAATATCTCAAAATGCATATTTCCATTTTCTTAATTTTATTTTCACAAATCACTTGAAGTGTCCTCTACAATATCTAAAAAAATTCAGATTGGGACAGAAATGGGTCCACTATAATTTTTTTTTTTTATTAAACTAAAAAAATTATATTTTTTTTTTACAACGTTTGGCCATCATTTTTATATAATTCCAATAGGCTGATTCTAATAGCGAAGTCCGTTTTTGAGGAAAATCGCGAACAGCATTCCTTTGAAATATGATCTATGACTTTAACTTTTAACATAATATGTGAACATCTCTAAAAACCTTATGTTAAAGTCTTGAGACTATTGGTTTATATTTGCCACAGTTTTCTTAACAAAACTGATTTTGAACTACATACTTGCCTAAAAATATAAATATTCCAAAAGTTATTTTATTATTTCAAAAAATAAGTTATCCAAAAAAAAAATCAATGGAGGTTTTTCAATAAAATACAGATATCTAATGAATCCATTTCTGTCCCAATCTGAATTTTTTTATATTTTGTAAAGGACACCCTAAGTGATCTGTGAAATCAATATAAAGAAAATGGAACATATGCATTTTGAGCTATTCGGTAATCTACGACATTTTTAAATTTTGTTATGCTTTTTGCAAAAGGATATCTTTTTGTGTAAGGATTTTCACAAAGAAGAAGATGTACGCTTTAGTATGACATCAAATTTATTGCAATCGGACAACGCGTTCAATAGATATGATCTTCTAAAATGCATGAATATTTATAGTTTTAGTGAAAAATCACAACTTTGAATAGTAATAAAACGCGAACTATTTTATTTGAAAAAAAAGGAAGAAAGAATTTGTTTACTATCGTTTGGAGAGTATATGTACCAAATTTGATAAAAATCTAAGGTGGTCAAGTTTAAAAGTATGATTTTTGTGTCTGTTAAGATCAGGCGCGGATCCAGGAATTTCATTTGGGGGGGGGGGAGATTTTTTTTTATCCAAAAAAATTTTAGGCAGTCGGAAGCAAAAAAGTTTGTTTGAAAGGGGGGGGGGGGGGGGGGGTGTGGCTGTGTGTTTTTTTATTGTTAATATTAAGTAACAAACTGAAAACCAAAAAAAAAAAATATTTTTTTTAATGTATGCAAAAAGAAATACATAAAAACTTCAAAAGAATTTAGAAGAATTTAGAATAAAGTTCTTCAATTCTCAGATCGTAGTGTCTGTAGAAGAACTCTCAGATTCAAAACTTTGAATCTATGATTTCTTAGACTCTTTTCTATAGAAATAACACAGGCAACAAATTTTTAACGCACAAACCAGAGTATACTTTTCTAAGCATTTGACTTTTTAGACTACACTCAAAATAATTCTACAGTAAAAGGTTTAGTAAGTGATATTGTACCAAAATCTACTAATTAGTTACTAATTTTAGTATCTTCAAAGTACTAACATTAGTAATTTTTACTGGTTTTAACTAATATTAGTTAAAAATTTTAGTATTGGTTACCAATTTTTGCACTAGGTCCTTTTGGACTAAAATTAGTTAAATTTTTAGTATTGAATACCCACGTTTTTTTTTGGGTGTACACATCAGGTTTTATAAATAAAGGTGTATTCGTGCACTTACGGTCAAAAATAAAACATTGGAAAATTACAAGAAAAGTTTGTAACTTTTTTTTTTTTGTTACCTCCTATTTGACAAGAATTCCTTGTTATTTTACAAACTTTTTACCAATAGTTTTGTAATTTTACAAGCTTTTTACCAAAAAAATAGTAAATTTAAAATTTTTTCGACGCGATAAAACTAACAAGGAGGTTTTCGTGATTTTACTAGATTTTTTTCTACCTCCTATTTTACGAGAATTCCTTGTAAAAATTACGAGCTTTTTTTTTGTAATTTTACAAGATTTTTACCAATAAAATTGAAAATTTACAACTTTTTTGACTTAATAAAACTTATAAGAAATTCTCGTAAATTTACTAGATATTTTTATTAAAAAATCTGGGAAATTTGTAAAATTGCAAGAAAAACTGTAAAATAACAAAAAAAAAATTAAATTTCGATCGAAAATTATTTGTTAAAAAACAAGGAAAACTGTCAAATATTGGTAAAATGGGATTCAAGACTTTTTCTAGTAATTTGACAATGTTTTTTTTTTGAGCGTATAAAGTCTTGAATATGGCGACAACAGGGGTTTTTTTAACTTTAAGCGAAAATGTCTCAAAAACCTGATGTGATGGAAAAATTCTGAGTACATATTCGGATTCAGCGCAACTGAAAAGCTTACTTTTGTTTCGGTGTTCCGCCTTTTTCAAATTTTGTCGGCCTGTGTAATCTGAAATTCTGAGACATTATTTCTATAAATTATTTTCCAAATTCTGATATACTTTTCTTATAAAAAATCTCTAATATAATTCTCATATTTTAAAATATTTCTCAGATTCTAAGAACATTTTTTCTTATACAAAAATCCTCAGATCCAGAAACATGTTTCGGAAAAGAAAACTATCAGATTCTTATAAATTATCAGTTTCTGGAACATTTTATTAAGAAATTTTTATACACTTTTCTAAAAATAAAATCTTAAATTGTATAGTAGTGCCATTTTTCGATAGAAAAATTTTACGGTTTTTTTGCTATCTAATGCTTTATAAGGCAGTTTCTTAGATTCTGAAACATTTTTCATATAGAAAAATTATTAGGTTCTAGACATTTTTCAAAGGAAAATCCTTAGTCACTATTTAAAATAATATTCAGAGACACATTTCCTATAGAATTCTCAGTTGCTGCGGGATTTTTTCTATAGAATTTAATTTGAGGTATTTTTTTAATAAAAAAAATTCTTATCTGAATTCAAATACTTAAGTATCAAAATATTTTCTTAAGATAAAGTCTGGAATTCTGAGAAACTTTTCTATAAAAAATATCTGAGATAATACCTTTGCATAAGAAAATGATAAGGAAAGTTATTTGGTTGGAAAATGTACACGACTCTATTGTCATTTAAGTTCTTCATATGCAATTTCTTTAATTCTGAAACATTTAATCCTAAGGATGTTACAAAATTCCTTAGGATAAAGGCTATGTGTGCTGACGTAAATCATCAGCTCACATACACCTCTCCTCAGAATTTGTTGCATTCCGGTCATTTTCATTCTTTCTTTGTTCCTTTCCCTTCCTTTTTCCTTTCTTTTCTTTTCTTTACTTTCCTTTTCTTTTCTTTTCTTTTCTTTTCTTTTCTTTTCTTTTCTTTTCTTTTCTTTTCTTTTCTTTTCTTTTCTTTTCTTTTCTTTTCTTTTCTTTTCTTTTCTTTTCTTTTCTTTTCTTTCCTTTTCTTTCCTTTTCTTTCCTTTCTTTTTTTTCTTTTTTTTTCTTTTTTTTTTTGAAATCATTTTGGGGGGGAGAAATCCCATTCTCCCCCCCCCTGGATCCGCGCCTGGTTAAGATGAAAATTCTTCTCAAGTTAAAATGTTGTTGGTGTGTTTTTAACGCGTACTTTAATAACCTTATCAAATCTGAGTACAATCAGACCATTTTTAGACTTAGGACCCATATGATTACTTCGCCCGATATTCAGCTAAAGCGGTTTATTGGCAAGAAATAAAAGCTTATTATACTTAAATATGGTTTGTGATTGTTTTCCACCCTTATTAAAGATTTGACAAACGATAGATGTAATAGGTCCATGTTTGGACCTGGGACCCACTTTCTGGGAAATACTGGTATAGGGTATTATATGATAGGTCTTGACCGACTATAATTTTCTTACTTGTATTTTTTATAGGCCATTCCATGACAAGGCACACAATTTTGGACATGATATTACTGAATCTCTTAGAATTTTTTTATTTTTTTCATTGTTCTGCAGATATATTTGGAAATTTCCATAATTATTCTCAGTTTTCCTAAATTTTTACAAAATTTTAATACTGACATAATTGTCTGATTTTTTCATAATTATTTATAAATTTTCCTGTTTTTCAAAACTTAAAAAAAAAATTATACAGATTTTTTAAAAAATGTTTATGAATTTTTCATAATGTTTATTCAATGTGCTGAAATCTAAGTATGCAACTTAAAATACATATCTATGAAGCTTTTCAACAACTTTAACAAAAAGCAAAATAAAAATACAATTTAAATACACATTAAATAACTATTTCAAAACTTTTTCTTGCAAAACAACAACCATATTGCACTCAACAGTTCTTAAAAAAGAGAACCAGAAAAAAACATGAATACCAGAAAATCCTTATAAAACCGCAATTTTGTTTTCGGGCTGGAAATACAATAAAAATCACTTGAAACAAAAGCAGAAAAAAATAATTTAGTTAAGAAGAGAAAGAAGTTAAAGTGAAATAAAAGCTACACATACTCGTACATACAAATAATAAAATCAAATAGATCTTTTTTTCCAAAAAAAAATATTTTTTTATATTTTGTGGAAAAAAACGAAACTTTGTTATCTTAAAAAAATGTATAGTTTTTATACAACACAACTATACCATACATATAATAAGTGTAAAACTTTTTAACATGACATACACATATACAAATACTCACATACTATTGCAACATTTATTAAAACACACATACATAAACAACATACAATACTTTTATATAATAATAAAGTTTTTGAGGGAGCAAAAGTATGAAAAAAAATTAAATTCAGCAAAAAAAAAAAAATAAATAAAAATAAAAAATTGTAACTAAAGCAATTAAAAACAGCTGTTTATAATCCAACAACATGGATGACAATGGCAATGCATGGCAAGCGACACTTGACAAAAATTACATGAAAACTCAATTTTAGATGACAGCTGTTGCAGTAGCAGCAACAACAGCACCGGCAACAACCGAAACATCATACAGTAGTGAAGCATCAACCAAACAACCAACCAAACACCATTAATATGTCGTATTCCTCATATAACCAAAAATTCATCTTACCATCTAATATACTGCGAGAGAAGTGTACCAGAAAAGGCGATATTTTAATTTCTTTTTGTGCCACTATGAATGAATATTCTGATAATGTTGAACAGTTCATTTATATACAAAAACATACATTTATAAAAGCAGTTGTGGTTAATAAAATAGTAACGCAAAAAAAAAATACAAATTCCAGCTTCATTGAAGACACTGATTGTGAGACATTAATTTTTTTCTACAGCTATTAACTAAAAAAGATATCAGGGAAGAATATCGTTTGTAGTAAATTATCAGTTTCCAGGTTGTCTTTTTTATAGAGAAAAATGTATCTTCTTCCGAGACATTTTTTTACAATTTTATAGGTCCGAAGACATTATAGTCAGCTAGAGATATTATAGAATCAATAACACCGTCCGACAGCCAATATTAAATATGAACCGAATGATATACGTCTAAAAGTAGAGATCAAATGGGGTAAAACTGCATTTACAGTTTTTCATTTCGTGATCCTGTTTTCTTTTAAAAGGACTTCAAAGTTTTAAAGGATACATTTTGTAAAATATTTTTGTACTTGTCCTCCTTGGATGACACTGGTGATGGCAAATGAAAGAGAAGAATCTCCCCTACTTTTTCCAATTTTTTTATTTTGCCATATCAGGATAAAAGGACGTGAATAAAGTCATTTGAAAATGTTATCAAAATATTTTTTTTGAAAATTTTGAATGATATTGAAGAAAACATTTTTGAATGGACGTCACTTACCTCCATTTTCCTGACATATAAAAATAATAAAATTGGGAAATTAGGGGAGGTATTTTGTATTTCATTTCCTATCACTAGAGGCATGCAGAACAAGTACAAATATTAAAAAAATATTTTATAAAATTTAGTCCTTTAAAACATTGAAGTTCTTTTAAAAGGCAACAGGATCACGAAAAGAAAAACTTTAAATGCAGTTTTACTACATTTATTCTCTAGTTCAAAACATGTATTATCCAGTTGGGGTTCAACGACTTTTTTTCATTTTTGTTGGTGTAATATATAAAATAAAATCAAATTTTTCTCAAAAAAAATTTTTATTAATTATTTTCAAGAAACTAATCGTTGATAACGGTTCACAATTGCCTATGAAATGCAACATTGCGTATACTTATTGTAAAAAATTATTTATTACTCATACGCTTTGTCATTTGTGTAACGCATCGAAATATCGGTCTGGGACCTCTACAGTATGTATGAGAAATTCCACACTAAATGTCCCGCTACAGAAACACATGTGCCCCGAGAATTTCTGAATAGTTTGTATAGATAGCCCTAAATGGCACTAAGAAAATGTTTTTTTGGTTTGTCAAAACCTGGGCTTCGAAGGTGTGGTCAAATATTGGAAAAATTTTATAATTTGTGTCGAAACGGAATGCATAACAATCACAAAAATTTACAATATTGTATACTTTTGTATGGGTAATCGACTAAAATTTTTTTTTTGAAAAATTTTCAGAACCGGTTCTGCAATTTTCCATTTTTTAAAAAAGTCAATTTATAAAAAGTCCGGCCGTTGTTTTTAATTTGTATACCCTCCAACTACAGTATGGTGGTATACTCACTTTGTCATTCTGTGTGTAACGCATCAAAATATCAGTATAGGACTCTATAAAGTATATATATTTATGATCGGTGATCAAGTCTAAAAAATTCTAGCAATGCCCGTCTGTCCGTCTGTAATTAACACGATGCAGTCCAAAACAAAAGAGCTAAACTCACGAAATTTGGCCCGAATATGTTTTATGTTCCAAGGCAGGGTAAGTTCGTAAATTAGCAAAATCGAATTAGGGGGAAGAAAGTTCCCCCTTGAAGAACTAAACCATCCTCGGAAAAACACAATAGTTTATATTATTTTCTGTGATTTTGTTTAAAAAATGCAACATTTTTATGCTACAAGAAGTTTAAAGTCCCAAATTTGGACACAGGGGATTACAAAATGTGGTTTTTTTCTGTCCGCTCCCTCTTTTGTGGGCGTGGATTAAAAAAAATTGTTTAAATAATGATAAACTTGTACCTATTTAGTGAAAAAAGCATAAGAATGAATTTTTAAACATATATTTCGAGAGAAAAATCCCCCCCCCCCCCCAATTACCACTACTGACTAGAGACGTGCGCGTGAGTGGATTTTGACTCACACTCACTCTCTCATGCTCACGCAAAAAATAATCGAATCACTCACGCATTTTTTTTACTCACGTTCATTTACTCTTCACGTAAGTAATAAAAAAACTTACTCACGGTCACGCGTGACTCACGCCAGATTCAGTCACGCGTGAGCCACGCAATAAAATTTTCTTACCAAAAAAAAAAACTCCAGAAAAAAATTTTTTACAAAAAATTAAAAAAAAATTGGGCAAATCAAAAAATCTAATCACGCGAACTCACGCAAAAAATTAGTGACTCACTCACTAATCACTCACTCAGATTTTTTTTCAACTCACTCTCACTTACAACCACGTTATTAAATTGAAAATCACTCACACTCACGCGTGATTCATGTGAATCACGCAAATCACGTGACCAGCGCCCATCTCTACTACTGACCCACTCCCAAAAAAAAAAGAAAACGCCCCTACAATTTTTTTTTAGTTTTTTCCATGTTGGAGGGTATAAAAGATTCGTCACAGCCGAATTTAACGCTCTTAGTTGCTTTTAATAGTTTAGATGTTTGTCTATCCACACAAAAAAAAATCAGACATGTGTTTTTTGTTTTTTTTTTCGAGAAAATCGCATTTGAATATTAATTTTCATAACAATTTTGTAATTTGCTTGTAATTTCTTGTTTCAACATAGCGAATGAGCATTAAATATTTGCATAAGTAATACGCATACGCTATGTTGAAACAAGAAAATACAAGCAAATTACTAAATTGTTATGAAATTTAATATCCAAATGCGATTTTCTCGAAAAAAAAAACGAAAAACATATGTCTGGATTTTTTTTGTGGATAGACAAACATCTAAGCTTAAAAAAGTCTGAATGGGTTTCCAAAAAAAATTCAATCGATAACCCATACAAAACTATACAAGAATGCACTGTTTTGAGATTGTGGTGCATTCCTTTTAATTTGATAAATATTTAATCAAGGCAACTCGACACAAATTTGACCATTTTCCAATATTTTGCCACGCCTCCTAAGCCCAGTTTTTGAAAAATTTAAAAACTAAAAACGCAATTTTCTTACAAGGAAATCACAGGGCACCCACCGATTGCGAATGAAGGGGAAAAATAAGAGTTACCTGTTTTTTTATGTGCCCAATCTCAAATTTAAAAAAGCGTTACCACCCTATGAAAAATTAAGGGCTTTCGAGAAAATCCGTATAAAAGCCGAACTAATAGGAAGTTTGCCAAACCCAAAAATACGGGTCAGCTTAATTTGTATAGAGATTATTTTATATGATTTTGGTGGTCGTACGTATATACTACATCTCTATATAAACTACCCCAAAAATTATACATTTTTGACAATAAATAATTTGGATTCGACCGATACACTAATGGATAGGTCTTCAAAAAACCTTTCAACCTGTATAAAATGTGTATATAGTGTCTTTTGAAGAAACAGGGAAAATCCTCAAAAAAATCCGGTTTTGACCCGCTAAATGTGAGATTGGGCAGCTATAAAAAACAAGTAACTCTTATTTTTCTCCCTTCTTTGCTATATGCAAGTTTCAGGACAATCGGCTGGTGCCCTGCGAAAGACCTTCCTTGTTAGTTCCATACTGGGCAACCCATACAACCTATTCAGAAATTCACGGGACACTTTTTTTTCTGTATCGGGACATTTGGTGTGGAATGCCTCATATTTGACACTGTATGAAGGCATACGTATATGATCATTAGGGATGAGATTTCAATACAAATGCATGTTTTTGTCGATAGTCTAAACAGAATTTTGAGCAATTATCTTTCCGAATCAAAAAATTTGCTTTAAAATGGCATCGATTTGTTTTTGCATATTTTGGTTAAAATACATATTTTGCATATTTTGGTTTTAAATGCATATTTTGTGCATATTTTCAACTTTTAAGTGCGTATTTTTGCATATTTTGACATAAATTAACAAAAACACAAAATAAAATTTATTTTGTTTCAAAAACTATATTAAATTTTAAAAATTTATTTTGAAAATAAGAAAAATTATTATTTTTTTCTTTTTAATTTTTTTATAGATTGTCCTAGTTTCTAAAAAACTCCTGCTTATATAAAGTTTTAAATGTTACTATTTAAGCCCGGTGTTATTTTTTGCTTTTTTAAGAAGTTTTTTTAATGAAAACAAGATTTTTATTGAACACATTTCATTTTTTAGTGCACATATTGAATTTTTCAGTGCATATTTTATGCGCATATTTTCGATTTTTTAGTGAATGAAAATCTCATCTCTAATGATCATACATGTATAATTTTTCATTGGAGACCAAGAAAAAAAGTTTTGACCGTTAAAACACTATTCCAGTAAAATCCGAATATAAATTGATATTTTAAGCTAAAAAAAAATCAAAAAGTATAAGTTTGTCATTCCGTTTGTAACACATCGAAATATTGGTCTAGGACCCCATAAAGTACCTATATATATTCATGATCCTCGATCGATTTTAAGTCGATCTAGCAATATCCGTCCATCCGTCTGTCGTTCTGTCTGTCCGTCCGTCCGTAGAAAACACGCTAACTTTTGAAAGACTTCACAGAGGCTACTGAAGTTTGGCAAATATGTTGGTCACTTATCTGGTCAGGTTGGTATTGCAATCCAGCCAAATCGGTCCAGTGGTTCAAAAGTTATGAGCAAAAGAGTAAATTTCGCATGGGGTTTTCGCAAATTTACCAGATAAAAAACACGATAACTTTCGAAAAACAATAATGAGACTGCTGAAACGTGGGACGTATCTTTGCCGTTCCTCAGGCCTGTTTGGTATTGAATTTCAGCTCAATCGGTCAAGTGGTTAAAAAGTTATAAGCAAAACCCCGAATTTCAGATTTTGTTCATCTTAAATGCCACGTGGTAAACAAGTTTGAAAAGCATTGGTGGTAACTAAGCAATGCTTTTCAAACTTGTTTAGTTTTAAAGCAATGCTTTTTAAACTTGTTTAGTTTTAAAAGCATTGGTGACTTAAAAATTATACTCGAAAAAAAATTTTACACTCGAAAAAATTTTACACTCAAAAAAAATTTTACACTTAAAAAAAAAATTTAGTTTTTTTACAAAAATGTCAATATTTTGTGTACATACGTACGTGCATTCACTCAGAAATATTTTTACAGTATCAAAAACATTACACTCGAAAAAAAGTTTTACACTAAAAAAAAAAAAAATAATAATTTTTCTTTTAAATGACAAAAAATAGTGTTTTACTCAAAATAAAATATTTCTAATCAAAATTGTTAATTTTTTTCAAATTAAAATGCACAATCCTTTAAAAAACAAGTGAGAGTGTTAAATTCGGCTGTGCCGAATCTATTATACCCTCCAAAATGTAAAAAAAAATAAAAACAAAAATTTGTCAAGGGCGTTTCTTTTTTTTTTTTTTTGTGGGGGGGGGTTGATAGGGTCAGTGGGGGACGTTGAGAGCACCTTCCCATCGCGATAAATATACCAAATGTTTCATTTAATTAACAAAAATACAAAAAAAACATGTAAAAAAGTGTATTTTTTTAGAGGTTGGTTTAGTTCTTCAAGGGGGAACTTTTTTCCCCCTGGTCCGATTTGGCCAATTTCCGAACTTAACCTGCCTAGGAACATAAGACATATCTGTGCCAAACTTGAAGGGTCTAGCTATTTTATTTTGCACTGCATCGTGTTAACTACAGACGGACGGACGGACAGACGGACGGACGGACGGACAGACGGACGGACGGACGGACGGACGGACATCGTTAAAATGTCTTAGAATCGATCACTGATCAATAATATATATACTTTATGGGGTCCCCGACCGATATTTCGATGCGTTACACACGGAATGACAAAGTGAGTATACCCCCATACTGTAGTTGGAGGGTATAAAAACATTGTGGAGGGTATTCATAGATTCGGCAAAGTCGAATTTAACTTTTGTACTTGTTTTTTAATAATTTTCTCGTACACATATTTTTTTTGGTGTAAAGAATTTCATAAAAATAGTAGTTAATATTGTTTTACATATTCCGAAATATTTTCTTAGTCCGAAAAAAATTTCAGCTTTTATACGTTAAAGATAACATTACTGCAAATTTGTTTGCTATTTATAGCACTTCAACTGTAAAAATTCTTCAAACCGGAAACACAGTTGAAGAAAATACTCTAACAATTCTATGTGTGTGTTGGTATGTATTTTTCATATGAAATCATATTGTTACTACTACTGGCTTATCGTCATTTTCATCATCAAGTTTTGGCATGCATGTGTGTGTGTGTGTAGCAATTCTCATTGTCAGTTAAAACAAAAACAACAAAAAAAATAAAACTTTTTTCAAGCTAAAGAATTAAATATAATACTCGAAATGGGTTTTATGTTGTTGGTACTGTGCTGCTGATTCTGTGGATGCCGATGCTGCTGCTGTTCTTGTTAAGAAAATACCGCTTAAGGCAAATCGTCGTAAAATTGCAAAAATATAATTTTATTTTTATTTTAGTCCATGCAAATATAATTCAAATTAAACTTTTTCCTTTTGGCGGATGCCAGAAAATGCGTACATAATTTCAATTGTTATATTTTACACAAAAATGGAAGTTTCTTCACACAGAAACACACGCACACACACACACACACACAACATACTTAAGAATAGAGATGGGAACATGAGCAGATTAGAGCGTGATTCACGTGATTCACGTGTGATCACGCGTGAGTGTGACTGAATTCAATTTTACTCACGTGATTGTGAGTGAGTGTGAGTGGAGGAAAAAATTGCGTGAGTGAGTGTGTGTGGGTAAGATTTTTGCGTGAGTGGGTGTGCGTGAGTCGATTTTTATTGCGTGAGTTTGCGTGATTTATTTTCTCTTCATATTTCCTTTGGTACCAAAAAAAGCAACAAAAAAAATTTTAAAACTTGGCTTAACTAACGATTTCGTCCCGAAAAAAAGCAAAAAAAAATTTAAAATTTCAATCAACTGTAAATTTTGCTGATAATTTTGAAAGATTTTTGAAATTTTATTTTTTGAAATTTTCTTTGTGTAAATAAGAGTTTCGTGAGCGTGAGTCAAAGTGAGTGTGAGTGAAGCTTGCGTGAGTGCACGTGAGTGTGAGTTGTATTAAATTTACTCACGTGATTGTGAGTGAGTGTGAGTAGAAAAAATATGCTCGTGAGTGAGTGTGCGTGATTCAAAAATTTCTGCCGTGAGCGTGAGTGAGTGTGAGTCAAAAATCACTCACGCGCCCATCTCTACTTAAGAATGACACAGTATGCATCTGTGTGTATGTGAAAGTTTTTAAAAAGTTTGTTAAAAGTATTTTGTAAGAGTATTTGTATGTATGTGTTAATAATTTATCTTGATATAACACATACACACACACTTACTGAAAGAAATTTAACGCTACTTAAGTTTTAAAATAAAAAACCCCAAAAAATTAAGAGAAAAACCCAGAACTGTTACAGAAATAAAATATAAACTTGTGCTTGCATAAGGTGCTTATCTTTTGTTCGTAAGTACTTTAAGATAATGAGAAGAAAGAACAAAAAAAAATAAAACTTAAAAACGATCTTTAACAAGAAATAAAGAATATTGGTTGGTAAGAACATCTTTAAATACTCAACTTTTTACAAGTTTTGCACAAATAGCAGCTTTGGTTATATTTTATGACATTTATTTTCTTATCGCCGATAAAAAAAAAAACATAATTTAGTATATAAACTATACTGCAATGAACAACTAACACTGGGTGGAGAGAAAATGGATTTTTAAAATTTTATGGGGTATATTACATATGCGTATGAGTAATATTAACCCTGAAGAAACATTTAAAATGGAGATGTTATCGTGGTTGAGTTTTTTTTTTATGATCACGCACTCTCACAAAGGAAACATTTTAATAACTCACTATCTTTTATTTTGCTCACGCTCAGTCACGCTCACGTCTGTATAGTACCCGTGACTACATTTTTTTCCACTCACGTGAACGTGCGTGAGGAAAATGAATAATCGTGAGTAATGAAATTTTTTTCTAATTTAGTAACAAAATTGTAAGCAAATATATATAATTAGATGTTAGAATTCAAAATACGTTTACCTGATAAACATAGAGTATACATAGAGGCGAAGGTGAACGAAAAAATAATATCACTATCCTTTTCTAATTTTTCATACGTACGTTGTCGATGTGAATTCAAAACACAATACATGCCCAGCAAAAATAAATCGAGATTTTGGCGACACATCATCTTTTTATAGCATAGGATGCAGTAAAAGTAAGGATGCAGTAAAAGTAAGGGGAAAAATTAAAATTTTTTGTTAAGATTTTTTGTATAAAACTTAATATATAAAATTATATTTTGATAAAATTTCACACATGCTTTTCTTTTAAATATATTTAACACTTTTTGAATAAAAAACCATGAGTTTGACTGACACATGATTTGACTGCATCATTATTGCGCAAAAATCAGCGCTGCAAAGAGTGCTTCAATCATAACACATTTAACACATTTTGAATGAAAAAAAATTTTGAGTACACCATTTCCACTTTAGTTTCAGAAAATACAAATTATATTACAAAAAATGTCCAATCATATTTTAGAATCTCCAATTATATTTAAAAATGTCCAATTATATTTCAAAAATGTCTAATATAATTGAACATTTTTTGAATGTAATTATACATTTTTTGGTAATATCAGAAATATTAATTGAAGTTTCTGAAATATAATTTGAAATTTCCGAAATATAATTGGAAATTTTTTAAATGTAATTGGAGTTTCTAAAATATGATTGGAAATTTTTTATGGAATTTATTATGGAAAATAGTCTGTATTTTCTGTAATATATTTTGTATATTAGGCGCCCCAGTAGTCTAGTTGGTAGCGTGCTATCCTATGAGTCTGGGGGTCGTGTGTTCGATTCCCACCAGAGGCCTTGGTCTGTTTGGTTAATTTAGTATATCGGTTAGGTTAATTTAGTATATCAGCCTTACCATAGAAAAATAAAATATATTTAAAATCAGCTTTTAATTTTATTTCCATACAAATTGTTTTTGTTTTTAAAATCGACTTTCAAAAAATGTATTGAAAATTTGAAATTTAAAATAAAACTTTTGTCAAAATAGCCTTTTTGTTTTCTTGTGGTAAGAGCCTATGATTTGTAATTATATTTTAAACATTCAATAAATAAATAATTTGTATTTTCTGAAATAAAAGTGGAAATGGTGTAATCAGGACTTTGAACTTTTTTGACATAATTTTTAATTTTTTAAATGCTACGAAATAAACTAAAAAATACGTTTTCAGTGGTTGGTTAACACGATTTTAATTGTATTTCAGAAAGAGTCAACTGATTTTCAGAATTAGTAAATTGTTTTTAAAATTTTCCAGTTGTATTCAGAAATAGTAAATTGTATTTCAGATTTTGTAATTTGTATTTCAGAAATCTTTATAATGCGTAAATCAGCTCTAAAAAGACACATGAATTAACTGCATCTTTATTGCTGTTTTTTCTGCGCTCTAAAGAGAAGCTAGTTACAAATAGCGCAAACTAATTATACCCTGTACCACAGGGTAGTGTAAGTTATAATTTAAAAATGTTTTTCTTGAAAATTATTCTATGTGAATATCATAGTTTTAATTATTAAAGGAAATAATGACCTTCTTTTTACATATATATTTTAAATAAAATTGTATTGAATTAAATCGCACAGCGTTTTACTTTTATTGGAGGAAATAATTCTGGGATTTACGCATATTTCCATTGCACTTTGCAACAAATCTGCTAACAAAGGTTATGGGCCCAGATCACCTAGTATCCAGTATATAAAAGTTTTAATTAAATTGAAAAAAAATTAAATTGGAAAAAGTGCGGTTATATTTGATTGGTGTCGATTTTGGTTTTCTGTTTTAGCCGGTGTTAAAAAACAAGAAAATGGCGGGTACTGTCGCGAGTATTGAAAAATTAAATGGCGAAAATTATGCAACATGGTGCATACAGATGAAGAGCTTGCTTATAACGTTGGATCTGTATTATACCATTTTGGGAAAACGTCCTGAAGATGAGGCGTTGAAGTGGTCAACAGATGACAGCAAGGCTCTGGCAACAATAACCTTAAGTGTAAGAACAACTGAGTTGATTCACATTAAGAATTGTGCTTCGGCAAAAAGTGCCTGGGATGTGTTAAGTTCACTTTACAAGGCAGACACCGCATCTAGAAAGGTAAACTTGTTTAAAAAATTGGTACGTTTTAAATTGAATTCAAGTGAAAAATTTTCTCCACAAATTAATGAATTTTGTTGTACGGTGGATGATTTGAAAGAAATCGGAATCACTTTAAATGATGATTTGTTGTCCATTTTGCTGTTATGCAGTCTTCCTGAAGAATTGGAATCGTTTGTTGTTGCTATAGAAAGCAGGGATACTTTGCCAAAGTATGAAAAATTGGTTTCAAAAATATTGGAAGAAGAAATGAGACAAGGTAACAAAAGTAATGTGCAAAATGAAAATGTTTTTGCGGCGAATTCAAGAAATGAATATAAAAGAAATAAAAAGCTTTTTAATAACAGCAACAGTAACAGAAGTGTTAATAATGTTAAACAAGTGCAGCCAAAATATAACAACCAAGAAAAGAAGAATGCAAATGTTAACGCATACAACAGTAACATTAAATGTTATCGCTGTGGTAAAAAGGGCCACATAAAATCTCAATGCAAAGAAAGTGAAAAAAGAGATAATGATTTTGCTTGTTCTCTTAATGAAGGTAAACTTAATTTGAAAGAGTTATGGATAGTGGACAGCGGTGCGACGTCACATATGTGCAGAACAAAAGAATATTTTAAGACGTTGACAGAATCAAAACAAAAAATTGTTTTAGCATCTGGTGAGAGTATTTATGCAGAAGGAATCGGTGAAATAAAAATAAAAACAACTTTTTGTACTCTAACTTTAAATAAAGTATGGTATGTACCACAACTACATTCAAATTTTTTGTCAATAAATAAAATAGTTAAAGCTGGTCATGTTGTTCAATTCGCTGAGAATAAAGCTGTTATGAAAAGTAAACAAAACGAAAAAATATTAACAGCTGATCTTGTAAATGATATTTTTATTGCAAATTTGGAAAAAATAGAAAGTTGTGAAATAATTAGTGCAGCTATTGATGAAAATGTAGTTCGAAAATGGCATCAAAGATTCGGTCATCTAAACATAAACGATTTAAATAAATTAACGACCAAGAATATGGTCAAAGGTTTAGATGTGAAATTGCCAAAAACTATTGAGTGTGTTACGTGTGCTGTAAATAAAATTTCTGCTACACCTTACAAAAATTACGCGAATGTGCAAACAAAAAATATTTTGGAATTGGTGCATACGGATTTATGCGGACCAATTGGTGTGAAATCTGTTGGTGGATCGTCATATTTTATTACATTTATTGACGATTATTCTCGTTTTATTTCCACATATTTTTTGAAAAATAAAAGTGATGCTTTTGATGCGTTTAAAAATTTTGCTGGGCTCGCGGAGAAGCAGACAGGCCGCCAAATAAAAACCGTTCGCAGCGATAATGGTAAAGAATTTATTAATTCTAAATTTAAACAATATTTTGCTGAAAAAGGTATTGTTCATCAAACAACAGTTGGCTATTCGCCACAACAGAATGGTGTGTCGGAGAGGGCGAATAGAACCCTTGTTGAAATGGCGAGATGTTTGTTAGAATCGTCTGGATTACCACAAAGTTTATGGGGTGAGGCCATAAATACAGCAACGTACTTGAGAAATCGAGCTCCAACAAAAGTGCTTGATGATGTTACTCCTTATGAAAGGTGGTGTGGTAGACAACCGTCTGTATCGCATTTAAAAACATTTGGTTGTGATGCTGTAGTACTAAAGAAGGGTCCGAAGCCGAAAGGTGGTAAGTTTTTGCCTAAAGGTACAAAAATGAAATTTGTTGGTTATCAACTTTACACAAAGGGATATCGTTTGTACAATCCCAGTACAAGACAAATTTTAACCGCTCGTGATGTTACCTTTTTTGAACAATCTTTTGAAAAATTTGCTTGTGATGATGATGATGACGATGAAAATGAAATCTTTTATGCTCAACTTTTCAATGATGATGCAGATGATGACAGTGAAGCTGAAAATGAAAAACAAGAAGAAGAGGTGAGTGCTGATACCAGTGAAACTGAAAGAGAAGATTCTCCTGTTGGTGAAAAGAAAAGAAAACGTGGCAGACCCAAATTAGTTAGATCTGGTGGTAAAGGCAGACCCAGAAAAATTTATTGTACTGAAGATGGACCCGAAATGATAAATTCAATTATTGAAAATCCCAATACCGTGGCCGAGGCTTTAAAATCTGAAAATTCTGAGAAGTGGAAAGAGGCAATGCAAATTGAATATAATTCTTTAATAAAAAATAAAACATGGCAGTTGGTGGAAAAGCCTAGCGGTAAAAACATAATTGGTTGTAAGTGGGTTTTTGCGTTAAAACGAAATCCTGATGGTTCCATTGAAAAATTTAAAGCGAGGCTGGTGGCGCATGGTTGTTCGCAGAAACACAACGTAGATTACCAAGAAACTTTTGCCCCGGTGGTGCGGCATTCAACAATAAGATTGTTGCTAGCTTTATCAGCCAAACATAAATTGTTGGTAAACCATATTGATATAGTGGCAGCTTATTTAAATGGTAATTTAGAAGACGATGTTTACATGGTGCAACCTAAAATGTTTGAAGACAAAAATTATCCAAATAAAGTCTGTAAATTAAACAAGGCTTTATACGGTTTAAAACAAGCCGGACGTGAGTGGAACAAAAAGGTGAACGATATTTTGTTGGAAATGGGTTTTATGAGGTGCAAATCTGATACTTGTGTCTACATGAAACGAAATGGTAGCGAAGTTTGTCTTATTGCCATATATGTCGATGACATGTTACTAGCGTGTTCCAGTGATATGGAGATGAAAAATATTATTTCAACTTTAAACAAATATGTTGAAGCCGTTGATCGTGGTCCAATTTCATTCTATCTGGGAATGGAAATTCATCGTGATGGTTTAAGAGGCGATATTACTATACATCAAAAGAAGTATACCGAAGAAATACTCGAACGTTGGGGTATGACTGACTGTAAGCCAGCGGCAACTCCATGGTCAAGTGGTACCGTTTTGAAGAAATGTGAAGATCAATGCGCGGACTTAGAAACAAAAAATTATCAAAGCTTAATTGGTGCTTTGATGTACCTGGTCGTGATCACTAGGCCTGATTTGATTCATGTGGTGTCGAGATTGTCTCAATTTAATTCTCACCCACATAAAGAACATTTTCAAGCTGCAAAATACGTGCTAAGATATTTGAAGAAAAATCCTATAGGTAAAATTACTTTTTCTACTAATTTTGAAAATTTTGAATGTTTCACAGACTCAGATTGGGGTTGCGACTCCATTGATCGAAAATCGTATTCCGGTCATGTGCTGTTTATGGCAGGTGGTCCTATTGCATGGGAGTCCCGTAAACAACCTGTGGTGGCTTTAAGTACAATGGAGGCCGAATATATTGCTTTATGCCAAGGCACAAAAGAAGTCGTTTTTCATCGTGGTCTTTTAAATGAGATGGGCTTTGATGATTATATCGTGAATCCTACTCCTATTTTATGTGATAATCAGGGTGCTGCATTTATGGTAAAAAATCCAACCGTTCAGAAGAAGAGTAAACACATCGACATACGTTATCACTACATCCGAGAAAAATATGAAGAGAAGGCTATCGATATACACTACGTTACATCTGATGAGAATGCGGCAGATATACTTACAAAATGTCTAACTAAACAAAAACATATTTATGGTTGTAATCTTTTAAAAATTGAAATGTAATTTTTTGAATTTTTTGCTTTTTATTTGAATTTTAAAATGCATTTGACTTGAGGGGGAGATTGTTGAAAATTGTTGCAACTCTACTACAATTCAAATGCGTACACAACACTGTTTTAATTCTATGTTTTTAAATTGTCAAACTTAAAACGTTTAATATTGCAGTTTTGTTGTTCATTCCTTTTTATACTTTCATTTGAACCAGAACCTTCTGTTCTTTTTACATATATATTTTAAATAAAATTGTATTGAATTAAATCGCACAGCGTTTTACTTTTATTGGAGGAAATAATTCTGGGATTTACGCATATTTCCATTGCACTTTGCAACAAATCTGCTAACAATTAGTAGTATTTCACTTAAAAACAACTATTAAAAAACTACTGCCATAAACTGTTTTCGTTATTTTGCAGAAAATTTAGTTGACTTTAAATAACTTCAGTGCAGAAAATAAAACAAAAACCCACATGTTTTGAGAAAAAGAAAATTCCTCAGACTCTAAGGACATTTTTCCTTAAGTTTTGATAAATTTTTCTTTTAGAAAACTTCCCAGCTAATCAGCACATGTTTAATTAGCCTTGATATACTGAGCGCTTTTTCCGATAAATTCTGATGTCATTTTCTCACCGAACCTCTCAGAATCATTTGGATTCATGCAAAAAATCCATCATCTCTTAAAGTTTTCGTTATCGAAAACCTCAAAAATTCTGTGTTCCTTTACATATAAATTTATGAAGATCTAAATAAGTTCATGTTCAGATACATTTTCCTCTTGATTCAGGAACTCTTATCTCCTTGGAAATAAGTAATTCAAATTATCTCATTGTCAGACTTAAGTTATTTTATGGAAATTCATTTGTTGTATCGAATTTTCAAATAAAATTATTTTTTATGTTAAATTGTTCAAAAATCAGTTCAATCAGTACATATTTCAAAAAATCAGTACATCGTTTTTTGATCCGTACACGTAATCAAAAATCAGTACATGTACTGATCAAATCAGTACGTATGGTCAGCCTAAATATAAATATGCTTTATTTTCGAAACGTGCTTTCAAAGTATCAAAAGTAATATTAAACAAATTCTTGAAATGCATCCAATGCATTGCAATGCAAGCAAAAATTCTGCCACAATTACATGTATCTACATAGTTTATATATTTAAAAGTCTTACTATAGTAGTCAAGTACACCCAACACTAAAAAAATGAGAAATTGATATTGAGGACAAACGATAAAAGAACGTGTTGCAAAAAGACGGTCACTTAAGCAAAAAAAAAAAAAAAATTAAAGAAATTTCTTTATGTGCTCGTGAATATAATATTTTTTTATGAATGTTAATAAATTGTGAAAAAGGTTTCCAGTGTCCCCTCCAAAACTTCCTCATAATTTTTTTTTAACTTCTGTTAACTTTTGAAAAGTGTAAAAGGTATAATTTTCTTAACCACAGTGGCCGAAATATCCAAACTAGCGGCATTAAATTCGGAAAAGTAAAATTATAATGCCAAATGCTTATTTTCGATTATAAAATTTATAAAGAATTCTTTATAAATGTGAAATTTCTAAGTGGTCCTTATAGATTTTGGTCTCCTGATGCCAAATCAGCCATCCAAATTTTTCTACTTAGTACGTACCGTTTTCGAGATATTCGCGGTTAAATGTTAAAAAATCAATATTTTAGCACTTTTGTGGGTCCACTGTTACGTATTCTTAAGTGGCTTCTACAAAGTAGGACTTAATTTTAAATAAAGTGGACCTCCTGATTCCAAAACTGCATTCCAAATTTTTCTAGTATGTTCCGTTTTCGAGATATTCGCGTTTGAAAATTTTAGTGTGATTCATAAAGAATATAAGTGTGTGACAGTGGAGTTTGAGTTTTTCAAACGCCAATATTTCAAAAACGGCAAAAGAGGTTATATTTATACTAAATCAAGTCACATTTTGTGTTAGCAACTTAAGAATACGTTAGCACTTTTTGGGTCTCCCCAAAAAGTCCTAAATTATCGTATTTTTGATACCTCCTATTTGACAAGAATTCATTGTAATTTTACAAGCTTTTAACCAATAATTTTGTAATTTAACAAGATTTTTACGAACAAAATTGTAAATTTACAATTTTTTTGACGCGATAAAACTAACAAGGAGGTTTAGTAACTATACTAGATTTTTTACTACCTCCTAGATAGGGATGCCAAACGGGAAATCCCGAAATCCCGGGATTTTTCGGGATTGGTAAATCTCGAATCCCGGGATTTATTTTTTTCAATCCCGGGATTTTTTGGGATTTTCCGGGATTTTCCGGGATTGACAAATCCCGAAAAATCCCGGGATTTCGGGATTTTTTGTCAAATTTTGTAGCCAAAATATATTATTTTCCCAGTGCTCATTGTCCGGTGGTGACAAAATGGATATCATTTGAAAGGTGTTTGAAATATCTTTCAAATAAGGCAATTTGGGCTTAATTTCTCTTATTCTTTTGTAGTATAATTTAATTTTTAGGGCGTATTACTTAATATACAGAAGGGTGAAACAAATTTTCCTTTTTTCAAATTTAAAAATCGTCGGACTCAGGGTTTCTTTTTTGACTTGAAAATCGAAAAATCCGAACAAATTGAAACATTTTTTACTTTGTTTGAAACTTTTCGATTTTCGTGTCTAAAAGGAACAAAGGAAATTTTTTTAAACCCTAATATAGAGTTAGCTGCCGATGTATGCATATGACAAAATTTTTAAGAAGCAGTAAGATTTTGCCGAGAGTTTAATTTATAAGGGAGCATTTAGTAATCCATTTGTAAAGTTTTTATTTAACAGTTTTAGTTTGTAAATGAGTAAAAGAGGGAGGAGGGGAAAATTTCCCCATTAAATAACCAAAACAGTCTCTGAAAACCCAAAATCTTTTACCAATTTATACTTTTGTTAAGCAAATGTCACATTTTTAAGTTGAACCTAGCCATTTCATTTTTATCGTCCCGCCCCTTTTGTGGGCGTAGATATAAAAAATTATGTAAATAATGATAAAATTCTGTTACTTAAGCGTAATAAATGCATTTGTAAACATTTATCGTAAAGGGAAGGAAACTGTTAAAATGTGATTCGCCTACCAATAGGACAATTAATACAAATGTATCGGCGGAGGACATTCCCTCGCAATAAGTTGTAACAAATTTATAAATACAATTTTATCATTATTAAAACAAATATTTTATTTCCACGTCTACAAAAGAGGCCGACAGAAAAAAAATAGTTTCTAATCTTTTGAATTCGACTGCATCGCGTCTTTCACAGGATATTGCTCGAATCTATTCAAATCGGTCATAGTTGTTCCTAAATTTTCGGTTTTTCTGTGCTAAATATGTAAAACTTTACGATAATTATTCAATAGTTATGAATTAATTAAATATTTAATTATAAAAAAATGTATTAAAAATATAACGTTAAAAAGTTTAATTTTAATAAATCCCGAAATTCCAAAAAATCCCGGAATCCCGAAAAATCCCGGGATCCCGGGATTAGGATTTTAAAATCCCGAATCCCGGGATTTGTAAATGTCAATCCCGTTTGGCATCCCTACTCCTAGTATACGAGAATTTCTTAAATATTAAAGCTTTTTATTAATTTTACAAGCTTTTTACAAATAAAATTGTAAATTTACAACTTTTTTTGCGAAATAAAACTTACAGGGAATTCTCGTGAATTTATTAGATATTTTTTGTCAAAAAAAACATAGAAATTTGTAAAATTATAAAAAATATTGTAAAATTACAAAAAAAAAAAATGTAAATTTCGATCGAAAATTGTTTGTTAAAAAACAAGAAAAACTGTAATATATTGGTAAAATGGGATTACGAGACCTTTTCTAGTAATTTGACAAGTTTTTTTTTTGTCGTTTACTTATTTGCTTGCTTAATCGTAACTAAAACATGTATCCCATTCAATCGCAAAAATCAAGGTTCACCTGTGTTTCCCTTTCTTGCTGGGTTGTAAAATAAATAACAACAAATACAGTTATACGAGTATTTATGCAACATATAAAATGCACTTGAAGAAATATAATGATATGGATACGTGATCAATCCATCCATTGTAAGATTAAAAAGTAAAATTCCTTTTGCAGTTATTTCAAAATTTCTAAATTGTATATTAGAGTGTCCCTTATTTTGGAAATGTTGGAAATCTTGAGACGGTACCCGCTCATTTTTTTCCTTTTGACTTAAAAATAACTCAGGAAAAATTTTACGCCCCTAGGACCACGCCTTCCCTACGCGACGGGCCCTTAAAGAGCGGGGCCTAAAAAATCATTTTTCCATACAAACCAAAAAATTTTTTTTTTGATTTTTAATTTTTTTGTTATTATTTATTATATTACTTGGTTTGCTTATTCACAACAAAAAATTTGATTTTGGTGGGATAAGTCTTTCAGCGCTAAAAAATTTTTCGCAAAAAAAAATTTTGAGCCGCCGGGGTCCTACAGTAAAAAATTTTTAAAAAATATTTTTTTTTAGTTTTGACCAGCAACGGTTTTAGCTGCTATGTTGCTTTAAATGATATATATTCATAAAAAAATATTTTTTGTATCTGTGACATCTTAATCGTGTTCTAAAAAAGGGTAAAAAATGCATTGATGATTTTTTTCGATACACGATAAAAATGTCACAAATATGAATAATATTTTTTTTGGAATATATATCATTAAAAACAACATAAAAACTAAAACCATTGCTTTTCAAAACTAAAAAAAAATATTTTTTAAAAATTTTTTACCGTAGGATTCCTACGGCTCAAAATTTTTTTTTTCGAAAAAGATAAAGATGTCACAGATATGAATAATTTTTTTTTTGGAATATATATCATTTAAAGCAACATAGCAGCTAAAACCGTTGCTGGTCAAAACTAAAAAAAAATATTTTTTAAAAATTTTTTACTGTAGGACCCCGGCCGCCCAAATTTTTTTTTTGCGAAAAATTTTTTAGCGCTGAAAGACTTATCCCTCCAAAATCAAATTTTTTGTCGTGAATAAGCAAACCAAGTAATATAATAATTAATAACAAAAAAATTAAAAATCAAAAAAAAATTTTTTTGGTTTGTATGGAAAAATGATTTTTTAGGCCCCGCTCTTTAAGGCCCCGTCGCGTAGGGAAGGCGTGGTCCTAGGGGCGTAAAATTTTTCCTGAGTTATTTTTAAGTCAAAAGGAAAAAAATGAGCGGGTACCGTCTCAAGATTTCCAACATTTCCAAAATAAGGGACACTCTATTGTATATATTTCGACATCCGGTTATTGAGATTTGAAAATTTATTACGTTAAGTGTTTAAAAGTTTACTCTTTAAATCATCCTGTTAACAACAAAATAACCTACTTTTTGAAAACATAAATAAAAAACGTAACGCATTTTACAGAACAACCCAGCTATAATTTTTTGTTCGAAATAAATTTTTGCAAAACTTATTACTTTTCAATAGAGCGTATTTTAACTTTTTTAACTATAACTGCTTATTAAGTTATTATTTCATAACCGACTCAATAGCGATTTAACTATCATTTTATCTCGAATATTCGATAAAGAAAACGATATTACATTTTCATGGAAACCAAGAGTACAGATATATCTTAGAATGAAAATATTATTAATTTCATTGGTTTTGAAAATTTCGTTGGAGACGAAATGCTAATATAGATTCCATTAGAATAATTTTCCTGGGAAATTTAACAACTAATGCAAAAAAGCTAAATAAAGAAAACCCAATGACAAGCATAGTTTTAGGCTTAAAACTCAAACTTGTATACTTTTTTTGTTTTGTTTATTTCAAACACAAAATGAACAACATGTATAAGAATATAAGAAATTCTTGATGACCGCTTAAGGCATTTTAAAGTTTTTAACATTTCTAAAACAAAACAAAAAAATAAAAATAGGAAAAAAGTAATACAAAACTTGGTCAGCATGTACGTGTGTGTTGAGTTATCTGGTTGTATATTAGGGTTTATCATTTTTTATTATTAGCGGTTTGATTTGATAAAAATTTTCTATTTATAAACTAAATTTCCTCAACTTTTTAAAAAAGAATTTCCATAGAAAAAAAATATACTTTGAAATTCTCATTTGGTCTGTAAATAAATCACCAAAAAACGCTAAACTGTGATTTTGGATAGTTATAATGTTGTATAACCTATAAGATTACCGATATATTTTTATTAATCCGAAACTCCCTGGCAGCCCTAGTTCAGTTACACAGTGCAACAAATTTAAAGTCATCAAGTGCAAACTCCTTCTCGTGTTGAATTTTTCGAAGTAGCTTTGGAAACTAACAGACCCTATTTGGGGTTTGCTGGTTTAGCTGCTTTTCGAATTTTATATTTCGGCTTAAGCTTGATTTTTCGAAAAACAAGAAATTTTTCTCACGGCTATATCTCGGAAACCAATAGGAATTTTGTTTTTCTGTTCTCGGATCAATTGTAGCTTTAGACTTAAAAAATAAGATGTGAAACAAACTAACCAGAAAAAACTGCATTATCGCCTTACAATTGTTAAATATCGAAAAATTTCAAGTTTTTTTTGCCTTTTTTATTGCTGGCCCATAGCTGCGAAACTGTGGGAAATTCAGTAAAGTAATCTTCATATTCTAGCACTGGAAGATATATTTTAAGCAGGTTTATTCTAGTTTGAGGTCATTATTTCCTTTAATGATTAAAACTATGATAGTCTCATAGAGTAATTTTCAAGAAAATAATTTTTCTGTTTTAAATTTACCTTCCATTTTTTAAATATTTACTTTATTTACACGGTGTTTTTTCAAATTTCAATACAAATACACACGTAAATATTAGATTTAAAGCAATTGAATAGTTCATGCGAATAAGGACGAATAGACCACTTTTTCGCAAACACGTTTTTTTGCATAAATGCATTTTATTAGCAGAGCCCTACAATCCTATGCAGAAATTTTGGGGAAATTTTGACTTTTAAGGCTAAAAAAATTACTTTGAAAGTGCAATAATTCGTATATTTTTATATTTTTGTTTAAATTGGGAGTGAACTAATTCACAATTTTGATTAAATACAACACAAAAACATACAAAAATTTTACTTTCGGTAACAATGTGTTAAAAGAACATTACGAGGAATAAACCACACTTATTATATTGGCAAAAAATTTTACCGTTCTTGAGTTATAAGACTTTAAAGTGTGGAAAGCAAAAAGGGCGAATATCCATCCTTAACAAAATATTATATAAAAATTATTTAGCTGCGAGTTTAAAATTGATATTAGCTAAAATTTGAAATTGTACACAAAGAAACGATCTTAGCACATACAAACTTTTAGTGTTAATACTGCATCCAATATCAGGAATAAAAAACAAAATTTTTTTCATGTCCTTTTATGTTACGTCGTAATATGCAGTCAAGGGTTAATATTATAATTCCTAAAAATGTATTTAGTGTCATAAAGAATTACTACTGCATCAAATGGCAGGAATATTACAAAAAAAATTAACAAAAAAAATTTTTTTGCATGTCCTGGCAATCCTTAAAAAGTGTATCCTTGAAGTCCTTAAAGTGTTACAAACAAATACCAACCATAGTTCGTCAAGTATTGCAAGTCTCATGAAAATGTAGTCAAAATCTGCTGCAAAATAACACATTTTTATTCAAATTTCAATACATTTTTTTGGATATTCGCCCTTTTTCCATTTAAGCAAAAAATTGAAGTCCAATTTTTGGCAAGTTCTCTTTCGAATACCTTACTAGAATTTTGTATATAGGTAGATGTGACCTAAATCTTTAAGCTAATACCAAAAAGTTGACAAAAATATTATTTTTTAACCGTTTCCTGCGTTTTTATTGTCCCCTGTAAAATTCTACAAATGGTCTATTCGTCTTTATTCGCATGAACTATTCAATTGTTGCTAATGATTTTTTCACCATTATAAAAAATTAAAATTCAAGAAAATTTGATTTTGTCTTAAAGAGAAAATTTCTCACTTTCGAGTAAGCTTGATATCAAGTCATTCGCATGTCAGGATCTTAATTTATAGGCGCTCAAAAATGGGCCTTTTTTGACACTTAAACGGCGATTTTCTCAAAATTGTGACGTTATAGAAAAATTTGAGTGACCGTTTTGGAATCGGGAAACCAAAACCTATAAACTTTTTTTGGTTTCATTCAAAACGCAGCTACAAACCTCAAATTTGTAGAGCGGTGTTATCCATTGGACAATACTATGCTACACAGAAAAAAAATTGCCAATGAACGAAATTCACAGTATTTATTAAAAAAATACATAAAAATTTATGAACATTTTCATTAAATTGTTGGACCTTTTCATAGTATTTATGAAAAAATTTTAGATATTTCTTAAATTTCATATATTATGAGTTATTCATAAATACTATGTAAAAGTTCAAAAGTATTATGAAAAAGTTAATATATTTTTATGAATTTGTTCATAAATACTATGAATATTGGTAATATTTTTTTTGTGTGTATTTGTTGTTGAAAATGCTCAAATATACATATATTAGGTATTTCCCCGGCGCAATGAAATAGCTCCCAATGAAATAAGTCCCAATGAAATAACTCCCAATGAAATAAATCCCAAATAAAATGAAATGTATCCCAAACCAAAAAAATGAAATAAGTCCCAAAAAAAATGAAATAAGTCCCTAACAAAAAATGAAAAAAGTCCCAACGAAATAACTCCCAATGGAAATGAAATAAATCCCAATTTTTTTTAATATTAAATTTTTAACTCTTTAAATCACAAAAACACCTTAATTGTATCTCTTTAAAAAGCAAATCTCTTAAGTACCTACAATCCCTTCTCAACTTTTTTGGAATGCAGCTTACTGACACATTGATTACAATTCTTTAAATGTTTGAATGATATCATTATAATATTTCACGCAATGGCTAACTTATCGCAGGTCTAGCTGGCGCCTGCGAAAAGACCAGAAAATAAACTCCATAAAATATTAACTGAAATCTCAATATAAATGGGTGTATAACATGTACTAAAATCATTCTGCTAAATTTGTATAACTTACAAGAACTTGTGGAAGAATTACCTTTTTATAATCAAGTTAATTAAAGAAAAATATAAATCATTTTGGTTAAAACAGCTAACAAGCCACGCATTAAACTTGAAAGCAACCTTTTAGAGCTTCCAGGATTCCGTATAATAAATGTGGTAAGAAAACGATTATTTGTTTGAAAAGATTTGAATGCATATGGCTGTGAAGAAAGCGGCGCAGGCGAAAAATTTTTACAAGAGATTTTAACAAAAAATTAAAAAAAAATCGCGCGATTTTTTTTTAATTTTTTGTTAAAATCTCTTGTAAAAAATTTTCGCCTGCGGAGCTTTCTTCACACCCATATGCATTCAAATCTTTTCAAACATATTATCGTATTCCAACAACAAATATTTCAAAATAAAGATAAGGGTGAATAAAGGCCGAAAGTTCATTTCGCCTTCACTTTAAAAAATTCAATGTACCCGCCAAACCAACAGGATCCTAAAACTTTTTATGTCACCGGTTGATGATCTTCAGTTTGTCATGCAACACCTCTTAATTTGCATAAATTAAAATCATTTTTAGAAGAACTCGAAATTTTTCACAATTAGTCGCAGCGTGCACTTCGCGTTGAAGTAAACGTTTTATTTTTTTTTTGGGTTTTGATTGACATTTATGTACTTCTGAATGAATGGTTTCCTGAAATTATTTACAAGATAATTCAAAAAGCACTGAAAAAGAGTTTGTTCCAGTTCGAGGTCATTTACTTTGCCCTAAATTATTTATTAGTTTTAATTATTTTTTTATTAAAGAAACTTAAAAATTCAATAAGTTAAATTTTTATGTTCATAATTTACTCTCAAACTGTTGGGAGTTATTTCATTAAAACTCAAACTGTTGGGAGTTATTTCATTAAAATAATTTGGGAGTTATTTCATTATGCAACTTAAAAATGAAATAACTTCCAAAAAAATGAAATAATACCCGCAGATTTGTGGAGTTTTTTCATAATGAAATAACTCCCAAATCGTATGGAAATTTTTGGGACTTATTGCATTATTTTTCTTGGGACTTATTTCATTGGGAGTTATTTCATGGCGCCTATTTCCCCTGGTGTGCTAACCATTTTTTGAGTACGTTTATACGTGTCGACTAAGTCGTGCAAAAACTACCAATATAAATTAATTTAAGACAGACAAATGTTTTTCTTGAAAATGATTCTGTAAGAACATCACATTTTTAATTAGTAAAGGAAATAATGACCTCGAGCTAGAATAAACTCAATCAAAGTTTAATATTTTAAAGGTCGAAAAGCAATTTTTATATTTTTTGTTCATAAAAATTAAGCAGAGTTTGTACTGGAAAATATTTTCTTTCAGGAAAACAAAATCCCAACAGCTGCTAAACAATCTAGTTTTGATTATTTCGATAAGTTCTTTTAGAAATTCCACACGAGAGCAATTTTGCATTTTATGTGTTGCACTGTGTTATATTAGTCTAAAGTCTCTTCTTTTATATATCTTGAAAATAGATTTCGATTTTAAATTCAAACTTATATAATTACTTATTCTAACGTTCGGTCCATTTCGAGACGATTGTAATTCCTTAATGTATGTAACCCCTTAATGTTCATATACATATAACGTCAGTATGTCTGCAGATGAAAAAAGGGCATTGAGAAGATTAAATAAAATAGCCAAACACTTACTTTTTGCAAAGTAAGTAAAAACGTTAGAAACAAAAACTTTTCACAAAGTTTTTTTATGCCCTACAACGCTACGTTGTATTAAAGCTGATGTTTTCAATATTCTTTAAAAAATTAAAAATCAATCAAAAGTGTAAACTTTTGTTTCTAATAAATTTATTGTTTAGTGTAATAAACTAAAAGATACACCCATTATGACAAAATAGAAAAAGAAGAGAGTAATGATCATTGGCAAAAAAAAAATCCTATTATCTTTTGTGGTGTAGTATTGATGGATGTAGTTGGTATTTGACAGTATCTAAACTTTTGTTATATCCAAAACTTATTTTTAGTGGTAGAGTGGTATAAAAGTTGGTCGTTTCGTTTGTAACTTCACCAAACATCGAAAAATGGTCATATTTGTAGCGAGTTGCCTTGATTAAATATTTATCACATTTAAACGGAATTCATCATAATTTCAAAAATTTACATTCTTATATAGTTTTGTAGGGCTATATATTAAAATTTTTTTGGAAAATTTTCGGAACCCGTTCTGAAATTTTTAATTTTTTAAAAAAGCCAATTTGTCAAAAATCCGGCCACTTTTTTTGTTTATTTTTTTTTAAAGTTAAGATGTTTGTCCATCCACACAAAAAAATTTAGACACGTGTTTTACGTTTTTTTTTTCGAGAAAAACGCGTTTGAATTTTAAATTTCATAACAATTTTGTAATTTGCTTGTATTTTCTTGTTTTAACGTTGCGAATGATTATTATTATATGCATAAATATTACTCATACGCTCTGTTGAAACAAGAAAATACAAGCAAATTACTAAATTGTTATGAAATTTAAAATCCAAATGCGATTTTCTCGAAAAAAAAAAACGAAAAACGCGTGTCTGAATTTTTTTGTGTGGATGGACTAACATCTAAACTTAAAAAAAAAAAAAAAAAAAAAAAAAGTGGCCGGATTTTTGATAAATTGACTTTTTTAAAAAATTTCAGAACGGGTTCAGAAAATTTTCCAAAAAAAAAAATTTTTAGTCGATAGCCCATACAAAACTATATAAGAATGTAAGTTTTAAAGATTGTTGTGCATTCCGTTTCATTGTGATAAATATTTAATCAAGGCAACTCGCAACAAATTTTACTATTTATCCAATATTTGACCACGCCTCCTAAGCCCAGTTTTTGAAAAATTTAATAATCAAAAACGCATTTTCTAAGTTCCATATAGGGCTATCCACACAAACTATTCAGAAGTTTACGGTACACGTGTTTTTTTTCGCTGGACATTTGATGTGGAATGCCTCATTAGACTGACATTTTTCTGTATAGCAAAATTTTTTCTTCTAGGATTTTTAAAGTCCGGGCATTTTTTATTCTACTAGGCCTAAGCGTCATGTGGTACCAATTTGAGGCCAATCGGATTAAATTAACCCGTGGCGCCCGGCGGTCAAAGTTTTGGATTTTTGAATAATTAAAAAAAATAAAATAAAAAATAAATATATCTTTCGACACATCATATTTTTTAATTTTTGATGTGCTGAGCACGAATATAAAAAAAAACAAGTAAGAAAGCTATATTCGGCTGTGCCGAATCTTTAAATACCCTCCACCAATGTAATGATTTAAAAAACAAAAAAGTTTGTTTTATTTATACCTCAGGAAATAACAAAGTACCAAAGTGTACTTCCGGCACTTTTTATAAAAGGTACTTTCAATAAAAGGTACTTTTTATAAAAGGTACTTTTAATGAAAGGTACTTTTTATAATAGGTACTTTTTATAAAGGATACTTTTATATAAAAGGTACTTTTTATAAAAGGTACTTTTTATAAAAGGTACTTTTTATAAAAGGTACTTTTTATAAAAAGTACTTTTTATAAAAGGTACTTTTTATAAAAGGCACTTTTTATAAAAGGTACTTTTTCTGAAAGGTACTTTTTATAAAGGGTACTTATTATAAAAGGTGCTTTTATAAATGGTACTTTTTATAAAAGGTACTTTTTATAAAAGGTACTTTTTATAAAAGGTACTTTTTATAAAAGGTACTTTTTATAAAAGGTACTTTTTATAAAAGGTACTTTTTATAAAAGGTACTTTTTATAAAAGGTACTTTTTATAAAAGGTACTTTTTATAAAAGGTACTTTTTATAAAAGGTACTTTTTATAAAAGGTACTTTTTATAAAAGGTACTTTTTATAAAAGGTACTTTTTATAAAAGGTACTTTTTATAAAAGGTACTTTTTATAAAAGGTACTTTTTATAAAAGGTACTTTTTATAAAAGGTACTTTTTATAAAAGGTACTTTTTATAAAAGGTACTTTTTATAAAAGGTACTTTTTATAAAAGGTACTTTTTATAAAAGGTACTTTTTATAAAAGGTACTTTTTATAAAAGGTACTTTTTATAAAAGGTACTTTTTATAAAAGGTAATTTTTTTTAAAAGGTACTTTTTATAAAAGGTACTTTTTATAAAGGTACCTTTTATAAAAGGTACTTTTAAAAAAGGAACTTTTTATGAAAGGTACTTTTTATAAAAGGAACTTTTTATAAAAGAAACTTTTTATAAAAGGTACTTTTTATAAAAGGTACATTTTATAAAAGGTACTTTTTATAAAAGGTACTTTTTATAAAAGGTACTTTTTGAAAACGGTACAGAATTTTCGGAACGTACTTGTTCCAGAATGTTTTATTTCACTAAAGGATCCTACATTTAAATTTCAAGTTTGAATAACCATTCTTTCAGTAAATAAAAAAAAGTACCAAAGGTACTTTTTTTACCCCCGTAGAATCAACATTGGCTAAAAACGCGCCTTAGTGAATCTTTTTTCCGGGAGATGAACCGACATCAAAAATTTCAATTTTCTAGTACCATTATTTAAGAAATATAAAATGTAATAAAAGTACATATTTTTACCCTTTTTACCCTATAAGAATCATCATTGGCAAAAACCCAGCCTTGTGGGATCTAAATTCGGGAGGTGAACATACAGTCCAAATTTCAAGTATATGTGACAATTTTTTAAGGAAATATAAAAAGTACCAAAAGTACAGATTTTTACCCTTTTTACCCCCTTGGAATCAACATTGGCAACAATCCAGCCGTACTGGATCTATATTCCAGGATGTGAACATACTGTCCAAGTTTTAAGTTTCTATGACCATTATTTCAGGAGATATAAAAAGCACCAAAAGTACAGTTTTTTACCCTTTTTAACCCATTAGAATCAACACTGGCAAAAATCCAGCCTTAATGGATCTATATTCCGGGAGGTGAACATACAGTCCAAATTTCAAATCTCTATGATCATTAATCACGATATTTAAAAAGTACCAAAAGTACAGTTTTTGTCCCCTTTATCGCCTTAGAATTAACCTTGGCAAAACTCCAGCCATAGTGGATCTATATTTGGACCTACAGTCCAAATTTCAAGTCTCTAGCTTCAGCGGTTTGGGCTGGGCGATGATGAATGAGTATGCCAGTCAGTCAGTCACATTGCTCTTTTATATACATAGATTTTCCGGATTTGGGCGATTTTTGCCAAAAAGTTTATTTCTGTTATTATTATTTTCTGTTATTATTTAACAAAATTTATTTTTTTTAAATTAAAATATTTTTTTTTAAGAAATCTAAACAAAATTGAATTTTGGCGATATTTTACATCCGAGTTTGCGACAAAGCCAAAAAAAGTCTGGCAACCCCGTCAATATGACGAAGCAAAAAAAAGGACACACACACACATGCTTTGTACATACAAATGATTGTCAATGAAAACTTTTTAAAATATTTTTTTTATTATTTCTTAAAGAACTTTTTTCTTAAAAAACATTTTTAAATTAAATTTAAATATTGTTTTACATATTTTTAAGCTTTTTTGTAAAGATTTTTTTCCTTTTTCTCAGTTTTTTTTTTTTCATTTCCGTTTGTATTTACACAAAATATGAGTTAATTTAGGGTTATGTTAAAAAAAATAATGACTTTTTTTACGAATTCACTCATAACTTTTAAAATACTTAACCGATTTAAAAAAAAAATACACTAGAGTCTGCCTGGATAAATTCCGCAACTTCTGGTACCCCAAGCGTTTAAATCGGTTCCGTATTATTGCCAAAAACGTGATTTCAACAGACAGACAGACAGACGGACGGACAGACAGACAGACAGACAGACAGACGGACATCGCTAGATCGACTTAAAATCGATCAAGGATCATGAATATATATACTTTATGGGGTCCTAAACCAATATTTCAATGTGTTACATACGGAATGACAAACTTATATATACCCTCTATCACTAAGTGGAGGGTATAAAAATAAAATCGGTCGAACAGTTTTCGAGATATCGCTATTTGAAATTTGCAAAAAATGGCGGTTTTTTCCTACGTTTAAGAAATTTTTTAAAAAAAGTCTCAAAATTTCATTCCGCCGACCCTTTTGTAGAACTTGAGACAATCTTTCATTTAAAACTAATTTGAGCCAAATTGATCATTTTAACCCGTGGCGCCCTTCGATTAAAGTTTTGGACTTTTGGAAAATTTCCACCAAAATTTTGGATTTTTGAAAATGAAAATATAAAAAAAAATATCTTACGATACATTATTTTTATTAATTTTATCATGCTGACTACGAATATCAAAAAATTTATAAAATTGGTCGAATGGTTTTCCAGATATCGCCATTTCAATTTTGTCAAAAAATTGCAAAATGGGCGGGTATTTCCTACGTTTAAGGATTTTTTTTTTAAAAACTCTAAAAAATTCTTTGTTTTAACCCTTTCAGAAAGCTTGATCCAGTCTTTCATTTAAGCTTAATTTGAGTAAAATTCGATCATTTTACCCGTGGCACCCTTCAATCAAATTCAGGGTTTTTGGTAAAAAGTTTCTAAAAAGCCAAAACTTTGATCGATGGGCGCCACGGCTTAAAATTATCGGATTTGGCTCAAATTAGTTTTAAATGAAAGATTGTCTCAAGCTCTACAAAAGGATCGGCGGTATGAAATTTTGCGACTTTTTTTAAAAAATTTCTTGAACGTAAGAGAAACCCGCCATTTTTAACAAATTTGAAATGGCGATATCTCGAAAACCGATAGAGCGATTTTAATTTTTTTTTGATATTCGAGCTCAGCTCATTGAAATTAACAAATTTTTTTAATTTTATTTTTAAAAATTTTTAAAAAATCCAAAACTTTGACCGCCGGGCGCCACGGGTTAATTTAATCCGATTGACCTCAAATTTGTACCACATAAGTTTTAGACCTAGGACAATAAAAATTTGCCCGGACACTTGGGAAAATCGAAAGTTGACAAAAAAATGCCAGTCGAATGCATCATATACACTAAAAAAAAATGGACTAAAATCTGGGAAAATTAACTCAATTTTCAGAAAAAGAGGGAATGATTTGGCTCCAAAGATTTTTTTCTTGGTTTTAGTTCATAATTTTCCCAAAAATAAGGAAAAGAAAGATATTTAATTTTAAGCCAATTTTAACTAGAAAATGGGGAAAATTATACCTCACATTTTAGAAATAGATTGGGTCTAGACCCTGGACCCATGGGTTCGGACCCCATTTAACTCGAGACCCCGTTGGGTCCTTTAAGGGTCCCCATAGATTTTGAACCAAAACTTTTGTCAGTTTCGCACTAACTTGCTTAGTTTTTGAGATACGGCAATAAGGGGCCTGATAGGGTCTTGAGAAACTTAAAAGCCGGATAACTCAAAAACTATTAATCGGAGGGCTTTCGGGTATTTTGCGGAGCTACTATTTATCGAGATATGTTTACATATAAAATCTCGGGAATTTCAAATTTTAGATCTAAAATTAGGGTCTTGAGACCCCGACAGATATGCAGAGCTAGGCCATTCCATATGGCCTAGTCTTTTGTGGTCTTTCTTTTGAAAATTTCATCCGTTTCGCTCTATCTCGCTTAGTTTTCGAGATATCGCCATTTTGAATTTTTAACTAAATTCTAAGAAGTTATTTACTAAATTTTCAGAAGTCATTAACTAAATACTAAGAAGTACACTCCTCAATTCAAAGAAGAGAAATACGATGATGTTTTTTTAGTAAATTTTAACTAAACTTGAACTAAATTGTTTTTTAAGAAATATGTCTTAAAAATAAAGATACGATTCTTAGATTTGTGGAAAATTTCTTTGGCAATATGAATTTTTTTCCTAATATTAAAAAAATCCATTTAAAGAAAACTATGAACTAATTATAAGTAAATGAACTACATTTTTTTCCTCATAGTTAAGAAAATTTCTCATTTTTAAGTTAAATTTAACTAAATTTTAGGAAAATTCATGATAAATTTTCAAAGACATTTTTTCCTTAATTTTAGTTATGTCTTTTTTTTTTTTCAGTGTACACAGAAAAAAATTGTAAATTTGACTATTGACTAAAGAATTACTCAATTTTGCACCAGTAAATGAATTATCCCATTCCTGCCTAATGGGTATTTAAATACCCAAAAAAGTGTTGATACTTAAAAAAATTTCGCGCGGGCTAGATGGAGGATATCGGGCTAATTCTTTTTTCATTAAAAAGAGAAGAGATTGGGCTAAATATGAACAATTAACAAGATTTATTTTTGTTTTGTTTAACTTTTGCTTTTCACTGACAAAAATCGAAGATTTTTCTTTGTCGAAAATACTCAGAAAAAGTGCACCTAAAACGTGATGCGGGGGGACAATTTTGGTTTTCACGAAAATTTATTGGAGTTATTTTGACACCCAATAGAAACTTTTTAGACCCCTTTCAGGTCAAACAAAAAATAAAAGTAAAAAATTACACGGCCTAATACCCATGTCATATCTCAGGTCGGAGCTGAGGTAATTTTTTTTTTATTTTTTCTAGCAACTTCTGTGGTCTTCCAGGTACACATGTCAAAATTTCATCAAAATCGTACGAGCCGATCTATGGGCAGGCAGTAATGGGTTAATAGTATTGAGTACACTTTTTATAAAAATTTGTTAAATGGATGCCGACAAATTTAAATAAATTTTTATTTGACACAATTAAAACTTTACTCAAAATTTTTCGTTTTTTTAGTTAAGTTTTTAATCGTGTCAAGTAAAAATTTACTAATTTATTTTTTTTTTAAAGTTTAAAAAACTTTCACATTTTTTTTACAAAAAAAAAAACTTTTTATATTATGCCTTAACGACATAAAAAAATTTCATAAAGGTGATTTCAAACTTTTATATACATATTCAAAAAACTATAAACTAAATGAGAATTCTTAAAACTAAGAAAATAAAAAATAAAAAAACTATTTAATTTTTATAAAATTTATGTACTTAAATTTTTTTAAAAACTTTTGAGTAAATTTTTAATTGCATCAAGTAAAAAATTACTAATTTTTTTTTTTTTAAATTTAAACAAGTGATTACTCAAAATTTATCCCCCCATATTTTTTTTTGTGTATGCATTTAACCACTAAGAGACACAGTGGCTAAATGTTAGGAAATAATTCCGCTATTCAGTAAGTACTCTACCGATAGCCATGAAATCAGAAACGGTCATAGACAACGTATTTTCGAGCATAAGTTTCGAAGTTGGTGGCCTTCCCGAACATGCAGCAAAATACTGTAGGGTATTGAAAATGCAGCACAGCCGAACATTGTATTTATTTTTATAACAAAAATTGTTTAAATGGTGCTTAAAATAAAAATTGCACTTTGCACATCCACTGGCACACTTTAAATTCATATTATAAATGAAACTTTTGCAATAGCAACAACAAGCGGGGAAACGAAGGCAAAACATTGTAGACAATGTTACAAAAGTGTGTGTAAAACATGTTGTATACGTACTTGTAGTGACTGATAAATGTCGCAAGTGAGACAAATGTATAACATACATTTGTACACAGATAGCAAACTTATGTGCATTCACAGCAAGGGGGACTACATAGAGTAATGATGTCAGGAAACTGTTGAAGAGTTGTAAAGGATGAGGAAAAGTGTACAACATAAAATAGGGTTTTCCCATAGAATAATATTTTGAATAATTAAATTTTAACAAACCAAGGCAAATTAACAGCTATGACATTTAGAGCTGGGGAAGTGGATTTTTCCAATAAGGCTCCTCATGACCATGTGTGGACTTTTAAATTTTCAGCTACATCTAAAAAAGGTCTAAAAATATACAAAAAATTTTGTAGCTTAACTTAAATTTCTCATTTCATTCAGACATCCCTATTTCATTTATATCCTGGAGTCCCTCCCAGAATTCCGTCCTTGTAAGTCTAAGGTCTATCTCTATTTGGCGCCTATAATATAAAAAAACAGGCTGCATGCAACTAACTTATTTCAAGACAATCATGAAAAAAATTTGCAAAAACTTTATAAAAAAAACTTTTATTTTTTATTTTAGTTCTTAGTTCTGGTTTAATGTCCTTTTTTTGTATTTTATGTTTTATTTTGTTATCTGAGGTGTGAGTTGTGTTTTATATATTTTTCAATGTTGTTGGTTTTTACAAAAAAAAAAGAAAATTTTGTAACAAACGACCATTTAGTACAAACGTTTGCTATTCCTGCTGCTGCTGATGACGAGGCTGATGTTGCTGTTGTCCTCTAAAGAAGAAGTGAAACTTTTGATTCTCGGTACTATTGCCTGCCAGTGGTGAGCTTTCAAAACTTTTTAATTATTTCTATAGAGGGTGTTAAAGTAATACTAACAATGTACGAGTATACGACTACGATGAGTGTGGCAAGCATGATTTAAAATGCAACAAAAATTATGGGTTTTGGGTGGACAAAACTTAAAAAAAAAATCTATGGAGCATATTGGTAGATATTCAGGCTGGTGGGTAACTGCATAAATTTTTTACACTGTTTTCACACGTTATTGAAAAAGGATCAATTGCCAGTTATTAAATTCTTATAATATTTTGCAAAAAGTTTTCAAAAATTCATCAAATCAATTGCTGAAATAAAATTTTTGAAAAAACTTAACCGGTTAAGGAGTTATAGCGTGCCACATAAGGGGCTCAAAAGAGCTACATATGGAATTGTTGAAATCTATGTTTTCACATAGTTTTATTATTAAAATCCTTAGCCACTAAATAAGTAAAAAAGTGTATATTCGCAGAAAAAATAATTGTATTGACAAAAAAATTAATCAATTTTAGGGGCCTATTCACAAAAAAAGTCATAACTCAATCATAACTCAATTTTTTCCATGTGGTTGTTGTAAACAATCATAAAAAATTTCAAATTTTGTTTGAAAATTTCAAAAAAATAAAGACCTGCTACCCACATCGTCTCAAAATTGACAAATAATTTTAAATTTTGAGACTTTTTATGATTTTGTTTACAACAAACACAGGGAATATGAAGTTTGAAAATAATAAAATTAGTCATAACCAGTCATAACTGAGAATAGGCCTGTTAATATAATTTGTGAATTCAATGAATTTGATTGTTATTATTACAGTGCTTAATTGAAAATAAGCAAACAATCGTTTTCTGTGTTAACTTAACGTTGATATATTACTCTGGGACAGTGATACCATTCGCTCGATTTTAGCCGCTGCCACCCGAGACTTCTATCTTAAGCAACAGAATTTCTACTGTAAATTTTGAGTGGAAACGCACTAGAAATGGTGTCTTCCTCAAACAGAGATGGTTTGTAATTTAAAGAAGTTTTGTTAAATATTAACTTATTCAGCATTACATTTGTGGTTCATTTTTGTTTTTTAGTTGTTTTCCCTCTTCCATCCAACAACTCCTACTATTTAAAAAACAACAACAGAAAGTTGCTCAAATTGTAGAAATAAACTTGTTAAAAAACGTAAAATAATTTATTTTTAATATCCCGAGTAAAAATGGGTGTAAAATGTAATGAAGTTACATATTAAGCCTTTTTATTGAAAAGCCCCTATAAATTTAGGATATTTAAAGCAGAAACAAATTTTGAGTAAAAAAATACCATTCTAGAAATTGGAGAAAATATTTTTAAAACCGATTGAGTAGTTTCGGAGATTATAAAATTTACGACTTTTGGCCCAAAGTTGGCGTATAAATGAGTGTAATCGATTAAACCTGGCCTATGTCACCGCTGATGGACAATTCTAAATATTGGTGGAAACATTTTTGAAGGCGTATGTTTAGTATCGGAGATTTTTTTGAGCGTGGAGTAGATTTTTGTAAGCGGGGAGTGAGCGTGGTCGTTTAAACCTATCCTTAAACCACCATGAAGGACCACTTTAAATATTGGTGAAATAATTTTTAAAATCGCATGAGTAATTTCGGATAGTACACTCAAAAAATAACTTATTGTTAGTCAAAATATTAGTAAATGGTGTTGGAATTTATGTCAACTAAACCTAAGCAACAAAATTGTAAAAATTAAATTTTTACAAAATTTTTTGGAAATTTACTATTTTTGCATGTACATATTTTGCGAATTCTTGAAGTCGTCGTACATTCGTCGTAGAGAATCTGGCGGTTAATAAATTTACATATAAAAAATATTTTTACTTGGGTTATTATACCACCCGCTCTAGTGATAGAGGGAACACTCAAAAAAATAAGTTTGTAAAATTACAAGTAAAAGGTCTTGTAATTCTATTTTACTAATATTTTTGTCTTTTTACAAAAATTGTTGTATATTTAATAAAACGAAAACTACAGTTTGCTTTGTAATTTTACTATTATATGTTGGTAAATTTATTTTACAAAATTTTTAGGTAAATTTACAAAAAAGTGAATTATTTTACAAGTTAAAAAAGTACTACAAGGTGTTTAGTTTTTTTACACATGAAAACTGTTATTGTACAACAAAATTTTACTTGATGTTATTTAGTCTTTCTACCAAAAAAAATGCGTCATTACAAACATTTTTTTTTTAAGATCGCTCACAAGGTTTTCAGTTTGAAATATATGTATTGGTAAGTACAAAATTCCAATGTAATTTTACAAAACTTAGTTTATTACTAGAATTAATGTTGTTTTACAAAAAAAAAAAATATTCAACAACAGGACACGCAAAAATTTTCTAAGTTCAGTTTTTTTTTGCGTTTTGAAGTAAAAAATTTAGGTAAAAATAATTTTTTATAAATAAAAAATTTTATGAAAAAAATTTTTTGAAATTTTTTAAGTTCCGGACATAAACATTTTTCAATTAATTGTAAGCTTTAGCAAAAAATTTTAATTTTTACACCATTTTTTGGTAATTTGCGTTAAGTAAAATACCAAAATTTTTATGTGTTTCTACTATATAATTGTTCATAGTTTATTTTTTTTTTTTTGTATTTTTACCATTTTTTTGGTAATTTTACCATATTTTTTTGGTAATTTTTTTTTTTTAATTTGGCACCTAAAATGTCAATAAAAAGCTGCCAATTATGAAAAATTAAGTTTTTCTTATTTTAACAGCTACTTAAACATATAATCTACAATATCCAAAAAAAAAATTTCCAATTTTTTAAAAATACTATTGAAAATAATTAAAAATTCCAAAAAAATTGTTATTTTTTGACTAATTTTTCCTGAAAATATAAGAAATTTCTTGTGTAGCCTCCTTCGCAATTCTCATATGTTCTATTTAAGAAAAACGAAATGTCGAAAAAAATAAAAAAGTGCAGTGTTATACATTAAAAAGTTTGTTAAAAGTGTTCAAGTGGAAAAAAAAAAATCATTTCAGGTTGTTGGAGTAGCACACTCCAGCTGCCGAAGAAGGAAAAATAAGATGCACCAATGGAAAAAAAACCTTTAAATTTACAAAACAAATATGTAAATAAACCAAATTTTTTGTAAATTTACAAAACAGATATGAAAATTTAAAAAATAAAATTGTATACTTACGAAAAAAGTTGTAATTTTACAAAAATGAAGTAGAAAATACAAAAACAATATTGTAAATTTACAAATTTTTTGGTTAACCTACTGTTTTTACGGCAAAAAATAAGAAAAAATGGTATATATACAATAAAAATTGTAAATTACCACTTTTTGTTGTAATTATACAAGTTTTTGCCATAAAAAACAGTAGTTTAACCAAACAATTTGTAAATTTACAATTTTGATTTCTACTTTATTTTGTAAAGTTACAACTTTTTTTGTAAGTTTACAATTTTTTTTGTAAATTTTAATTTGTTTTTGCAAATTTACAACTTTTATTGTAAATATACGTGTTTTCAATATTTTTTTCCGGTAAAAACTGTAGTTTAACCAAATAATTTGTTAATCTACAATTTATTTTTTTCATTTTCTATTTTTTCTTTGTAAAATAACAACCTTTTTCTGTAAGTTTACAATTTTGTTTTGTAAATTTACCAAATTTGTTGTAAATTTACAAAAAAAATGTTCACCTCGAAGTTAATATTTTACAAAAAAAAATTGTAAATTTACATTTTCTTTTGTTAAATCAATTTACAAATTATCCCCGTAACATTACGGGGATTCTTGCTAGTACATATTTTACAAAACCAGCCCCGTAAAATCACGGGGATTTTATGTCATTTTACAAACTTTTTTTTTTGAGTGAACATATAAGATTATCATTCCGTTTGTAACACCTCGAACTAATGGTCTAGGACCCCATAAAGTATAAATATTCATGATCCTCGATCGATTTCTAGTCGATCTAGCGATGTCCGTCCATAAGTTTGTCTGAATGTTGAAAACACGCTAGCTTTTAAAAGAATTTACTGCTGCAGTTGGCATATTTGTTAGTTATTTATCTGGTCAGATTGGTACAATTTAGCGAAATCGGTCCACTGCACAGTGGATCGTGTAGAAGAAACACCCGGTAATTTCTTTTGCTGTCTTTTTTAATAACTAATTCTTTTTACACGTTTTAGAGCAATGGTTCTCAAATGGTGGGTCGTGACCCCCTAGGGGGTCGCGGAAGAGTTTCAGAGGGGTCGCGAACAATTTTGTTAAAACTTAAATTTTGGTAAATTTTAAACACATTTGTTGTGTTATAAAAATATACAAATACTTTTATAAAGAAATATATTATTTCCATCACTTAAAGTCTCTCCGTAATCACTGTGCAGTTGTTAACTTCCCGGAATGCCCAACACTGATTTGTGAAGTTTTTTGGCTGAGTCTGGGATCTGACAGTTCGTTTTCTATTAATTTTTCGATGCTGAATCCGAATCTGGGTTTTAAATTTTTCTAGTACGTTAGGTTTTTGAGAAAATTAAAGGTAAAGTTCACAAAAACGTATTCTTGTGCATTTTTAAGAGCTTTGTTTGTGATATTTTTGGATGCGCCTAGGATCTGACCAATTTTTTTGATTAACTTTTTAATGCTGATTCCAAATCTGGATCCGAATAACAGATCTACACTCAAAAAAAAAAGTTTGTAAAATGACATAAAATCCCCGTGATTTTACGGGGCAGGTTTTGTAAAATATGTACTAGCAAGAATCCCCGTAATGTTACGGGGATAATTTGTAAATTGATTTAACAAAAAATTACTGGGAGAAAGTGTAAATTTACATTTTTTTTTGTAAAATATTATTGTAGACTTACAAAAAAAGTTGTAAATTTACGAAATAAAGTAGAAAATCAAAAAATAAAATTGTAAATTTACAAATTGTTTGGTTTAACTACAGTTTTTTATGGCAAAAAACTTGTATATTTACAGTAAAAAGTGGTAAATTTACAATTTTTATTATAAATATACCATTTTTTTTATTTTTTTGCCGTAAAAACAGTAGTTTAACCAAATAATTTGTAAATTTACAATATTGTTTTTGTATTTTCTACTTCATTTTTGTAAAATTACAACTTTTTCTGTAAGTATACAATTTTGTTTTCTAAACTTTCATATTTGTTTTGTAAATTTACAAAAAAATTTGGTATATTTACATATTGGTTTTGTAAATTTAAAGGTTTTTTCCATTGGTGCATCTTATTTTTCCTTCTTCGGCAGCTGGAGTAGCACTTTAACAACCTGAAATGATTTTTTTTTTCACTTGAACACTTTTAACAAACTTTTTAGAGTATAACACTGCACTTTTTTATTTTTTTTTTCGGAATTTCGTTTTTCTTAAGTAGAACATATGAGAATTGCGAAGGAGGCTACACAAGAAATTTCTTATATTTTCAAGAAAAACTAGTCAAAAAAATTACCTTTTTTTCGAATTTTTAATTATTTTAGCAAGTATTTTTAAAAAATTATAAAAAAAACTTTGGATATTGTAGATTGGACGTTTAAGTACCTGATAAAAAAAGAAAAAACTTAATTTTTCATAATTGACAGCTTTTGATTGACATTTTAGTGCCAGACTTAAAAAAAAAAAGTACCAAAAAATATGGTAAAATTACCAAAAAATTGTAAAAATACAAACAAAAAAACTACAACAATAATATAGTAAAAACATATAAAAATTGTGGTATTTTACTTAAAGCAAGCTACCAAAAAATTGTCTTGATATTCAATTTTTTTGATAAAGCTTACAACTAATTGAAAAATTTTTGTATCCGGAACTTAAAAAATTTTCAAAATTTTTTTTATTAAATTTTTTATTTATAAAAAATAATTTTTAACAAAATATGGACTTCGAAAATTTTTGCGTCTCCTATTGTTGCATAATTATTTTTCAATACAAATTTTTGTTTAATTACATTTTTTTGTGTCAAAATATTGAAAACCTTGTAAACTAAAAAATTTTGAAAAAAATTGTTTGTAATAAAACATTTTTTGGTAGAAAGACTAAATACTATCAAATAAAATGTTGTTGTACAATTACAATTTTCTTGTGTAAAACAACTAAACACCTTGTATTTTTTTTTTAATTTGTAAAATAATTATTTTTTTTTGTTAATTTACCTAAAAAAATTGTTAAATAAATTTACCAACATATTATAGTAAAATTACAAAGCGCACGGTAGTTTTTGTTTTATTAAAAATACAAGAATTTTTGTAAATAGACAAAAATATTAGTAAAATAGAATTACAAGACCTTTTGCTTGTAATTTTACAAATTTTTTTTTTTGAGTGTAGATTCGTGATCGAATAGAATTTCGAATAATATCAAACATTGGTACTTAATTTTGAAAGAACAATCATTACTCAAAATTGAACTTTAAATGCTTTCTTGGTAAACATTTTTTCATTTCTGATCAGGTTAAACTGGTGTTTTTCTTTTATTTTCCGAAATAAAAAATGGATGACAATAGTAAGTTTGGATATAAAAAGCCGTAGTTCGGGGCCTGGTTTCCAAATTTTTGTGGTCATAATTCACAAAAATTGTGTTTTTTTATTTTTTAGAAGTTTTTTATGTGAAATTTTTGGTATGCGTCTGGGATCTGACCACGCGGTTTCGATTAATCTTTCAATGTTGCTTCTAAATTTGGTTTCCAAATTTTTCCATTACTTCAGGTTTAAAAAAAAAAAAACTGAAGGCAAAGTTCACGTTAATAATTTTTTTTATGAGGGGGGGGGGGGGGGTCGCGAAAAATTTGAAGTATTGAAAAGGGGTCGCAAAGAAAAAGTTAGTGAGAAGCTCTGTTTTATAGGGCACTGACTCCTTATTTGATAAAAACAAAAAAAAAAATTGTTCAAAAAATGGAGGTCCAAATAGGTTTTATAATCATTTTCTTAAACACCGCCGAAATATTTCACGTTTAAAATTTCAGATTAATTTTTTCAGTGTATTAGTTGCCGAACTTGGAAAAAGTGTTAGTCAAATTATAAAGACAGATAATATTTATAATTTATATAATTTATATATAAAAATAATTTACACATCTTTTATGAAAAATGCTATAAAAACTGAAAAAATCTAAAAATCAAAAACTTTGGACCCCAATATCTCTCTCCATACAGGACACAAATTTAAATGAGTTAGGATGATTAGTTTTACCCTTTGATGTGGTTCAAAATTTAGAAGCAAAATAGTGGATTTCGGCATGAATTTGGTCTAGTTCGTGTTAAATTTCTGCAAAATCGGTTTTGTTGTTAATTCATGTATTGAAAAAACCAAGCTTTAAGAAAAAAAGCTTTAATGTTATTGGCAAGCCACAAAAATAATTAACAAATTGTTTTCGTCACTCAAAAATATTTTTACACTAAAAAAAATTTAAAGTCAAAAAAAATTTTACACTCAAAAAAAAAAAAAATATTTTTTTTTTTACAAAAATTACTAAAAATAGTTTTTATTTAAAATAAAAAATAATTTCTAATAAAAATTGTTCATTTTGTTTTAAGTTAGAACATTTTCTATCACTTAAAAAGGAAATTATGTAAGGTATTCACGGATTCGACCAAGTCGAATTTTACTTTTCTACTTGTTTAATTTTTTGTTGCTGTCGCTACTGATGTTGCTTATAATATTGTAGGTACCTTGTAGTTTTTAGTTGTACTCTCTTGTACCTAATTGTATGCAATTTATTGCTTTGTAAGGTGACTTTTCATACGCTTTTACCATATATTATTTAACTAATTTAATATGCACAACTGATGTTTTTTCGGTGTATTTTTACTACACATACAAGTTACAATACAGCTCTTTTGCTATCACTACAACTGATGCACGTATTTTGGTAATATGTATTTGTTTTATGTTATTGTTGTTTTAATGCAGGGTGTTGGAGGTTATTATTTTTAAATGTTCCTTATGCGTTCATTAGATATGAGTTTTGTAATACAATTTTAGTTTGAAGTAATTTATGAGATTAATTAGATTTTTTGTGTGTATATTATGTTTTTATTTAGTTGTTACTTTAATTTAAAAAAATTTTGGTTGGAAAAACAATTATTTTTTATACAATTATTACTTCTGAGTAATAATAACTTTTAAAATACTGTTAGTATAGTAACTTGGGTATATTGGCAACCATATCTTAATATGATACCGTATTCGACACCGAATACGGTATCATATTGGTCGCTACCAGGCCATAAACATTCCCAGCAGAAATTTTGCTGAACGTTCAGCAGCTTTTGGAAGGGGAACTTGAGTAAAGGAGCGCATCCAATTGCGCTGAATTCATGCATGATTTCCTAAGGCGATGTCCCACTTTAGAGCGCTAGTTGGATACACAGAAACAGCGCTCTTTAGATGCACTGAAATCACGTGTCTTTAGAGCGCTGATTTAAGGTAGGAACAGAACAAGCCCGGCACGACTTTTTCCATACGATTTGACAGTTAAAAACCGTGACCGGCACGACAAAAAATTAAAACTTATTTTATTTTATCTCCGGGTTCTCTCAATCTCCCTCCCTCTCACACTCCAGGGTTGCCGCATTTTCACAACAATTTTTAATTTTTTCATTCACAATGGTGTAACAAACGTACAGTAGTGCCAACTTAATCACATTGACTATGTGATAAGCGATTTTTTTCCGTAAAATTACTCTAATTTTATTAAAAGTTGGCACCACTGAACAAACAAATGACATTTTTTGCCGTCGCCGTTGTTTTGGGCCTATATTCTCCGGCAACGGCAACCGTCCCCCGTGCCGTGCTTGTTCTGTTTCTACCTTTAAGCAGAATAAAGATGCTGTAAATTCATGTATCTTTTTAGCGCTGATTTAAGCAGATTAAAGATGCAGTGAATTCATGTATCTTTGTAGAGCTGATTTAAGCAGAATAAAGATGCTGTAAATTCAAAGTTGAAATCAAATAACTAAAATTTAAAAAAATATAACAAAAAAATTCATTCGTTTTACTTTACAAAACTTTATTTATGTGAAACAAAATGAAAAAAAAAATCGGAAGTGAACATCAAAAAAATATCGGACATTTTCATTTTCACATTTTTTATGGGATTTTTTTTGGGAACAGCGGTCAAAGATGCTATGATTGAAGCGCTCTTTGCAGCGCTGATTAATGCGCAATAATGATGCAGTCAAATCATGTGTCTTTGTCTAAAACTCATGTTTTTTTATTCAAAAAGTGTTAAAAATATTAAAAAGGAAAGCAAGTGTGAAATTTTATCAAAAAATAATTACACATTATAAGTTTTATATAAAAAATCTTAAAAAAAAATTAAAATTTTTTCCCCTTCCTTTTACTGCATCCCTAAGAGCGCTCTTTGGATGCGCTACGGTATGCTATAAACAGATGCTGTGTCGCCAAAATCTCGATTTATTTCTGCTGGGTTGGGTCTAAAAAAAAGTTCACAAAATGAAAAAAAATCGATTTTTATTTTTTTTAATTTTAATTATAATTAAGCATGATTAGCTTATTAATGAAAAAAAGTTTCATTTTGGTCCTACAAATATTTCAGTTCCAAAAGTGACCATGAAAAAAAATTTTTAGGCTGGTTGGGGTCTTACTCCAAACATTTCTTAAAAAAATCTTTTTTTTTTTTAGTTTTGATAAGCTTACGTTATAGGGTTTTAGTTGCTCTTAATAACGTATTCTGCTTAATTTTTTTTTGTCGCTAACAACGTTCACTTGCTGTGAAAACCAAAAATTGATATTTTCAAAAAAAAAAATTTTAGATTTTTGTTTGTGTTTTTAATTATAATTTTACTTGATTAGCTTATTTACAAAAAAAAAATACAATCAAAAATACAAAAAAAATCTAAATATTTTTTCATTAGATATTCTTCGCCATTTCTTCGATATTTCAGAACAAATAATTTTTTTTAAACCCGACTAAAAAAATATATACAGGTCCATTAGAGTGTCCCTTATTTTGGAAATGTTGAGACGGTACCCCCTCATTTTTTTCCTTTTGACTAAAAAATAACTCAGGAAAAATTTTATGCCCCTACGACCACGCCTTCCCTACGCGACGGGGCCGTAAAGAGCGGGGCCTTAAAAATAATTTTTCCATACAAAGCAAAAAATTTTTTTTTTGATTTTTAATTTTTTTGTCATTAATTATAATATTACTTGATTAGCTTATTCACGACAAAAAATTTGATTTTGGTGGGATGCAGCTTTCAGTTCTAAAAAATTTTTCGAAAAAAAAAATTTAGAGCTTTTGGGGTCCTACAGTAAAAATTTTTTTTAAAAAAATATTTTTTTTTAGTTTTGGCAAGCAACCGTTTTAGTTGAAATGTTGCTTTTAATGATATATATTCATAAAAAAATATTATTCCTATCTGTGACATCTTTATCGTGATCTAAAAAAGGGTAAAAAATGCATTTTTGATGTTTTTCGATACACGATCAAGATGTCACAGATATGAATAATATTTTTTTATGAATATATACCATTAAAAGCAACATTACAACTAAAACCGTTGCTTGTCAAAACTAAAAAAAAAAATTTTTAAAAAATTTTTACTGTAGGACCCCAAAAGCTCAAAATTTTTTTTTTTCCAAAAATTTTTTAGAACTGAAAGCCTCATCCCACCAAAATCAAATTTTTTGTCGTGAATAAGCTAGCCAAGTAATATTATAATTAATAACAAAAAAATTAAAAATCAAAAAAAAATGTTTTGGTTTGTATGGAAAAATTATTTTTAAGGCCCCGTTCTTTAAGGCCCCGTCGCGTAGGGAAGGCGTGGTCGTAGGGGCGTAAAATTTTTCCTGAGTTATTTTTTAGTCAAAAGGAAAATAATGAGGGGGTACCGTCTCAACATTTCCAAAATAATGGACACTCTAAGGTCCATATATAATTTGAAATTGAGCCATATATAATGTAATACGGCCCAACACGTATTTGGATAAGATAATATGATGAAATTGGTGGATCAAAATAGCTCAAAATGTTTTATATTTGATTAAATTTGATCATTATTGATCCGAATATTGGGTTTATCTATTTTGATATAATTGTATATAATTTTATATCATAAGATAAAACATGTAGAATTTGTATAAAATATTTTTTTTCTCATAATTTTTAAATTTATCCCATGTCCCCAGTTTTTTGGGGACATGGGAAAATTAAAAAAAAAAATCGAAACTTAATTTTTAATTTTTTTATAAAACTTTGTTAATAAATTTTTACTCCAAAGCGCAAAAAAATTACGAAAAATATTTTGTATCTGGCACTTAGAAAATTCTCTAAAAGTTTTTCGGGTCTAGTAAAATTTTTTTTTGTTTAAATCATTTTTAATAAAATTCTTAACTCCAAAACGCAAAAACTATTTGTTTTAGAAAATTAAAAAAAAAAAATTCTCGGGACTATAAAATTTTTTTCCCCCGATTTTGCACCATATATATATGGGGCATTCCATGTCAAATAAGACACTTTGAAATTTTTTTGTTTAGATTTTCCCAATTTGTTTACAGTTTTTAGTACTCTTCGAAAACTCCTTCGTGGTAAATTTTCAGATTTTTTGATGACCCGTTCAAAGGATATCGAATTTTTAAAAATTGGTAGTTTGTTCCTTTACTCAAATTTCTTTTACTCATAACTTCTTCAATAATGGTCCAAATTTCAATTTTTTTCCAAAATTTTTGTTTTTTTACGTACTTTTAAAAAAAAATCCCAAAAAATTCTTAAAAGCGCTCTAGTATGCGATTTTTAAGTTTTAAGATTTAAATCTCATTTTTGAAAATGTTTGTACTCTTCGATTTTTTTTTAAATTTTTTTGTGTAAAACTTCTGTCGATTCTAAAAATTTTTTGCCCAGGAGGATCGTGGGATAACGATTATTATTATTTTTTAAAATTTTTTGAAAAAATTTTATTGTAGTTTTCAAATCTTAAAATCATTTCTACACTCAAAAAAAAAACTGTAAAGTTAGCAAAAAAAGCTTGTAAACCTACAAGAAAATTTGCTGATTTTGAACCCACAATTTTTTTGGTAAAGTTAGCAAAAACGTTTTGCTAAAAATTAGTTAACTGAAATTTTTTTTATTTCAACTAGTTCATACACATTTGAGGACCCCACTGGGTTCAGACCCGATAGGTCCAGACCCCGATGGGCCTAACCCTAGTTGGGTTTCTTAAAAATCGTCATAGTTTTTGATCCAAAATTTGTGTCCGTTTCGCTCTACCTTGCTTAGTTTTGAGATACGTGATTTTAGGGGTTCACCGGGGTTTTGAGAATTACAAAACTCGATAACTTCAAATATATTACTCGGAGAGCTTTTGAGTATTTTGCGGTCTTGTTTTACGTGTTGAGAGCCACAAAAATGCTATGGGACTTTTTGTCGTGTCGGCAATATTTACCGAGATATGAGCATTTTAAATTTTTCGGAAATGCTTACTTTTTTGGATCCAAAGTTAGGACCCATTAGGGTCCACACATATGAAGAGGACCGGCGATACTATGGAGAGCCCGAGAACCAAAAATGGCCTCCATTTTGCTGTATCTGGCTTAGTTTCCGAGATAGCGCCATTTTAAGTTTTCTGAAAATAAAAAAAAATTACAATTTATTTTTGCTAATATTAACAAAAAAGCTTGTAAAAATTTGGTCAACTCAATTTTAAATTTAGCAAAAAAAATTAGTTCAAATTTTGTTTATAATTGCTAATGCGCTAAATGAAGTTTACAAGATATTTTTGCTAACATGCTAATCTCAACTAAAAATTTGCTAAAGGTTAGCTTACTAGCATTAGCAAAAAAAAATTAGTAAATCTACTTACGTATCAAACAAAATATGGCCACCGTTTAAAGGGTTCGGATGCAAATGTTGACCCACTTTGGAAGGCACTGTTGCCTTCTCCGTGCAACCACTGGGCTTCAGCTTCCAAATTTGTGCTTAAAAATACGTTAATTGCTTTAAAAATATTGCCAATGTGGCTACGTTTAACTATATATTTTTAAAAAATCCGAAAAAAAAGTTGTCATAAACAATTAGGAATTTCTGATGAATTTTTCTATCTTCATTTAAAAGTAATATTCGTTTGTATTTGTTGATAAGATTTGAACTAAATAATTTATATATTAAAAAAAAAAACAAATATAAAATAAAACCAAATGCAGAAATTGATTAAAATTTATAGTTCTCTAGAACTTGGAATAATTAATTTTCGTATTTAAAATAGAATGGCAATAATAGAGGCATTTAATGAAATAAATATTGGTTAGGGGTGAAAGTAATTTCTTGGGTTACGGCTTTACATTCAAAGAAAATTTAAGAAACAATATCAAATTCCACAACTGATTTGAAAAAATACTAGTATTTAAAAATAATTTATCAAGAACCGGTTTTTTTTAACGGATAATGAGAAAACTATTTTAGTTTAGTCTCATGAAAATGCAAAATGTTTTGGGTCAATCCTAAGCAAATTTAGGAATTTTTCGGTGTACGATTATGTTGGTAGAATTACATGGCAAAATACTTTGAAATATTAGAAACATATTTCAACCAGTTCTTTGCAACTGAAAACTTTTCTGAGATATCTGATCTTAATTAATAACGTATTCCAGGTTTAAAAATAAATTTTATTTTTATTTTAATATTTTTTTTTTTCTAATTTGAATCTTTTTGTTTTGTAATATAAAACTAGTACTCCCGAATTAAATATATTAATTCCATAATATCATTGTATGTCTCTGTAGGTCAAATAACAGGGTCATCAGTATTTTAATTTCAACTGATAAGTTTTATATTAATTTAAGTGCAGACGATGTTGTTCAATCTTTAATCTTTTCATATAAGTATTTCTAAAATAAACAAGAAAAATTTAGTTGATTTTTATATTTCAAACACTAAAATACAAAGTGAGTTAAGCGAAAAAAAAATATTTAGCAATTAAAGAAATAAATTTCAAGTCCTGTGTTTATTAAATTTTTCTAAATTTTTTTTATAGTAAATCATCATGCAATTCACTTGGTTCTTTGCCGTCATCTTTGCTTTGTTTGCCGCTGTTTCAGCTTCATGTCCTGGTAAATCTCAATTAAATGATCAAAAATTGTGTGTACAAGAACGTCCCATTCATGGCGAATGCCCCGAAAAATTCATGTACAACCTTAACATTAACAAATGTGTTTATGTTGCCAGAAATTAAAATATTAAGCAAATTTATTGAAATAAATCTTTAAGAAAAAAAAAAAAACAAAATCTAATTAAATGTGTTTTTTAAAAAAGAGGAAGAGATATTTGGTAACTGCACCAAATATAGATTTTTTTAAGAAAATTGCGGATAATTTCATTGTGACTTCAGTTTTAGTGACTTGTGTCTTTAAAAAAAAATTGAAATGCTAGTAATTACTTGAAAATATAACATTTACACACTTTAGTCGTATTAAATTATAGACCTACAAACTATTTTTTTAAATATAGCAAATAATAATAGGGTGGCAGCTAATTTTTCACATTAAATATTAAAATCTTTGTTTAGAATGAATTACAAAAAACTTATAAAAACAATACTGTTGATAAAATTATGAAGGTTTGAAATTTAAAAAAATTAAATTTTGAAAGCAATATTTTTTCTGGCGAGGACAATAGACCGAAAAAGTTCTAGAGCCCAAATATAAAATTATAAGGTTGAGATTTGGTACCGCCAAATTGTTATAGCTTTTTTTCATTTTTGGAATCTAATTGTACATTGTGAGACTGAACCTGAGACTGAAACTTTTTCTATAGAAAAAGTGCTTCAGAATGTAAGACTTTTAGGAAAAATTTTCCAGAATCTCAGGAATGTCCTAGATTCTGAGACTTTTTTCTATTTCACAAATGTCTCCTAATCTGACAAGGAAAGTCTTTCACTGGGCACTAGAGTGTCCCTTATTTTGGAAATGTTGGAAATGTTAAGACGGTACCCGCTAATTTTTTCCATTTGACTTTAAAATAACTCAGAAAAAATTTTACGCCCCTACGACCACGCCTTCCCTACGCGACGGGGCCTTAAAGAGCGGGGCCTTAAAAATCATTTTTCCATACAAACCAAAAAAAAATTTTTTTTATTATTATTTTTTTTGTTATTAATTATTATATTACTTGGTTAGCTTATTCACGACAAAAAATTTGATTTTGTAGGGTAAGGCTTTCAGCTCTAACAAATTTTTCAAAAAAAAAAAACAATTTGAGCCGTTGGGGTCCTACGGTAAAAAATTTTGAAAAAAAAAATTTTAGTTTTGACAAGCAACGGTTGTTAGTTGTTATGTTGCTTTTAATGATATATATTCAAAAAAAAAATATTATTCATATCTGTGACATCTTTATCTATTTTGAAGAAAAAAAAAAATAGAGCCGTTGGGGTCTTAAGGCATAATTACTTGAGCGAATACGGTTCGGAGACGTGTCAGCTGATACGTTAGCTTGTATTAAAATAAATGGAAATAGGTACTTAAACGAATACGTGACGGTGGTGTAGTGGCCGTACTTTAAAACGATACAACAGCCCGTCACGCTACAGCACCGCTACAGTAGCGCTCAAGTGCCTGGGCCTTTACTGGAAATATTATTCATATCTGTGACATCTTTATCTATTTTGAAGAAAAAACAAGTACACTCAAAAAAAAAATATTGTAAAACTAGCAAAAAAAATGGTTAAAATTAGCAAAAAAAACTGTAGTTTTGGACGTTGCAAAAATTTTGGTAATATTAGCAAAACCATTTTGCTAATCAAAAAATTCGGAAAAAAATGGTAAAATTACAAGAATACCATTTTATTTTTGTAAAAAATCAACCTTGTAAAATTATCAAAAAATATGGTAAAATTACCAAAAAAAAATGGTAAAATTGAAATAGATAAAAAAATTTGTAATTTGGTAAAAAAAACTGTTTTATTTAGTAATTTTTTTTTTCTCTGATTAGTAGTTGATTTAAAATTTGGTGAATATACTAAAAATTTGTTTGCCTGTTTTTGAGCACCACGTTCTTTAAATGTATTAATAGCAGCATCAACTATTACTTCAGTTGTTGGATGGTCTCTTCGGCTTGATGGCATCTTCTTTTGCCTTCTTCTCAGCAGCTGTAGTTGCAGTAACTGGACTTCCAACAACATCAAAGTCCAAAATGATTTTTTTTTTTTTCACTTAAATACTTTAAACAAAAATTAAAAGAACAACACTTCACTTTTTTTATTTTTTTTGCGTCATTTTTTTTTGCTTAAGTAGAACAAATGAGAATTGCGTAGTAGTCTACACAAGAAATTTCTTACATTTTCACGTAAAATTTGTAAAAAATTAACATTTTTTTTTCGAATTTTTAATTTTTTTCACATGTATTTAAGAAAAAAATAAAAAAAAAACTTTTGGATATTGAAGATTAGATATCTAAGTATGTGTTAAAATTTTAAAAAAAATAATTTTTCAAAATTATCAACTTTTTATTAACAATTTAGGTGGAAAATTTTAAAAAATTTTCTTATAAAATTATCAAAAAATATGGTAAAATTAGCAAAAAATATGGTAAAAATACAAAAAATAGTGTAGCCTATTTTTGAGCGCACATGCAGTTGATGGATGGCTACTTTGCTATGGTGTTGGCAGCATCATCTTTTGCCTTCTTCTTGGCAGCTGGACTTTTAACACACTAGAACAATTTAAACAATTTTTTTTTCTTAAAACTAAGAAAAAAAATATAAAAAGTATTACCATTTCTTTAAGGAAAATACTAATATTTTTGCTAAAATTATAGTAAAATAAAAAAAAAAAAAAAAAACTAGCAAGAAAATATAGTAAAAGTACCAAAAAATTTTTGTATTTTACCAATAGTAAATTGCCAAAAAAAACTGTAAAAGTTAAATTTTTACAATTTTTTTTGCTAAAGTTTGGTTGAAGTAAATTACAACACCTTTTACTAATATTTTGACTAAGTTATTTTTTTGAGTGTAGAAAAGTTAAATTCGACTTGGCCTCGACTTGGCATAGATTCTATGAATACCCTCCACAATGCCCATTTTAAGTGATAACAAATTTTCTAACGTGAAAAAATAACAGTTTTGATTAGAAATATTTTATTTTGTTTAAAAAATTTTTTTTTAGTAATTTTTGAAAAAAAAAAAAAAATAATTTACTAATTTTTTTTTGAGTGTAAATTTTTTTTTGAGTGTAAAGTTTTTTTCGAGTGTATTTTTTTTGTTTTGGTATAAAAATATTTTTGAGTGACAAAAATACGTTGTAAAATATTTTTGTGACTTACCATGTTTTTAAAACAGGTTTAACGGGTTTTCAACACGTGCATTTTAGATGAAGCTAATCTGAAATTCACGGTTTTGCTAATAACTTTTGAACCACTGGACCGATTTGGCTGAAATTCAACACGAACGAGGCTGGAGGAATGCAAAATATATGTGCCAAGCTTCAGCATCTTCAGAATTGTCGTTCGAAAGTTATAGTGCTTTTTATCTCAAAAATTCACGAAAAACCCTTGCCGAAATTCAGTCTTTTGCTCATAACTTTTGAACCACTGGACCGATTTCGCTGGATTGCAATACCAGCCTGACCAGGTAAATGCCCAACATATATGCCAAACTTCAGGAGCCTCTGTAAAGTCTTTCAAAAGTTAGCGTGTTTTCAACAGACAGACAGACAGACAGACAGACAGACAGACAGACAGACAGACAGACAGACAGACAGACAGACAGACAGACAGACAGACAGACAGACAGACAGACAGACAGACAGACAGACAGACAGACAGACAGACAGACAGACAGACAGACAGACAGACAGACAGACAGACAGACAGACAGACAGACAGACAGACAGACAGACAGACAGACAGACAGACAGACAGACAGACAGACAGACAGACAGACAGACAGACAGACAGACAGACAGACAGACAGACAGACAGACAGACAGACAGACAGACAGACAGACAGACAGACAGACAGACAGACAGACAGACAGACAGACAGACAGACAGACAGACAGACAGACAGACAGACAGACAGACAGACAGACAGACAGACAGACAGACAGACAGACAGACAGACAGACAGACAGACAGACAGACAGACAGACAGACAGACAGACAGACAGACAGACAGACAGACAGACAGACAGACAGACAGACAGACAGACAGACAGACAGACAGACAGACAGACAGACAGACAGACAGACAGACAGACAGACAGACAGACAGACAGACAGACAGACAGACAGACAGACAGACAGACAGACAGACAGACAGACAGACAGACAGACAGACAGACAGACAGACAGACAGACAGACAGACAGACAGACAGACAGACAGACAGACAGACAGACAGACAGACAGACAGACAGACAGACAGACAGACAGACAGACAGACAGACAGACAGACAGACAGACAGACAGACAGACAGACAGACAGACAGACAGACAGACAGACAGACAGACAGACAGACAGACAGACAGACAGACAGACAGACAGACAGACAGACAGACAGACAGACAGACAGACAGACAGACAGACAGACAGACAGACAGACAGACAGACAGACAGACAGACAGACAGACAGACAGACAGACAGACAGACAGACAGACAGACAGACAGACGGACGGACGGACGGACATCGCTAGATCGTCTTAAAATCGATCGAGGTTCATGAATATATATACTTTATGGGGTCCTAGACCAATATTTCGAGGTGTTACAAACGGAATGACAAACTTATATATACCCTCTATCACTAGAGTGGAGGGTATAAAAATAGAGCCGTTGGGGTCTTACGGTAAAAAATTTTTAAAAAATATTTTTTTTTGTTTTGACAAGCAAATTTAAGGAAAATCCATGTAAATGCCGAACTAGCAGGAATTTTTCTAAACAAAAAATACTGGTCAGCCTAAAATATGATTATATATGATTTTGGCGGACGTAGGAATATACATCTCCATATAAACTACCCCAACGATTATACATTTTTAACAATAACGAACTTAATGAAGCCGAATTTGGACACGACCTATACACCATTGTATAGATCTTCAAAAATCCTTTCGATCTGTATAAAATGTTCATATAGTTTCTTTTGAACAAATGGGAAAAATCCTCAAAAAACTAAAAAAAAAATCCCGTTTCCCCCCCCCCCCCTTTGACCCGCTAAATGTGAGATTGGGCAGCTATAAAAAAAACGGATGACTCTTATTTTGCTCCCTTCTTTCCTATATGCCAGTTTCAGGACAATCGGTGTGTGCCCTGTGAAGATCTTCCTTGTGAGACTTTTTCTACAGGAAAACGTCTGAGACTTAGACTCTGAAACTTTTTCTATGGGAAAAATGTCTCAGAATCTAAGACTTTTTTTGTAGGAAAAATTTTTAATATTCATTAGGAAATATATAACAGGAAAAATGTTTGCAAAATCTTAGACCTTGTCTAAGGAAAAGTGTCTTAGAAAATCCCGAGTAAAAAAGTTTTTTATATAATTATATGTTATTTGATAAAATTATATCAAAATATATATAATTATATAAAATTATATAAAAAGGTTAAATTCTTCAAAAAGTTGGATAAAATTATATATAATGTGATAAAATTATATATATTTATATCCAGGATTTGGTGGATATAATTATATAAAATTATATCAAATTATATATATAATTGTATATAATTTTATCAAATTTTATAAAATTTTATCAAATTATATATAATTTGATATTTAAGTGTTTTTATCGGCGCATGCCATATTCTGTTTGTTATTACGGGTTTGTGATTGAAGAAGAAGACATTGTATTTCTAAAGATTATTTTTAATGTGGATTTATTCCAGACCATGGTTTCTGTAGCCACCTCTACGTCATCAGTGGAGAAAATTACATTAGATTTGAATTGTTTAATTTTTTGTTAAGTTAATTTCTTTGTTAATTTTTTTCATCAACAGACTTAACTCTGATTGGAATAGAACCCACGTTCTTCAAATTTTCCATCAGTTTGCAAAGCAAGTACTCTACCATCTGAGCTATCGCCCTGCTTGACAAACTAACTAATGTAATTTTCTCCACTGATGACGTAGAGGTGGCTATAGCATAATCTAAAAATTTTTCTATAGCAATAAATTTATAAATTCTAAAATATTTTCTGCAGCAAAATTACTCAAAACATCATAGTTTTTCTATTGGGAAAGTGTCTCAGGTTCATAAACTTTCTCTTTGAGCAAATGAGGCAGACAAATTTTAAACTCAGAAAACTTTTTTGGAATAAACATGTCTTAAATCTGGCACAATATCTATTGGAAAATTGTTTTAGAACCCAGCAAAACTTTGGTAATGGGTAGTGATTATATAACACATTACCAGGTAATGCATATAACTTATTTGTAGCATTATTTTATGATGTCTTACCAAACATTTGTTCCACAACGTATTATTTTCAAGTGAAAAATAATGCATTACTAATAATTTGCTACGTAATGCATGATTATTGGAAAAAATGTATTTCATATTTATTATTTCTAAACAGTAAATCATGGATGACTTATATTTGGTTACATTATGTATTATTTGAAAGTTTGAAATAATGCATTATTTATAATTGAATGCATAATGCATTACAATAACATAAAAAATAATTATTTCTTAAAAAAATGCATAAGTTTAAACTAGAGATGGGTTCACGACAGGAAATTTCTAACGACACACAATCACGGGCATATTTTATCTACTTACACTCACTTACAATCACGTGAGTAAATTTAATACAAAATTACTTTTTCACTACTCGTAACACCTTATATATTATCTTCTGGTATGCTATATTATTTCATTTCTCGTAACCTATAAAATATCATATATTTTACACCTTACTCGTATTCTTCGTTATAAATTTATGACTTATTTTATACCTTACTGGTATTCTTTGTGATAATGTGGATGCATTACTTTGAGTCTCATCGCCTGTTAAAATCATCAATGCTGCAAGGTATAAAATAAGAGATCCTATACCTTATTTTATACCTTATTTGGTAATCTAAGTTTTGCTGGGAATATGGCTCTTTTGCTGTCAGAAAAATGCTTTAGAACCTGATAATTTCTTGAGGAGACAATTTTTAAAATATCAAACATTTTTATTTTGATTAAAAAAAGAAAAAATCCCCCAAACCCAAGAGCTGGATCCGCAACTGAATAATATCAAATTTTATCTACACAAAAAAAAAACCCGTGTCAAATTACTAGAAAAAGTTTCGTTATTCAATTTTACCAATATTTGACAGTTTTCTTTGTTTTTTAACAAAAATTTTTATCGAAATTTAATTTTTTTTTGTAATTTAATTTTTTTTTGTAATTTAATTTTTTTTTGTAATTTTACAAATTTCAATGGTTTTTTTACAAAAAAAATGTAGTAAATTTACGAGAATTTCTTGTAAATTTTATTGCACCAAAAAAGTTGTTAATTTACAAGTTTATTAGTAAAAAACTTGTTGTAAAATTACAAAAACGCTTGTAATGGACGATTTTGGGAGGCATTATATGCAATACAAGTTGAAACTGTTTTTTTGTTGTTAAGAAAATTATCTTCTATTTTATCATAATTGTGCTGATTTTGTTTAAAACTACATCAGTATGGATTTTTATGTAAAAGGAAAAATATATTATGTTCGGTAAAACATACGGGTAAAAGAAACATAAATTGATTTCTTGACCTCTTTTATAAATAATTTACTTAATGGGTTAATACTTTATAATAAATCGTATAATATCTTTTGAATATATTAAATATTCATCTGTAACTATCATGCGCGGGTACAAGGGGGGGGAAAAAGGGGAAATTTCCCCCCCCAGACCAAATTTCAAAAAGAAAAAAAAAAGAAGAAAAAAAAAAAGAAAAAAAGAAAAAAAAGGAAAGAAAAGAAAAAGAAGAAAACAAGAAAGAAGGAAATTTCTAAAAAAAATCTCAAAGTCCAAAAATTTTTCATAGAAAAAAATCTGAAAATGTTAATAGGGAAAATTTTTAAATTTTTTAAGGAAAAAGTGAATTAATCTATATATTAATCTATGAATTTTGGCATAAACAAATTGCTTAGAATATGCATTTTTTGTACAGAAAAATATTACAGGATCTTAATTTGGTTTTTATAAAAATTTTTTGTCTTCTATAGCGCAATAGGAAAAATATCTTAAAATCTTAAAAATGTTGATTGTCGAACTTACATATGTAAAATTATTTAAATTTTTTTTTTTTCTAAAGAATAAACTTTTTCTAAAGAAAAAATTTTCAGAATCTGAGACTTTTTTATGTGAAAAAGGTCTCAAAACTTATTTATAGGAAAAAGGTCGCAGAAGATTTTTTCTATTGGAAAAAAGTCTCAGAGTTTTTGAATTTGAGACTTATAATAAGTAGAAAGGTTTCAGAATCTGAGTCTTTTTAAAAAGAAAATGGTCTCAAAGTCTAATACTTTTTATTGTTGAAAAATATTCTCAGAAGTTGAAACTTACTGAAGAATCTGAGAGTTTTTCAACGGGAAAAGGTCTTAGAATCTAAGACTTTTTTATAGGAATAAGGTCTCAGAATCTCATAAAAATGTCTCAGAATCTCAAACTTTTTCTATAGGAAACAGGTCTCAGAACTATGACCTTTCTATAGGAAAAAGGTCTTAAAGTCTGAGACGTTTCCGAATCTGGGACTTTTTCTTTGGGAAGGATCACAGAATCTCCGACTTTTTCTATAGGAAAAGTGTCTTATTATCGGAATAGATTTCAGAATCAGAAAAAGGTCTCAGAATCTGTCACTTCTTCTATAGAGAAATAGTGACAGAATTTTAAACTTTTTCTATATAAGAAAAAGCTCTCAGAATCTGAGACTTTTTCTTTAGGAAAAAGGTCTGAGATTCTGAGCCTTTTTCTTTTCGAATAAGATCTCAGAATTTGAAACTTTTCCTTTAGGAAAAAGGTCTTAGAATCTGAGACTTTTCTATTGGAAAAAGGTCGAAGAATCTAAGACTATTTCTATAGAAAAATATCTAAATCTAAAATTTTTTCAGTACGAAACAAATCTAATAATCAGAGACTTCTCTATAGAAAAAATTTCTCGATAATGCTTTTAAATATGAGACTTTCTATTGTAAAATGTCTCAGAATTTGAGACTTTTTCTGTGGAAAAAAATTCTTAGAATCTGAAAATTTTTCTATACGAAAAAAGTCTCAGATTCTGAGACATTTTTCGTAAAGAAGAAGTCTTATATCCTGAGACATTTTCCCTATAAAAAAAAAATCACGAAAAATGTCTCAAAATCTGATATTTTCTATAGGAAGAATTTCTTCTATTAAAAAATTCTAAGATTTAGACTCTTCCTATGTATACGAAAAATATACAATTTTCGTTTAAATTTCTTTTAAAAATCTTAAAATTTTTCTATACGAAAATAGTCTCAGATTCTGAGACATTTTTCGTAAAGAAAAGTCTTATATTCTGAGACATTTTCCCTATAAAAAATTATTTTTTCACGAAAAATGTCTCAACCTCTGATGTTTTATATCTAGGGAGAATTTCTTCTAGTAAATTATCTTCTTATGTATACGAAAAATATACAATTTTCTTTTAAAACAAATTAAAAAAAAAATTATCTAAACGAAATATGATCATGAAAAACAAACCTTCATCGGCAACAACTAATAAATTTGGTGATTTTACAGCTTTCCCGTCACTTTTTTTTTGTAACAAAAGTATCCCTTTTTTTTGCTCGTCAACAAAGTTGAATTTTTGATTTTTTTTTTCGAAGTAAAAAAATTTTTCCCCCCCCAAACCCAAAAGCTGTACCCGCCACTGGTAACTATCAATAGATTCATTCTGTTTTTAAAACAGAGTGGTATTTAAAACTCTTATACGTTTGAAACGTTTGGTTGGTTATTCGTGATTTGAGTGGTTTTGTTAAAAACATATGTTGGCTTTTTAAGCGCAAACAATTCAACCAATCATATTAGGATCTTTTATGTATTTCCAATAAAATTGGTAAATATAAGCGGCAAATGGTCACCATTATGAATTTCACAGAAGTAATTTAGAACCAAAAGTGCAACTCCATTATTCTTTTCTGTTTCAACCAGAGGATCAACACCATCATTAAGTAGTAAAATTTAAATTAATGTTAAAGTAAAGTTTAAAATGTTCAAAGTGTTTTTTTTTTGCTTGAATTTTATATTCTCAAGGTAATTATTATTGCAAATATTTTGCATTTAGATTTTCTAAATTTAATTTAAATTTCCGTCACAGATTAGGAATATTCTACAATTAAATTAAAATTTTGATAAATTCCAAAGTGAATTTGTTAACAATCAAAAAAGTGACAAAATTTAATATTTTTGTTTTGCCACATTGATGTGTTAAAAAGTTGTGATCTAAAAATCCATATATCCATCTGGTGAAGTTGCTATTGGACAAGTCTATATTTTGGTTATCCAAGAATTTCAAGGAAAAATTATTACTGCAAAATTCATAGGCCGATTGTGAGATATTTTTTTTTGGTTAACACACCAACCTGCTGTCAAAATCATATACAAAAAACAGCCATAAGAAACTTTGGAGAAAAGGTAAATTAATCTTATGATATTAATTTCTCCATATGTCAGATTATCAAAAAAAAAAAAAAAACTATACTCTTTTATTAGATTTGTGTATTTTGCTCTGTTCGTTGAGAGGAACTCTACTGTATTCTCCACTAAGACGAAAATAAGCCAAAGCGGAGGCTGCAAAAGTTGTCTGTCCACAAAATCCGCCGTTAAAGTTTATTCTGATTTTTTCAACACTCTTCTAACAAACACCGGTTTTGTGTGTAAAGTAAAAGCAAAGAAACAAGATTTCTTTAAAAAACGCGGATAAAATCGGTCTTAAATTTTTGTTTAAAATTTACAAAATTTACAAAAAAAAAAAAATAATTGTTTGCTATTAAAATTTATTTAATATTGGAAATTTTAAAATTTTGAATCATAAGCGTTGCTATAAGTGGTATGTGGTTTTTTGTTAATATTTAATTTAAAAAAAAAAAAATTTATTTTAAAAAAAATATTCATAAAAAATTTATAAGTTTTTTAAAAGAATTGTTCTAAAACTAAAGTACAGAAAAAAAAAACAAATTCGAAAAATTAAAAAACCTAATCGAAAAAAAACCCATTTGCACTTATAAAACGTTTGGTTATGGCATAGTGTAACGAATCAAGAAAAATTCGCGTAAAAATTGTGTGTCGTAGTGTTTTAAATTTTCAAGTTAAAGTCGGCTATAAAACTCGGTAAAAACATTCGTATGCATAAATTTGTTTCGAAAACCGTAAAAAGTGATTTTCAAAAGTGGTGGAGTTTTAATATCACAGAAGGCAAAAGTTTAAATAAAAGTACAAAAATTTAAAGTATGTAAAAAAAAAAAAAACAAAATAAATAGTTGCTATCACAGTCAAGTTAAATAAAATATTGCACAATATAGTAATCCTAATGTTCAAAAGTTATGAAGTTAATAATAGAAAGTTTGATAAAATTTTTATTCTCAAGTTTAAAACCAAAGTTAATAAAAAAATTAAGAAAATTTTGAAATAAATCTTTTGTACAAATTCGAGCCACTGTGATATTAAATTTAAATAAGTCATAAATGTGGTGTTGAAGAAGAAAAAAAAATCAGTAGAAAAAAAAAACGAAAGTTAAAGAAAGGAAAAGATAACGGTGTGATCATGCTAATCAAAATATGAGAACGAAAAAAAAACAACAATTGCATTAAAATCAACTGCAGAACATCTTTACATACAAAATTCAACACTGTACGTAACAGCGGCGATTTGGAGGCCTTCAACATCTCTGCAAGTAAGTGTGTTCTTTTTTGTTATTTTCGTCAATAACCTCTGTTAGCTCAGATTCTGTTAACTTCATCTTTTACAAATTTTAAATAGTCATGAAAAAGTGTTAAGTGCACCTTAAATTTGTTTTGATATTAATTGGTTTTGATTGATTTTGCAAAGGTAAAAATTAAATTTATTAACAATTGAAATTGAGCTAGCAGGGATTATATAAAGTATTTTGTAAAATGATCGCTGATCAAAATTGTTTTTCTAAAATTATCCGCGAGTTAAATTAATGGAAAACCAAAGAAAATTTACATACAAAAATTTCTAATACAAAAATTTGTGATCCAAAAAAAAAAAAAAAAAACGATAACTCGGAAGTGCTAAATTTAAAATACGTAAATTTATTCTCGTTTCCACATATAAAATTTATTCAGAAATTTATAATAATTTATAATTAATAAATTAAGACCATTAAATTTTTTTAAATGAAGAAAAACAATTCTGATTAGTCCCATGTTTTTTCCTTACAATTATATTTTTCTTATATATAACACCACTTATAAATAAATAACATTTATAAATAAATAATATTAGAAGAAGCATAACAAAACAAAAACCCGATAAATGAGACAAAAATTATAAATTGTAATAGAATTATCTCTCCACTATTGAAAATTACTACGTGCGAAAGAGACAAATAGAGATCGTGTTAAATGTAAACAAACCTAAAAATTTTATAAAATCAAAAAACTACAGTTCGGTTTATGATACGTTTAGTTCATCAACGCGTTTGCTAATTATGCATTTTTTTTTTATGTACATTAAAAATCGTGTTTCGTTATGCCAGTAACATTTATGAGTGCAAAATTATGAATTACAAATTTAGAATTTATTATATCAAATTTTGAACTTTGTCCATATCAATTTATGAAAATTTTTGATACTCAAGTATTCTAAAAATTAGTTCCATTGTGAAATTGGAGTCAAATCAAATTATTAAGAATTTTATTATGATTAGTGATAAATTTAATTGCATTAAATTTATATTTTTTAATTGCTAAAATTTTTCAAGCGTTAAATATTGTAAGAATGAATTATAGTTGAAATTTTATGAGAAATAAATTTATTATAATGTTGGAATAAACATCATATAGACTTATCCTTTGGGGTTGTTGAAAATTTGAAGACGTTTCTGGGTTTTTCAAAATTATGTTTTTGTGCTTTGAAAAACAAAGGTTAGGGAGGGTTATGAGCACGGGGCTTTAACATCATAGTCCCCAAACTCTGTGTAAAATACTAGCAAGTTAAATTTCAAATTTCCGTATGTATTAAATTTTTTTTTCCGCATCTGGGGATACAATAATAGTTTTAAATTTGGTCCATTTCATTTTTTTTCAAACTTCCAACTTTAGGGACTCTGTAATAATAATATGGTAATGGTGATTCGGTTGATAGGGTTCAAGAACCTCCCCATACCACTGAAGTCTAGCGGCTAAGAAGGGTCCCGCCGAACCTTCATCCTCCGAATATCTTAAAATTAGTTTTTCTGTTGTAAGTAATAGATGTGTTTGGACTCCCTACAAAATAGTATTGGTAGTATAGGTTTTATGTTTGCTTTGATCCTGATACGGGTTACCTTTATACTCTCTGTTTTTCTTATCTACCTTCACTAACTTGTTTCGATTTCCGTCTATTCCTTTTGAATAAAATGGCGCCCAACCGTTTTGTTTTTACATAATAGTTGTACATTTTCCCCGTACATTTATTTCTAATTTTCTATGAAAAGCTTCTTTTTATAAGCCTTTGATTTGGTAGTTTTATGTGCCACCTCAAAATCAACATCTCCGCACCTACCATTACACGCTCGTAAATTTTACTAGGAATTCTCGTAAAATAGAAGGTAACAAAAAACCTAGTAAAGTTACGAAACCTGCCCAGGCGCAGCTCTGGACGCTATGTTAGATATGCTTCTCTTGGACTTACATATTCAAGGAGAAGCCATGAAATCTTTGTGCAGGCTCCGCAAAAGCGGAACATGGCATGGGGAGTACAATGTGGGACATGGTCGACTGTTCAATAGGCTATCGGAACTTTGTCCGATGTTTTCTATGCCTTTGGACAGTACAACCTCTTGCATCGAGTTTGGTAGGAAGTTTACTGTAATATTTCCGAGTAGGGAAGACTGGGGAAACCCAGCAGACCTACTTGAAAATTACACGGATACTTTCTACAAGGATGGATCCAGTACCTTAAATGGCTCTGGGTCTGGCTGGTATTTGGACGATGGGACCAAATGATATATTGCTATGGGAAAAATGGCTATAGTATTTCAGACTGAAATATTTGCTATTTTGGACGTAGCGACCTGGATAATTAGGAGAATCAGTATTTGCAGTGACAGCCAGGCTGCGCTCATTGCACTTGAATCTCCAGTCACTTCATCCAAAATTGTCCAGGAATGTAGACGCAGACTCAATGAGGTCTCATGTGGGAATAGCGTCAGTCTTCTGTAGGTTCCGGGTCATAGGGGAATACGGGGAAACGAGATTGCCGACTCTTTGACAAATCTTGGCTCTGATACAATTCCTTACAATCCGGAACCTCAAATTGGTATTGGCTTGACATGGCTGATGCGTTGGATCAACTCTCATATGAAAGCAACTTTCATGGAAAGATGGTCAAATGAGTTGGCATGCAAGATTACCAAACGTTTTGTGATTAAGCCAGACAATAAAGTGGCTAACTATCTACTTAGCCTCAGTAGAATAGACTGTCGCAGACTTACTGGATTAATTACGGGACACAATGCCTGTGCTCGTCATATGACGATATAAGGTGTCTTATCGGGCCCATTATGCGTGGCTTGTCTTGAGGATGATGACACAACTGAACATTACGTCTGTTGTTGTCCAGCGTTCTCAAGGGCTAGACTGCGGATATTGGGTCCTAATATTCTGTCTATGGACTCGGTTCATGGACTTCCCTTGTCTGATTTTCTCCAGTTTGTGAAAGCAACTGAGAAATTCTGAACAAGCACTTTTCTTTCTTTTTCTTCTCAACCTTTTATCACCCTTACTTAATCTTACTTTTCAGGGTACGGTACAATGGACTATTTTAAGTCCGAGCGCACTGGACTTGCCTAAAAATTTACTTATTTTTAGGCTTGTACAACCCACCCTCAATTCAACTCAACAATTTAACGAAACCTCCTTGCAAGATTTATCTCGTCAAAAAACTGTAAATTTACAATTTTATTGGAAACAATTTTATAAAATTACAAAATTTTTGATCAAAATTTTATATCAAAACTTTTTATGCGTTTTTTTTGTTTTTCATCAACATTTTTTTTTTATCAAAAACTTTTTTTCATCAACATTTATTTCATTAAAAATATTTTTCTGTCTAAGAAATGTTTTTTTTTTACCAAAATTGTTTTTAAAAGTTTTTTTTAAGTTTTTTTTGGGTTGACAGACATTCTTAGTGTGAATAGATGAGCGGACATGTATAGTATATCATAGAATCGATCATGAATCAATAAAATGTACACACAGAAAACAAATTTTGTAATTTCCAACTGAAATTTAGTTATTGCTAAATTCTGTTAAACAACTGGATATCAGTAGTTACAACTGAATTTTGTTAAAACAACTGTGTTTTAATTGAATTTAATTGAAACAACTACAAAATTCGTTTGCCACAACAAAATGTAGTAGTGGCAGCCAAATTTTGAGTTGATACAACTGAAAAATTCAGTTGGAAATTTATTTTTCTCTGTCTAAAGTTTATGGGGTCCTTGACTGGTATTTCTATGCATTACACACGGAATGACAAAGTTACTTCTAATAGTTTGCACTTTATTTTTAAATTTTTAAATTTTAAGAGGACAAAGCAGCATTATTAAACAAATACGAGGATTATTAAAATAAGTGCTTAAAAAAAGGTGTTACCCTAATTTTTAATTTTCGTTTTACATTTAAAACATGTAGAACTGCATGTTTAAAGTTGTTTACAGGTTGTTCATGTTAACACAATTCACTATTCACTATCGGTGTATGTTTGTGTCTAAAGTGTCTGTTGTTTCTTGTTGTTTGGTTTATTTTTCTTGGTTATTTAGAATGTTTTGGATAAACAAGTGTTAAATAAACTTATTTACCTTATGCCATGTTCACACTAACCAACAGAAAGGTTGGGTTTAGTGCTGACATAAAGATAACCAACAAAAATGTTAATATTTTCTGAGCTTAAAGATGGAGAAAAAACAAGTCGTCGAAACTGAAACAAATAAACCAACAAAAAATCTATGTAAAAATGTAGAAGAATGATGAAAGATATCAAATTTTTGTGGAATAAAAACAACTAAATTTTTCTAAAACTTAATAGTCGGAACAGAATTATATATAAATCCTCAAAAATATCGATGTACAATTTGGAAAGAAAAAAAAAATTTAAGAAAATGTTCATTTATCTTTCAATCCAAACAAATTTAAACAAATTTTGCGTAAACTTTATTTAGTGTGAACGTAGTACTTATATCAACCTTACTTAAGCTTTAACTTACACAATTTAGACTTTGTCAAATGTCGTGTCGAATGGAGTACAGGCAGACATAGTCAGTAGTTATTCTAATGATGGCGGCTTGTTTTTGTTTTGTAATTTAGACCAGGCTACATCATTATTTGATTTGAGACTAATTTAGTTGTTAATTTTTTGGTTGACAGTTTTAAAGGTTGGTTGATTTTTAAAAATATTCTTAATTACAAATATATTAGGGTAATATTTAGAAATTAAAATTAAAAAGATTTTGTAATTTAAATAAAAAAAAAATTGTTATTTTAAATGAGCCTTATAACAAAAGGGGTAAGATTTGTAGATAAATTTCCAATTAACCCTTTAAAGACCACAGGAAATATTACTTGCTACACTCAAAATAATACATTAGTAGATTTACTATTTTTTTTGCAAATGCTAGAAAGCTAACTTTTAGCAAATTTTTAGTTGAGATTAGCATGTTAGCAAAAATATCTTGTAAACTTCATTTAGCGCGTTAGCAATTTTAAACAAAATTTGAACTAATTTTTTTTGCTAAATTTAAAATTGAGTTGACCAAATTTTTACAAGCTTTTTTGCTAATATTAGCAAAAATAAATGTTAAATTTCTTTTTATTTTCTGAAAACTTAAAATGGCGCTATCTCGGAAACTAAACCAGATAGAGCAAAATGGAGGCCATTTTTGGTTTTCGGGTACTATCGCCGGTCATCTTCACATGTGTGGACCCTAATGGGTCCTAACTTTTTATCCAAAAAAGTTAGCATTCCCAAAAATTTTAAAATGCTCATATCTCGCTAAATATTGCCGACACAACAAAAAGTCCAAAAGCATTTTTGTAGCTCTCAACACGTAGAACAAGTAAAAAAAGCTCTCCGAGTAGTACTTTTGAAGTTATCGATTTTTGTAATTCTCAAAACCCCAGTGGTCCCCTAAAATCACGTATCTCAAAAACTAAGCAAGGTAGAGCGAAACGGACACAAATTTTGGATCAAAAACTATGACGATTTTTAAGGTACCCAACTAGGCCTAGGCCCATCGGGGTCTGGACCTATCGGGTCCGAACACAATGGGGTCCTCAAATGTGTATGAACTAAGTTGAAATAAAAAAAATTTCAATTAACTAATTTTTAGCAAAACATTTTTGCAAACTTTACCAAAAAATTGTGGGTTCAAAATCAGCTAATTTTCTTTTAGGTTTACAAGCTTTTTTTTGCTAACATTACAGTTTTTTTTTTTGATTGTAAGCGGTTGTGGCTATAATTTGTGTCCAGGTAAATGTGCTAAAAGATGAACGGTGGAAGGGTGTTAGAGCATCAAAGTTTGTGATATAACAATCTCTATTTTAGAGAAATATGATCATTACTTTTCTAGAGAAATTAGGGTCAAGAGGGTGGTTTAGAGATCGAATTATTGTAGAATAATATACTAATATTGACTTGCAGATCTTAATAATCAAAATTTTTTTTACACGTAAAAATTAAGACTAACAAGGGTTCAACCCTTATGAACCGATTTGCCTGAAACTTAAAATATATATAAATGAGACTATTTTAAGGTTGGGGTGTCTCGGCTTATCGGCCATATCGGGGATTTAGGGGTTCAAAAAATGGGTAAAAAATTGGCGAAAAAATCGTTTTTTGGATTTTTCGGCCATTTCTTGCTAAGAAACTACGTGATGTTTCCATATGAGAAGAAAGGTTTTTTAAATGCCTATCCAACGGTGGCATAACCTTGTTAAAATTCGGCTTTGTTAAATATTTTTCTCATGAAAATGTGTAAATTTTGGGGGGTATATATATGAAGATATAGACCCACGATATCCACATTAATATAAAATATTCTTTATCAAATTTAAGTCGACACGTATTTTTGCTCTAGACGATATTCCTGTTAGTTCGGGAGTTATCGAAATTTTCCCGAAGGTCCTCATTGTTTCATAAGGGGACAACGAAATTTTTAAACACTGATATGGCCGATAAGCCGAGACACCCCAACCTTTAAATCGTCTCATTTATATATATTTTAAGTTTCAGGCAAATCGGTTTATAAGGGTTGAGATACTTCCCTTGTAAGTAGGGTTTTGTGGCGCTGCTATTATTAAGTCGCAGATCACTAAACTGAGAAGAACATCGAAATCACTTCGGCTAAAAATGTGTGGTCATTAAAGAGTTAAGAACTCTCAGTCCTTGGAGGAATTTATTAATTAATTTTCGCAATGAAAGATTTTTTTTATACCCTCAAAATCTTGAAGAAGGTAGCAATACCACAAATTGTGGACTGTGCTCCCTCTACACTCAAAATAATAACTCTGTTAAATTACAGAAAAACTCTGCTTATTTAACAGAGTACACCATACTTTTCCAGCTAGCAACATTTCTTGGTAAATTTACTAAAAAACTCTGTAAAACGATTTTGAAAAAAAAACTGTTAATTTACAGAGTTTCTAGTAAAATATTGGTAAAATAAACCACCATTTAGCAACGAAAATCTCTGTAAATTTACAGAGTTTAGGTTAGGTTAGGTTAGGTTGATAGGTTGACGTAATGTCCACAAGACCAGATCCTGATCCATAGTGATACCTCATGAAAAAAGGGGGGGGGGGGTGTTGAAGGGGGCGGGGAGGGGGGGTTGTGGTGTGGTGTTGGGCTTCTCTACACATTAATTCACGTTCTTCCGTCTTCCTGTCCCATAGCATGACTATTTAAGTCCACAAATGCGTCTCATCAAATTTACTCATCTTGATATATTTTAACATCTTCCACGGGCTGATCCCTCTTAGTTCCTCCACATTCTGAAAGAAATAAGAGCCAAAACAATTAAATCGAGTGCGAGATAGTGCAGGGCACTGACAAAGATAATGGAGTGAATCTTCCACTGTCTCTTCGTCCCCGCACCATCTGCACAAGTCATCCTCAATTAATCTTAACATTTTCAAATAACATTTCAAGCCGGTGTGACCTGTTATTATACCTACATACTTCCTTAGATCTGCCTTTTCCATATGTAAAAGCGTTTTTTGAACACGCTTTTCGCCGCGAGTCCATAGAGCCTTTGTTTGGATACAGTCATGTCTGCATTCCCATCTTGAATCCTCTTGGCGTTCAAAGTTCTGCCTGATCTCCATGTAAATAGCATCCAGGCCCAGATGTACATCGGTCCTAATTGCGTTGGATGGTAGAATGGCGCCCATACGAGCTAGCTCGTCCGCTTTTTCATTCCCTAGAATATTTTTATGACCTGGAACAGAGTTTAGTAAAATACATGTTATTTTATAAAAATTTTTATAAGAATTTTGAAAAGATTTTTTTTGCACTTTTTTAACATCTTCTCAAAAAAAAAATACAGATAAAATGTTGGCGTTTTAACAGAAAACTCTGTTTTTAACTATCAAATTAAGATTACTTAGAAATTAGTAAAAATACGGATAAAACTTAGTTTTTTTCGTTATAAAAAATACAGAGTATTTCGCTTAAATATGTATTTTTGCAGAAAACTCTGTTAATTATCTGTTGAATTGAGATTACAGTCATTTTGCAGAGTATTTTACAGAGTTAGTATTTTGAGTGTATGAGCCTTTTTTAGCGCCACTTTACCACTATCGAAGATATCCAGATCATTGTAGTGGGAGCTGATCGATCTTTCTGATTTTTAGGATGTCAAAATTCATATCTTGGGAGTTTCATAAGAAGCTCAAATTGGCTCAACGGCAGGAACTATCTCAAAGGACCTCAGAGTCTAAGTGTGCTGAATAAAAACGTCAGCAGCCACTTAAAACCTAACCTAGTTTACTCTTTTTGACCAAACAGTAAAACAAAATGATTCATAAGTGTCAGTTCTGTTTAGTATGTGGTATAACGTTTTTCGATATACTTTAAATGCATTTTTTAAAATTTAACCATAACTTGGCTTGTTTTTAATATTTTTTTTTTGAAATTTTCATTACAATAATTGAATTTAGCTTGTCTTAAAAATCTTTTTATAAATTCCTTCGCTCATGTGGAAAAACATTTTAAAGAAAATGTTCATATTTGTTCAGTGATTTCATTAAATCAACACCATAAACATGAACACATTATTACGTTTATTGTTGAGTTGAACCGAATTTAAAGAAAATCTTAACATTTATTCTTTCTTTCATTTATATAAATGTTTAATACACATAGAAAACCACAGCAACGAATATTGTATTATATATTTTTTTTTTGTTTGTTTCTGTACCAGCACAGCACCATTTACCAATGAGGTCACGTTTTGTTTGGCCATCTTATAATTGTTTCATTTCATCCAAATGTGAAAGATACAAACAAAACAACAAAACCAAGTAATACCGTAACAAGTAAGAATGCAATATTCGGCTGGGCCGACTTTAAAGTATCCTTTAGATCTTTTCAAATTTTTCTAAACTTTTAAAAACTTTTCTGGGCTTTTAAGAGTTTACACTGAAAAAAAAGACATAACTAAATTTAAGGAAAAAATGTCTTTGAAAATTTATCATGAATTTTCCTAAAATTTAGTTAAATTTAACTTAAAAATGAGAAATTTTCTTAACTATGAGGAAAAAATTTTAGTTCATTTACTTATAATTAGTTCATACTTTTCTTTAAATCGATTTTTTAAATATTAGGAAAAAAATTCTTAATGCCAAAGATATTTTCCACAAATCTAAGAATCGTATCCTTATTTTTAAGACATATTTCTTAAAAAACAATTTAGTTCAAGTTTAGTTAAAATTTACTAAAAAAAACATCATCGTATTTCTCTTCTTTGAATTGAGGAAGTGTACTTCTTAGAATTTAGTTAATGACTTCTGAAAATTTAGTTAATAATTTCTTAGAATTTAGTTAAAAATTCAAAATGGCGATATCTCGAAAACTAAGCGAGATAGAGCGAAACGGATGAAATTTTCAAAAGAAAGACCACAAAGAAAAATATGGAATAGCCTAGCTCTGCATATCTATCGGCGTCTCAAGACCCTAATTTTAGATCTAAAATTTGAAATTCCCGAGATTTTATATATACACATATCTCGGTAAATACTGCCAACACGAGAAAATGTCCAACGGCATTTTTGTAACTCTTGACTCCTAGAACACTTCCGCAAAATACCCGAAAGCCCTCCGATTAATAGTTTTTGAGTTATCCGGTTTTTAAGATTCTCAAGACCCTATCAGGCCCCTTATTACCGTATCTCAAAAACTAAGCAAGTTAGAGCGAAACGGACACAAGTTTTGGTTCAAAATCTATGGGGACCCTTAAAGGAACCAACGGGGTCTCGAGTTATATGGGGTCCGAACCTATGGGTCCAGGGTCTAGACCCAATCTATTTCTAAAATGTGAAGTATAATTTTTCCCATTTTCTAGTTAAAATTGGCTTAAAATTAAATAACTTTGTTTTCCTTATTTTTGGGAAAATTATGAACTAAAACCAAGAAAAAAAATCTTTGGAGCCAAATCATTCCCTCTTTTTCTCAAAATTGAGTTAATTTTCCCAGATTTTAGTTCACTTTTTTTTTGAGTGTACCTACCTAAATTGATCTGATTTGTTTCAGGCCGATTTTCACATAAAAAATTAGAAAAATAAAATTCCTAATTTTTTGATGTTAATGATCACTTCCTATTTTTTTTTGTACAATTAAAAATCTCGGAAACACTCATCCGATTTCAATAATAATATCACCAATTTTTAGAATGGTCCTTTAGAGCGTAAATAGCATAAGTTTCATTAGGCCCACGCACATTCCTGGTGAGGTACAGTGGAGTAGTTTAAGTCTAACATAAGTGCCAAGGACTTGCTTATTTCCCGTGACTACTAGATTTTGTGCTACCTCCTATTTACGGGAATTCCTAGTAAATATCACGAGCTTATTTGTAGTTTTACAAGTTTTTTACCAATAAAATTGTTAATTTAAATCTTTTTTTGTTGCGAATAAAACTAGATTATTTTTGTAAAATTACCTTGAAAATTTTTGACATTTACCAAAAAATTGTAAAATTACAAAGAAAAATTTTAATTTCGATCGAAGAATTTTTTGTTAAAGAACAAAGGAATGTCAAATATTGGTAAAATGGGATTACGAGAATTGTTCTAGTAATTTGACGAGATTTTTTTTTAAACATGATAACGTTTTTAGGCTGTGTCTAATTTTATAAAAGTTGCAGGACGCCACCTTAAAAAAAAGTAAGAATTACTGTTTTCATTTTCTTAAAACCAAAAATTTTAGTAACTTTGGTTTGTAATTTGGATAATTATTCACTTCGTGGTGAATAAAAAAATATTTACCAGCTGGTGAATAAAACGTAACATAATTATTTTTCATAATTTTTTCTTTTTCATCAGTATTTTTAATCAAAATGTTTTTTTATCAATATGTTTTTTTATCAATATTTCTTTCATAAATTTTTTTTTTTACATCAATATTTTTTTTTCATCAATATTTTTTTTTAACAATATTTTTTTTCATTAATATTTTTTTTCATCAATATTTTTTTTCATCAATATTTTTTTTCATCAATATTTTTTCATCACTATTTTTTTCATTAATATTTTTTTCATCAATATTTTTTTATCAATATTTTTTTCATCAATATTTTTGTCATCAATATTTTTATTTTCATCAATATTTTTTATTTTTATCATTATTTTTTTTTTTCATCAATATATTTTTTGATCAATATTTTTTTTTTTCGTTAACATTTTTTTTCCTCAATGTATTTTTATTTTTTATCAATATTTTTTTTTCATCAATGCATATTTCTTTTTCATTAATATTTTTTTTTCTTAATTTTTTTTATTAATGTTTTTTTTTTCATCAATATTTTTTTGTCATAAATAATTTTTTACAAATATTTTTTTCCGTCAATATTTTTTTTTTTCATAATTTTTTTTTTTTCATAATTTTTTTTTTTTCATATTTTTTTTTTTTTTCATAAATTTTTTTTTTCATCAAATATTTTTTTAACATGATAATTTTTTTAACATCAAATATTTTTTTAACATGATTTTAGGCTGGTGTCTAATATTAAAAAAGTTGCAGGACGCCACCTCAGTTTGACTATACCCAGCAGAAATAAATCGAGATTTTGGCGACACAGCATCTGTTTATAGCATACCGTAGCGCATCCAAAGAGCGCTCTTAGGGATGCAGTAAAAGGAAGGGGAAAAAATTTTAATTTTTTTTTAAGATTTTTTATATAAAACTTATAATGTGTAATTATTTTTTGATAAAATTTCACACTTGCTTTCCTTTTTAATATTTTTAACACTTTTTGAATAAAAAAACATGAGTTTTAGACAAAGACACATGATTTGACTGCATCATTATTGCGCATTAATCAGCGCTGCAAAGAGCGCTTCAATCATAGCATCTTTGACCGCTGTTCCCAAAAAAAATCCCATAAAAAATGTGAAAATGAAAATGTCCGATATTTTTTTGATGTTCACTTCCGATTTTTTTTTTTTTCATTTTGTTTCACATAAATAAAGTTTTGTAAAGTAAAACGAATGAATTTTTTTGTTATATTTTTTTAAATTTTAGTTATTTGATTTCAACTTTGAATTTACAGCATCTTTATTCTGCTTAAATCAGCTCTACAAAGATACATGAATTCACTGCATCTTTAATCTGCTTAAATCAGCGCTAAAAAGATACATGAATTTACAGCATCTTTATTCTGCTTAAATCAGCGCTCTAAAGACACGTGATTTCAGTGCATCTAAAGAGCGCTGTTTCTGTGTATCCAACTAGCGCTCTAAAGTGGGACATCGCCTTAGGGAATCATGCATGAATTCAGCGCAATTGGATGCGCTCCTTTACTCAAGTTCCCCTTCCAAAAGCTGCTGAACGTTCAGCAAAATTTCTGCTGAAGCTAACAATTAACGAAAAAGAAGACGAGAACTACTATTTTCATTTTCTTAAAACCAAAAATTTTAATAACTTGGGTTTGTTACTTGGATAATAATTCACCTCGTGGTGAATAAAACCTTTTTTACCAGCTGGTGAATAAAAAGTAACATAATTCTTTTTCAACAAAAAAAATTTTTTTTTCATCAAATTTTTTTTTTTCATCAAATTTTTTTTTTCATAAAATTTTTTTTTTGTTCATCAAATTTTTTTTTCATTCATTTTTTTCATTAAATTTGTTTTTCCATCAAAATTTTTGTTTTCATAAATTTTTTTCATCAATTTTTTTTTTTATCAACTTTTTTTTTCATAATTTTTTTTTTTTTTCGTCAAACTTTTTTTCACCAATTTTTTTTTATCAAATTTTTATTTTCATAAATTTTTTTTTCATAAATTATTTTTTTCATCAAATTTTTTTTTTCATTAATTTTTTTCATCAAATTTTTTTTTTATCAATTTTTTTTCCATCAAATTTTTGTTTTTCATAAATTTTTTTTTTTCATAAATTTTTTTTTTTTCATAATTTTTTTTTTTTATCATCAAACTTTTTTATCATTATTTTTATTTTATCAAATTTTTATTTTTTATCAAATTTTTTTTTCATCAATTTTTTTTCATCAAATTTTGTTTTCATCAAATTTTTTTTTCATCAAATTTTTTTTTCATCAATTTTTTTTTTCATAAATATTTTTTTTGATTAAATTTTTTTTTCATGAAAATTTTTTAACACTATTTTTTTTAAAAAACTTTGCTTTGGCAAGTACACCCAAATCTTCCGCAAAACTTTATCATGATTTAATGTTTTGGGCAAGAGTATAAAATTTGCAGGCATTTTTTAATAATCTTTTTTCATTAAAAACTTTTTTCACCAAACATTTTTTTTATCGACAAACACAGACAAACAAATAGATGGATATCACAAGAATGTCTTAGAAACCTTTACAGATCAATAATATATAAACATAATGGGGTCCTCGACCGATATTTCAATGCGTTTTGCATTTAATGACAAATTAATATATCGTTGTTTTTCTAGAAAAAATTTAATTTAGAAAGAACACCTATTTATACAACAGCACAACATTTTTCACCAGCTGGTGAATAAAAAGTAATATAAAATTAAAATAGTGACCTTGAAAGCCCATTAAGAAAAATTCTAAACCACAAAATAAATTTGAAATAAAAAAGCTTGAAATATTTAGAAGAAAGTAACATAATTATTTTTGAAAAAAAAAAAAAAAATTTTCATCAAATTTTTTTTTTCATCATTTTTTTCCATCAATTTTTTTTTTTTCATCAATTTTTTTCTTTTTTCATCAAACTTTTTTTTTGATCAGTATTTTTTATCAATTTTTTTTCACCAAATTTTTTTTTCACCAAATTTTTTTTTTCATCAAATTTTTTTTTCATAAAATTTTTTTTATTCATAAAATTTTTTTTTCATCAATTTTTTTTTTTTTTGTTAATCTTTGTTTTCATCAATTTTTTTTTCAATAATTTTTTTTTTTTCATAATTTTTTTTTTATCATATTTTTTTCCATCAATTTTTTTCATGAATTTTTTTTTGCAAATTTTTTATTATCAATTTTTTAATAAAAACAATTTTGTTTTTCGTAAAAAAAAATAATTTTTTTTACCAAAACTACGTCTTCTAAATCTAAGCTTTCGCATACAAATGTTCCATTTGTTTTTCAAATGTACATCAAACAAGTGAGAGTGTTATATTCTTTAGTGCCGAATCTTTTATACTTTCCAAAATGTAAAAACACTCTTGCACTTATTTTTGCACTAACTTACGAAATGTACAGCTCTTATGGTTTTTTATGGGGTCCTCGACTAATATTTCAATTCGTTTTGCATGGAATAGCAAAGTAATATAACATTATTTTTTCCAAAAAAAACTTTGCTTTGGCAAATACACCCAAATCTTCCGCAAAACATTATCGTGATTTAATGTTTTGGGTAAGAGTACAAAATTCGCAGGCATTTTTAGTGTAAAGACCAGCCGTATGTTCATCGAATTACCAAAAATTCCAGTATCGGAATTTGTAATAGCAACAGGATCAATATTAAAACTTTATGGGGTCTAAGACCCATATTTAGATCCGTTACTTACGGAATGACAAAGTTAGAATACAATCAGAATGTGAATAGAGGTTATAAAAGGGAGAAAAACTTTATAACGACCATTGAACAAATGGCTTCAGTTTAGTGATGTGACATTTCGATTACTTAAAATAAAATCCTTTAGAATTGCTGACGATACAATAACATTTGATATTATTTCCATTTAAAAATCGATTTGTATATAATTTTATCTGATCAAATATAATAAAATTTCAAATTTGTGCCAATATTGATCAAATCCGAGATATAATTAGATCTTGATTTTGGTAATTTCAGATATAATTTTATCTACTCAGACATGATCATATATGAATAGATATAAACAGATAAAATAAGATCTAGTCCATTTTTACACGGATTAAAAAAATTAACAATTTTAATCAACATTAAAACACCGAAAAACTTATATATGTTCCTCTAACTCCCACAGGAGCATAGGGCGCCAATAATTGCAGATCTCCATCTGACTCGGTTTTGAGAAATAGGCCTTAATTCGTTCCAAGATACACCCAGTTGAAAAACTTATCTTTGTTAATATTATTTTTTTAATTGTATCAATTAAATAAATATTCAAAATAAAAATATGTTTTTTTAAGTAAAATATTGATCACGGTTTTTTTCTGTGTACTTAGGTATTAAGAACACTTTAGTAGGGCACACCAATGTCAAATTAATTCTGTTTGTTTTAAGCATCACCAAAAAATTACTCGGATATTTGGCACCCATTGCTATTTTTCTATTTTTGTTCATCTCTATTTTAGAATAAAATTGTACATGTATAAATGAAAAGCAACAACTGGAATTCCTGCAATATCTAACAAAAATTCAACAACAAAAACAAAACCCCTCTTTTATGAGCATCAAAAGAAATTAACATAAATAATTAATGGCTGGTAAGACTTTAGACACTCACTAGATTATGGTTGGATGGTCTTTCGAAAGCATTAAATGAAAATTTCTCTTACTGCAACTTTTTTTTTTTTTTGTTCTTTATGTTGTTGCTATAGTTAAAAAATCCCAGAAAACAACAACAGAAAATAGCAACATTCTACCAGAGAATCACATCAAAAGATAAATGAAAATGTTAAATAACAAATCCTAGAATGAGTACGAAGAAACAAAAAGGAACAGCTTCAACATATTGACAGACAGACACAAACAAGTGTCGGTGCAAAAATATCAAATGACCATATAAACAGCCCACAAATTAAAAATTTATACAAAACCAAATACTCATTAAAATTTAAATAAAAAATATAGGCAGCCATAAATTTTCACTGTTTAAGGTTATAAGGACATTTAGACTGGTGTAAAAATTTAAGCCGTAGAGAAATTTAAAATAGGGATCAGAACTTGATCTTTAAAATGTAGGGTCCTCCGTCGGGGAAAAGACACATTCTGATTTCTTTTTGAAAATTCGGCTGATAAGGGGGCAAAACTTATTCATTATTTCTTTTAACATGATAATGTTTTTAGGCTGGTGTCTAATTTTAAAAAAGTTGCAGGACGCCACCTCAGTTTGACTATATAACCCAGTTGGCAAAATAAAATCACACCTGACAAGCTGCTGACTCTCCCTTTATGAAATCGCTGACATCTTCATACAATTTTTCAAAATGTCATCAATGACATGTCAGCAGTTGGTCAGCAGTGTCCACCAGTATCGGTGGCCACTAACAATTCGTTTAAACAACCGCTGACCAACTGCTGACATGTCATTGATGACATTTTGAAAAATTGTATGAAGATGTCAGCAATTTTATAAAGGGAGAGTCAGCAGTATGTCAGGTGTGATTTTTTTTGCCGACTGGGAAGCTAACAATTAACGAAAAAGAAAACAAGAATTACTATTTTCTTAAAACCAAAAATTTTAACAAATTGGGTTTGTAACTTGGGTAATAAATAATTCACCTCGTGGTGAATAAAACCGTTTTTTACCAGCTGGTGAATAAAAAGTAACATAATTTTTTTCAACAAAAAAAATTTTTTTTTCATCAAATTTTTGTTTTTCATAATTCTTTTTTTTTTCATCAATATTTATTTCCATAAAATTTTTTTTTCCATCAAATTTTTTTTGTATAAAATTTTTTTTTTCATCAAACTTTTTTTTCATAATTTTTTTTTTTCATAAATTTTTTTTTTAACAATTTTTTCCATAATTTTTTTTTTCATCAATTTTTTTTTTTTCATCAAACTTTTTTTTCATAATTTTTTTTTTTCATAATTTTTTTTTTTCATAAAATTTTTTTTTTCATCATTTTTTTTTTTTTCATCAAATTTTTTTTTTTCATTAATTTTTTTTATCAAATTTTTTTTTCATCAATTTTTCATCAATTTTCCATCAATTTTATCATATTTTTTTTCATATTTTTTTCATCAACTTTTTTTATAAAATTTTTTATTATCAATTTTTTTCTCACCAAAAATTTTTTTTTCATATTTTTTTTCATCAATTTTTTTTTACATCAAAAAATTTTTCTTTTCTTCAAAAACTTTTTTTCATCAACATTTTTTTTTCACCAAAAATTTTGGGTTCATTGAATTTATTTTAACATAATTTTGTTTTTCGTGGAAAAAAAATCATTTTTTTACCAAAACTACTTTTTCACCAAGTCTAAGCTTTCGCATAAAAAATTTCCATTTGTTTATCAAATGTACATAAAACAAGTGAGAGTGTTATATTCTTTGGTGCTAAATCTTTTATACTGTCCAAAATGTAAAAACACTTTTTATACCCTCCACTCTAGTGATAGAGGGTATATATAAGTTTGTCATTCCGTTTGTAACACCTCGAAATATTGGTCTAGGACCCCATAAAGTATATATATTTATGATCCTCGATCGATTTTAAGTCGATCTAGCGATGTCCGTCCGTCCGTCCGTCTGTCTGTCTGTCTGTCTGTCCGTAGAAAACACGCTAACTTTTGAAAGACTTTACAGAGGCTACTGAAGTTTGGCATATATGTTTATCATTTACCTGGTCAGGTTGGTATTGCAATCCAGCCAAATCGGTCCATTGGTTCAAAAGTTATGAGCAAAAGAGTAAATTTCGGCAAAGGTGTTTCGCGAATTTACGAGATAAAAAACACGATAACTTTCGAAAGACAACAATGAGACTACTGAAGCTTGGCATGTATCTTTGCGGTTCCCCGGGTCTGTTTGGTTTTAAATTTCAGCTCAATCGGTCCAGTGGTTCAAAAGTTATAAGCAAAATCCTGAATTTCAGATTAGTTTCATCTAAAATGCCACGTGTTTTAACAAGTTTTAAAAGCATTGGTGGTAACTAAACAATGCTTTTCAAACTTGTTTAATTTTAAAGCAATGCTTTTTAAACTTGTTTAGTTTTGGGGGTTAAATTTCTTTGATTATAAAAGTAAAAATATAGTAGACTCTTTATGTTTCAATTTTATTGAGCATATTAACATTCTATTATTGACTATATTGTGGATTAGTTGGGTGCGCGCTAGCCCATTGAGCAGGAAGTCGTGTGTTTGATCCCCACGAAAACTCTTGGGTCGATTTCGCTACAACGAAATTATTAAAAAAATTATTTCTAATTATTCTGATTGTTATTTAAAGGCAATGTATACGCCACTTATGCAGTTTTCAAGTAATTATTATTATTATTAAATATTTAGCAATAAAATAAAAAACGCCTTGGAAAATTACAACTTTTAGTTGCTTTTGGTGTCATCCCATTCCGATTTTGGTTGTTGCACTGTATAATTTTAAAACTAATTTAAAGAAAATTTAAAATAATAAAAACATTTATAGGAGAAAAGTAATAATATAATACATTAGACTTGCATTTTTTCGTATAAAAAAAGTTTTTCTTCCAATTTTGAACTTCCGGGAAAAATTTTATTTTCCTACGCCTAAAACTTATGTGGTACAAATTTGAGGGCAATCGGATTAAATTTACCCTTGACTCCCTTCGATCAAAGTTTCGGTTTTTTAGAAAATTTTCGCCAAAACCTGCAAACTTTGGCCATAGGGCTCCGTGACTGTGGCTTAATGGTTAGTGCCTTGGACTATTATTTATTCAGCAAGCCTGGGTAGAATTCTCAGCTCAGACAAATTCGTGGTCAGCTACGTTGAAAATTAAAAAAAGTTTTAGTGTTAATTCGTTTATGTAAATGTAACAAGAATTGAACAAAGTTGTATTTTTAAAAATAAATTCTCATTCATTTTTATTATTTCAAAAATCCCGGGATTTGAGCTTAAAAATCCCGGGATTCGGGATTCATTTTATGACAAAAATCCAGGGATTTCTGGATTCGGGATTTTGGGATTGACAGCCCTATTACTTGCTCCCTTAGAAACGGAATTTCCAAAATATATTTTTTCAGAATGTTTTTTCACATACATTTCAAATAATAAATTTCTGGGACCTTTAGTTCAGAAAATATAAAAAATACCAAAGTACACAATTTTACCCTTAGAAACGAAATTTCCAAAAAGTACCCTTTTCGGAATGTTTGACTCAAGAGAATTTAAGGTACAATCTAAATGTTGTATTTACCTACATTAGGGTGCGCCAAAAATGTCAACTTTCGATTTTATACCGTCACTCCCCCTAGAAATATTCGTTTTGGTATCAAAATACACTATGCAAAAAATTATGGCGATCGCTCGAGGGGAAAGGGTGCCTCAAACGCCTTGAAAATGGAGAAATATGTCAAATTTGACCATTAGATAAAAAAAAAAAAAAATTTTGCTGTATTTTCTTTAATTTTGAACTTATTATTACGTTTTAAAAAAAATTGACGAAACTGGCTTTGCAACTGATTTAATTGGATCATAAATTTTAGTAAGTAAATAATTTTTGCAGGACAGCATTAACCCTTGTAAGCCCGGGTCGAAGATGACCCACAGGGCAAATATTCTCCATTGTATGCCGGCTTTTATATTTTTATTAAATATGTAATAAAATTCATCTGTAAAAATAAATGTTTTAGTCCAAGTTTGTTTAAATCTACATGTGAAAAAACAATGTTTTTAAATTATAGCGCATTTTTTATATACGGTGGGTGACAATGCAATGAAACTTTTCTAAAGTAGATCCAATTTGTTGAAAAAAAAATTAAACGTTATTATTTTAAAGTGAGTATTATTTTTAAAAATGTTATTAACGTAATTTATAAAGCTTTAATTTAAGTTAAATAGCGTGCAGATTGAGCAAATATTAAATGAAATACGCGTGTCGCGCTGGAAAATGAAATTATTTATACACATTTTTTTTAGAAAACTTTTTAAGAATATTTTGAAGTCGATTTTTTCTAAATTCAAAGAAAAAAAAAGAAAAAATTGTCCAGTAGGATTTCTTTAGTCATCAACTAATTTTTTCAACAACCCAAACAAAAAATGAAATTTTTTAAATAAAGTAGAAGAAATCATGAATGCTTAGTGTGTTTGATACAATCAAAAAATATTTCATCATAATTATGAAAAGCTTCATTAAATATTCAAAAACTTCATAAAAAGGGTTAAATTCTTTAAGTGCATACACGATGAATAGCTAAAACTATTTCCATTTACTAATTTCATGATAAAAAAAATAGCTTAAAGAATAATATTTCCAAAGTGGGACATAATTGACCCGGGTTTACATGGGTTAAAGCTAAACTGTAAAAATTACTAACTAACTAAAATTTATGATCCAATTTAATTACTTGCAAAGCCAATATCGTCAATTTCGTTTAAAACGTAGTAATAAGTTCAAAATTAAAGAAAATGCAGCAAAAAATCAATTTTCCTTGAAATCCGCTAACTTCAAGTCGCTATAAAAGAAAAACTGCCGAACGGATATTTATAATATTTCACATTTTTTAATATATCACAAAATCCACCAGAAAACACATAAAAAATGCTATTTTCTGACCTTAGGTCTTTCGATTTTCTTTATATTAACGGTATGCATTCTCCATAAAGCTAATAAAACATATCCATTTTCAGTTTTTTTAATTTTAAAAAAATCGCGATTTTTTCGCGAATTTAATTTTCTTCAAAAATTTAAAAAATCAAAAAAGTATGTTAATTTGAAGAGCCATATCTGCTAAAGTATCTATCGGATTTCTACGATTCAAAAAGCATTTGATTCAAACGTTCGTCCTTTTTGATACCAATGCAAAAAAAAAAAATGTTTCCAAAAAAAGTGCATTTTTGATGCAAATGCAATTTTTTGATGCATTTTTCAAAACTTTCTCCCCCTTCAATTTTTTTGAAACCTGCATAATTCGAAAATATGGCATTTTTTACACAAAATTGAGTACCGTTTTTTTTGTGACGGCGTTTCAAAAAATGTTCGTGATTTTTTTAAAACTACTTATTTGAATTTTTCCATACAAAAAATCAATTTAATATTTATTTTGCAATTTTATCAAAAAAGTATGTAACTTTAAAAAGCCATTTCTTCGAAAGTATCTATCGGATTTCTACGCCTCAAAAAGCATTCGATTCAACTGATTATCCGTTTTTATAACAATGCACTAACAAAAAATATTTTTTTAAAAAAATGCATTTTTGATGCAAATGCAATTTTTGGATGCATTTTTTAAAACTTTCTCCCCCTTCAATTTGTCTGAAACCTGCATAAATCGAAAATATAGAATTTTTTACATAAAATTGGGTACATTTTTTTTTGTGACGGCGTTTCACAAAATTTTAGTGATTTTTTTAAAAAATGCTTACGTAGTTTTTCCTTAGACTAAAATTTTTTTTCGTTATTTTATGAATTTTATGAAAAAATTGTATGGAAAAACCAATAAGGTATTTTTAAAAAAATTAAAAAATTTTTACGAAACTCCGTCACAAAAAAAGCTGTACGCAATTTTGTGTAAAAAATGCTATATTTTCGATTTATGTAGGTTTAAAAAAAATTGAAGGGGGAGAAAGTTTTAAAAAATGCATCAAAAAAATGCATTTGCATCAAAAATGCACTTTTTTTTAAAAATATTTTTTTTTATTACATTAATATAAAGTAAGACTATCGTCTGAATCGAATGCTTTTTGAATTGAAGAAATTCGATAGATACTTCCGAAGATATGGCTATTCAAAGTAGCATACTTTTTTGATTTTTTCAATTTTTGAAGAAATTTAAATTCGCGAAAAAATCGCGATTTTTTTTAAATATAAAAAACTGAAAATGGATATGTTTAATTGGCTCTATAGAGCACATGTGTACAAAAAATTAGATAAATTTGAAGACCCTCGGTCAGATTTTATAAAATCTTTGCTGGATTTCATGATATATGAAAAACTGGTGGAGAGCGATTTAAATTTTTAAAATTTTTTTTAATAAAATTTTTAAATATGTAAAAATGTTACTTTTGGGTACCCCTAAAAATAACTGCCCTTTTTTGTATCGCAAGTTAAAATGGGTCAGCGATGCACAGTGGTTCCAAGTCCAAATCTAGCTGGACAAAATTATTTTATCACCGATTTATATGTTTTTGGGGTCGCTGAGTTCAAAAAACATGTGTAAATTTTCCTAAGTCGATTACACTAATCGACAACTTTTTATTTTTTTTTCTAATTTCAGTAATTCATTAATGACAAAAATGGTTTATATGCAGAACAGAAATATGAAATGCAAAAATATATTTTTTGAAAGTTTTGTAATCTCTAAAAAAAAGTTTTTTTTGTCGAGAAGTGTAATTGAAAAAAAAACAAGTGAGAGTGTTAAATTCGGCTATGCCGAATCTTTTATACCCTCCAAAATGTAAAAAAAAATAAAAAAGCAGTGAGAGTGTTACATTCGGCTGTGCCGAATCCTTTTTACCCTCCAAAATGTAAAAAAAAAACAATATAAAAAAAAATCCATGGGCGTCTTTTTTTTTGGGGGGGATGGGTTGGTGGGAGACGTTAGGGAGCACCTTCCCATTGCGATTTTGAACTTCATCTGAGAGAAGAATGTTGCATTTGCTTAGCAAAGGTACAAAAAACCCTGCAAAAAATGCGATTTTTCTTAGGTTGGTTTTGTTCTCCAAGGGGGGAACTTTTTTCCCCTTGGTCCGATTTTATCCATTTCCGAACTTAACCTGCCTAGGAATATAAGACATATTCATGCCAAACTTCGGAAGTCTAGCTCTTTTATTTTGGACTGTATCGTGGACAGAAGGACAGACGGACGGACATTTTTGATTTTAGTCGAATTGTGTAATTGGCCGCGGTTTAATAGGAAACATCACATTTAATGCTTTATTTAAGCTAAGCATAATTATAATACTTAAAAGTTATCAAAAACTTACAAAAATTCGATACTTTATTTAGAAAAAAAATTTTAGGCGAAAATCTATTTTCATAAAAACTGTGATTAATTTTAAACCTGCAAAAACCTGCAAGAAATGTCTGCATGCCAACGTTCAGTAATAAATTACCTATAAGTTGTATGTAGTAATTCGACATGATATGCCTGGATTCGGTTTTGGCAAGCTGCGGAAGTTTCATAAGTCCTCAAAAATATTGTTATTATTGACCATACTTCAAAGTACAAAAAATGAAAGAAGAAGATCGATAATAAATTTCTTATTAATGTCCAGAATAAGTATAAATCTGTAGCTTTCTAGTACATAAACCGTTTTGAAACCATTGATGTAACATGGATAATATGATGTTATTAGTTAAACACTTATATATATATTTATTTTTTTTAAATATTGAATACCAAAACTGTTATTTCATTCGCATATTTAACAAAGTTAAAGACCTAATTCCAAAAAACGGTTATTAGTTTGATCAGAACACACCCTTAGCTTGCCCCTAGCACTATTAATTCCCAATTTTAAGGACACTAATTTTTGGACTTTTGTCCAGCTAGATTTTGATTTGGAACCAATGTGCGATGTAGTGGAAAGCTTATATTTTTTTTGTAAGTAGTTCTTATTAAACCTAATACAAAAAATTTTTTTTTGGCGAATTTGAATAACAAAAAAAAAAATTTTTTTTTCATCTAATGGTCAAATTTTACCTATTTCTCCATTTTCAAGGCGTTTGAGGCACCCTTTCCCCTCAAGCGATCGCCATAATTTTTTGCATAGTGTATTTTGATATAAAAACGAATACAACTTTGGCGCACCCTAACCTACATATAACAACTAAAATTTTCACAAAGTGTTCACATTTTTATTTTGGCAAAATGACATAGATTTTTCTTTTTTTTTATAATGCAGTGCTTTTAGTTTAAATTTTTTATTAAAAGATCTTTTACATATTTTATAATTTCAACAGTTTGATATAAAAATTTTTAAGGTGTAAGTAAAAGCACATAGCAAAAGAGCGGGGTGAAAACATATCCTTTCAAGTGTCAATAAAGATTAAAACAAAAGTGCTTCAATTTATTAGCTGTTTTGTATACTTTTGCTAAAAGATTTAACAAAACCAATTTGCCCTTCTACTTCACTTTCAACAAACATTTTCTCATTTGTTGCTTTGTTACATTTTTAATAGACTTTTTTGATAATGTTGCTTTTCTAGTAGTTTTTGGCGTCGTTCCATTCTATAATTATTCCATAATCTTAAGGTAAAATAGTATATTAATTCAATGCCACTTAAAATACTGGCACCCAAAAACAAACCCAATATGCCACCAATGGTAACAACGACATCTAAACGTGTGCGCAAAGCCTGGCGACGATAACGTTCAGTGGCAAATTCTGGCATTGTTATAGAGATTGAAAGATTAGGATTTGATTCATTTATTCTGAAAACAAAAAAAAAAATTGTAGAAGATGAAACAAAAATTACATAAGACAAAATAAAGTGTTAATTAGAATATGAGTAAAAATTTTTTAAATACGAATTGGAAATACCCTACAATACAACATATAATGGAGCAGAATCGCAATAAATTGATATAAAATTTTAGTTTTTCCTCCACTCAAAAAAAAAAAATGCTTCATCACATTGATGTAACGGTTTCATCACTTTCTGTCATCAATTTTGATGACAAAGTTCATCATATTGATGAAGCTTTTATTTAATAAGATGAAACATGTCATCAAAATTGAAGAAACAATTGATTGATTGACATTTCATCATGTCATCAAATAATGTCATCAATATACCATGGACCGTTTCTTCCTCCCTCCTCATTTGCACCCCCTAAATATGAATTCGGGCTGCTAAAAAAAATACGTGTCCCTTTATTTTTCCTGCTCTACAAAATAACACCAACTCCATAAAAATTGCTAATGTGTATTTCTAAAGATTAAACACTTTTTGTTACATACACGTTTTATAACGTTTGCTAATGAGGCTTTGTAAAGACTCAAATATTTTAATAATATACAAAATCCCTCTTTCTCTTTTGTTGCTTTTGTAAAAGCATAGTTACATACAAACTTTGCATGTTATAGCACATACACTCAAAAAAAAAAAAAACTGTAAAGTTAGCAAAAAAAGCTTGTAAACCTACAAGAAAATTTGCTGATTTTGAACCCACAATTTTTTTGGTAAAGTTAGCAAAATCGTTTTGCTAAAAATTAGTTAACTGAAATAATTTTTATTTCAACTTAGTTCATACACATTTGAGGACCCCATTGGGTTCGGACCCAATAGGTCCAGACCCCGATGGGCCTAGACCTAGTTGGGTTCCTTAAAAATCGTCATAGTTTTTGATCCAAAATTTGTGTCCGTTTCGCTCTACCTTGCTTAGTTTTTGAGATACGTGATTTTAGGGGATCACTGGGGTCTTGAGAATTAAAAAACTCGATAACTTCAAAAATATTACTCGGAGAGCTTTTGAATATTTTGCGGTCTTGTTCTACGTGATGAGCGCTACAAAAATTCTTTTGGACTTTTTGTTGTGTCGGCAATATTTACCGAGATATGAGCATTTTAAAATTTTCGGGAATGCTAACTTTTTTGGATCCAAAGTTAGATCCCATTAGAGTCCACACATGTGAAGAGGACCCGCGAAAGTATGGATATTCTAAGAACCAAAAATGCCCTCCATTTTGCTCTATCTGGCTTAGTTTCCGAGATAGCGCCATTTTAAGTTTTCTGAAAATAAAAAAAAATTTACCATTTATTTTTGCTAATGTTAGCAAAAAATCTTGTAAAAATGTTGTCAACTCAATTTCAAATTTAGCAAAAGAAATTAGTTCAAAGTTTGTTTAAAATTGCTAATGTGCTAAATGAAGTTTACAAGAATTTTTTGCTAACATGCTAATCTCAACTAAAAATTTGCTAAAAGTTAGCTAACTAGCATAAGCAAAAACAAATTAGTAAATCTACTAACGTATTTTTTTGAGTGTAATAAACAAAACGGTTTTTACTGTAATTATTTGTTTATATGCTTTAGATATGTACACTCAAAAGAAAAACTCTGTCAAAAAATCTGTAAAACGACTTTCAATTTAAATTGGCAATCTTTTAGCAGATTGTTCTGCTGAGAAGGATATTTTTAGTAAAATCTCTGTCATTCAGTTTAAGAAAATAACAGACATTTTACTATGTTTATACTGATTTTGTTTGCTGAATTTCATTATTTTTTCAAGAAATTTTTTTATATAAAAAAAAGCAGAACAGATTGTCAGCAGATTGCTCTGCTAAAATCAGCAGATTGCTCTGCTGAAATCAGCAGATTGTTCTGCTGAAATCAGCAGATTATTCTGCTGAAATCAGCAGATTGTTCTGCTAAAATCAGCAGATTTTTCTGCTAAAATCAGCAGATATTTCTGCTAAAATCAGATTTCTCTGCTGTCGAACAACACACATGTTTAATAGCTAAAACGCCAGATAAAAGTATAAGCTTCCGTAGCGTAGTGGTTAAGAAGTGTACTTTCAAATCGAAAGGTGGCGACTTCGATGCTGGCTGGCGGCGAATGTTTTTTTTTTTTTTTTTTTATATTTATTCACCTCTTATGACAGATATTTAGCAAACCGTGTCTGCTAAAATCAGCAGATTTCTCATATGGCTCAAAATGGGTGTATTTTCAGCAGATTTTTCTGCTGATTGGACAGAGAATTTATTTTGAGTGTAGCTATAGGCAAACAAGAGAACCGTGGTTCAAATCTTGGTGGTGCCATAAGAGGTTTTTCCCCTTATGTAAATTTGTAAATGTTAATTTTTTAAAATTGAAAATAGCAAACAAATTGTAAGTTAATAAAAATAAAATAATAATAAAAAAAATATTTTTTTTGTTGTTATTTTTCAAATATAAAACAAGTAAAAAAAGTTAAATTCGACCTTGCCGAATGTATTGATACCCTCCACAATGTGAAAAAAGTTTATTAAAAAAAATTTTTTTTTTTTTGTTAAACAAAAACACAAAAAATCGTGTAAAAAAGTGGTATTTTTCAAAGGTTGGTTTAGTTCTTCAAGGGGGAACTTTTTCCCCCTGGCCCAATTTTGCTCATTTACAAACTTTACCTGTCTAAGGTTAACATAAGTTATATTCGTGCCAAATGTCTGGAGTGTTAACTACAGACGGACAGACGAACACACGGACGGACAGACAGACAGACGGACGGACATCGCTATAATGTCTTAGAATCGATCACTGATCAATAATATATATGTATAACTTATGGGGTCCCCGACCGATATTTCGGGGCGAAAGTGAGTACGCCTCTACACTCAAAAGAAAAACTCTGTCAAAAAATGTGTAAAACGACTTTCAATTTGAATTGGCAATCTTTTAGCAGATTGTTCTGCTGAGAAGGATATTTTTAACTCTTATTTTGCTCCCGTCTTTCATACATGCAAGTTTCAGAACAATTGGTGGTTGCCCTGAGAAAGACCTTCCTTGTAAATGGACGATACACAGAAAAAAACGAATTGTTATATTGACCCCCATATTTGTGAATACAATTAACTTTTTCACTGAAAGTGCTCCTATACGGAAATTTGTGATATAAACTAACGTTTGTAAATATTGATTGTTGAAAAAAAATTAAAAAAATTTGATAAACGAGTTTGTAAAAGTTCTCTAAAATTATTATTTGTATTGACAAACGTACAAAATCTTAAATTTTTTTTCAACAAAGAAATTCAACAAACACAACCACAATTTATTGATCTGACAAACGTAAAAAATCTTTTTTTTTTTTTCAACAAAGAAATTCAACAAACACAAAAACTATTTGTTGACATGATAAAATAATTTTGAAATAAAATTACTTGACTGAGTTTGTTAAAAACTAAATCGAAGTTTTGTATTATAGACTAACAGGCGGCTGTTTTTATTAAATGTTTGGTTGATATCATGTTTGGTTGATTTACAATTGCTGTTTGCTGATTTAAATTTGACGATTTTATTTTCTGTGTATAAAAAAACTTGTTATTGACGACACCGTTTCATCAATACGATGACACGGTTTCATCATATTGATGACATCCGCTTCATCTTATTGATGAGACAATACATTGGACAAAAAATTATGTAACATTTAATCATATTGATATAAATTTTCATCCATATGAAGAAGCTTTTAATCTGAGCGTAGCAAAGCTAAATTTCTCCTAGACCTCTCTGCGGTAGCAATTTAAATCTGATTTATTTCCAAATATTTTAAAGATTCTGCTCCAAAAGTCAGTGCAAAAAAAAAAAAGTTACTTACGCCTCTTGATAATCATAAATAATTTTAAAATCACTTTCGGTACATGAAGGCAAACACTGACATGTGTACTTAGAATTTGACCATGGCAATAAACTTTTACCATCTGGTCGTACTAAAACCATTTTTTCCAAACACTTTACACCGTTTAAATCACAATCGGGATACTTTTTATTTTTCTCCGGCATAAAATGATAAACTGAACAATTACATTCCCTCATTTGATGAATGCGCAAACAGTCCACAAAGCAAGTACTAAAGCTGTAGGCTTTATATGAGGTGTCCGGTAATAGTTCATCGGGAAAACGGCATTGACGAAATTCCGGTGCTATTTCTCTTACATCAGGATCATTAATCATATATTGCATGAATATTTGAAAGGTTTTGTCTTGGCCGGATTTACTAGCTTCAATTTTATAACCGGGTAAAGCATCATGGGGAACATCTTCTTCACTCATGACAGAGACCTGTTAAAATTATGCAAACATATATTACTTACATTACTTACCTTATGCACTTAAGTGTGGGTAAAATTATTCTGAATTTGCTTACCCATGTTACTCTTTTGGTAACAACTTTTAACTTTGCCGTATCCACCATTGGATTTATTTCATTATTAAACCAATTTGGACCTCCTCTGCAACAATAATAAATTTTAAAATATTGAATGGCAACATTCTTTTAAACATTTTGTCAAATACCGTTGATCGCAAATTTTGTTAGAAATTGGAAATCTAATGTAATTATTGTTAAATGAATTACACCGCTCAACAAATCTGAGGATTGTCGCTGCGTTTTGGATGAAACCAAAAAAAGTTGATAGGGTTTGGTGCCACGATTCCAAAACGGTCACTCAAATTTTTCTATCACGTCACAATTTTGAGAAAATCGCGGTTAAAGTGTCAAAAAATGCCCATTTTGACCATTTTTGAACGCCTATTAAATAAGATCCTGACATGCAAATGACTTGGTATCTAGCTCATTCGAAAGTGTGTAGTTTTCTCTTTCAGACAAGATCAAATCTACTTGGAATTTAATTTTCTAAAATGGTAAAAAAATCATTAGCCAGAAGGGCTTTAAATCTAAAATTTACGTATGAATTTGTATGGAAATTTGTTAAAAAACACTGTGTAAATAAACTAAATATTGAAAAATGGAAGGTTTTTTGCTAATGATTTTTTTACCATTTTAGAAAATTAAATTTTTAGAACATTTTATCTTATCTTTAAGAGAAAATTACAGGCTTTCGAATGAGCTTAATACCAAGTCATTTGCATTTCAGGATATTATTTTATAAGCTTTTAAAAAGGGTCAAAAATGCCCTTTTTCGGCACTTTAACAACGAATTACTCAAAATCCTGACGTGATAGACAAATTTGGGCTCCGGATTTGGAATCAGTACAACAGACACTATCGAAATCACTAACCAGAATCCAAAACGCATTTTCTTGTTGAGCTGTGTTATGTATTGATAAAAATTTCACAAAAAGAAAGCTTTGAAAAGAGACAAAAAAAAAAGTGACAAATCAGATCTTTGACACCAGTTTTCTCAAAAACCAAACATGATAGAAAAATTTGAAAGACTGTCTCGAAATCAGCATCGAAAGGATAATTGATTTCTCAAATATCGGCCAGTGTGTTTAGTGTAAAGTCGGTTTGTAGAATCTTAGGAAATTTGACAGTGTTTTTATTAGATGAACATAAAGTGTTGCCCCCTTTCCAATGTTACCGTTCAAATGATATAAAATTTACCTTTTATTATTTAACAGTGAATTGAGCATAAAACAAGTTCCACGTGGCGTTATCATAGGCACAAAGTACTTACAGCAATCGAAGGGTTTTAATGAAAATTCACAATATGTGAAGAAGTCACTACAGTTTTTTCTAAACTAAAATAAAAGAAATATTAAGAATTCTCATGAAAAGAATCACAAAATGTGGTGAGTATTAAAAAAGAAAAATTACCCTATAATGCAGTGAACGTACATCCACACTGGGACACTGGGCACAGTTATTATCACACTGATAGCTACACCAAGCTTTAATGTTACCTTCGCGATAGATATATGGATAAACCAAAAAGTTTATATAATTTTCAATGTCAAATTTATTATCATTATAACCAAGATCATCTAAACTGTGATATAAGGAAAATTGAGATAGCAAAACAAACATAAAGAAAAGTGGAAAATTTAATGAAAATATTTTTAATAAAAAGTAAAGATACAGTATTTTTTTCTGAGTGTAAATGCTATAAAAAATTCAACACTTACGAATCTACAAAATCTATTATTTCCTGTACTTCTTCACTTTTGTTCCACATATCACAAACTGCTACAGTTGGAAACAAAACTTTTTGGGTCGAAGGCAAACTCTCATAAACTATACTCACAGCTCTGCTATCGAAATCCCGTTGATATTGACTTATCAAAAGATATGAACCAACCACAGATATAACCACACATATAAACCAAAATAAACGTTCAATTAAATGTAAACTGTGCAAAAAAGAAGGAAGATTTAAGTTATAAATAAGAGAAAAATCATTTAATAATATTAATTAAAATTTTCATAAATTTAATAAAAACGGCATTTATTTAAATAAATGTTTCATTAGCTGAAACTTTATGGATGTAACGATGGAAAAATTTCAAAACATTTTTTCGGAACAACTTTTCCCTGTTCATTAAAAAAGATTCAATTCAATTTTTAAATAAAAATTATAATTGGCTAAAATAATATAGAACAAATCCTTACAATGAAAAAAAAAAGCTTCGTGAAAGTAATGCAAATTGACATAAGCTTTATGAAAAATGATTCAGATTTTCAACCGAAGACAGGTTTTATTTAAACAATGAAACTGGTGCCATTAAAATTCCTTTCAATGAAAACTTGCATGAAAATAATGAAAATGTTCGTAGAACTTGTTTAAAACGTTTAATGAAGTTTTTTATGAAATGAATAAAAGTAATTATTGATTAAATGTAAAATTGCAGTAGGTAAGTGAAGGAAAATTGCAACCTTAAATTGAAATTAATGAAAATGTTCATTATACAAATTTTTGGTGAGTCACGTTTAACTATCACTTAAATTTTATTTAATTTACATGATTGTAGTATACATGGTAGAAAAATTACACTTTCACATCGTGTATGGTTTTCAATAACAATAAGTTTCCTGACACAAAATTTTGCCACAACCTTAAATTATTATACATAAGTAATATATTGATACCCTCCACAATGTAAAAAATATTGCAATAAATTAAAAAAAAAAAAAACAAGTAAGAAAGTTATAGTCGGGCAAGACCGACCACATGATACCCTTCACCAGTGTTTTCTGGAAAATGGGTCCCAAGTCACAACATTACCGATTGGATCTATATTTCTTCAGATCTTTAATTAACACACAAACAAAAATCGAATGCCCGATTTTACTAAATATCGGACGAAAATTTTATATAGGTCTAAGTTTAAAAATGGTCCAATTATATTCAGAATTGATTATGCCACCAAACAACACGTTTAATATATCGTCGAACTATATTCAATAAATGCCAACTCGAAAAAGCTTACTGTTCAGGAGAGCTAAAAAACTAGTTATTTCGCATATTATTGCAAAAATAAACAATGTACCTTCCACAAGATGGTTTAAATATTCTAAACAATTTTTACCTATGCAAAAATTTTCATATTTTGCACTTGTTTGCGTATTTTTCAGAGATGGCATTTATTGCTATATCAAAAAACAAATATTTTTTTAGAGTTGGCATATTTTGTCGGAAAATAAAAATAAATTTTTTTTGGAAAAATTTAAAAAAATTTTTTTTTTTTGGTTTTTGTTATCCTTAGTACGGTAATTGCAAAAACTGAACAAAAAATTAAAAATCTTTGCATATTTTTAAAAGTTACTAGCTCCGAAAGCCTTTTAATCTCAGGGTCGTCAACTTTGGCACTCTGTAACTCACGCTGTATTGAAATAGGGTCACTCCAAACTAGCTATTTTGAAAGCTTATATCATTGACTTTATTTGCCCCATTCATTATGTTTCAATCTGATAAATAGTTTGAAAGTTACATAAATATAAGCAATTTTTTTTTTTGCAAACACTATTTACCGATATTTTCAAAATGGCAATATCTCGAGAACCAGTCATTAGATATCAAAATCTTTACAAGATTTGTGTTAAGCATGGCAAATGCAATAAGATATGTGGTCTAATTTTTAAATTTTTTTGAAAAATTTTTGGAAATTTACAATGGGAGTTGGCATTTATTTCCACCAAAAAAATTTGTACTTTGAGTTAGCAGAATAACAAAAATGGATGTAAAACGACAACAAATTATTTTTTTGCTCTGAAATTTTTATGGCAGATAGGTATTACATAGGGGAGCTATTTGCCATCGGAAACTCATTTCCGTCAAATTTGAGTTGGCATATTTTGAATATAGGTTCACGATATACAAAAAAGAGTTGATCAAATATTTCCTCTTTTCATGAATTTCGAGAGATTAATGTGAATATCGGGAAGGTGGTTTGTATGGGGACTACAAGAAGAACTGTCCCATTCCTTAAAAAAAAAATTGAATAATGATTTGTGAATACAAAATATGTTTACCTGCTAAGTTTCGAAAGGATACCTATCATAATACGGTTATTGGAGTCATTTGAACCAAATTAAAAAGGGACGTTTGGACCGCTTTTTTCCAATTTCAATAGGCTTCGTCCTTAGGCCAGTGGAATTTTTTTTTTCAAATTTCATACAAATCCATTGATACTGAGACCGGATGGACAGACGGACGGACATCGCTTATTCGTCTCAGAAAGTGATTCTGAGTCGATCGGTTTACTTGAAGGTGGGTCTAGGAACAATTTTTCGAATAGTTACAAACATCAGCACAAACTCATTATACCCTGTACCACAGTGTGGTGTAGGGTATAAAAAATTGAAAAAAATTTCCGCGGAAAAAAAATTTTGGTGAAAAAAAAATCCGCGGTACTTGCTTAAATACCATTCAGTATCCAAATCTGTTTACATATGTCCACCAGAAGCCGAAATAAAGCATTTTGTATTTTAAGGTTATATGAAATGTACCAAAATATTTGAGGTTTTTTTTCCATTTTCGTTCATAACTTTTGAACCGCTGAACCGATATCGCTCAAATGAAATGCCAAACTTCTGAGGACTACAACAAGAAAATATTCAAAGCTTGAGTCATATCTGTTTGATACCTTGGCCGAGATCACCATTGCAACAGAAGAAGAGACGGAGAGACGCCCAGACGGACATCGTTAGAATGTCCTAGAATCGATCACTGATTAATAATATTTATGCTTTATGGTGTCCTAGACCGATATTTCGATGAGTTATAAACGGAATGACAATGAGGGTTTGGTATAGAAACCTTTGGATCACATTATATGAAACTTTTGAACAGAGACCAAATATAACAGTTATATGTGTCATTTTGCTTTAAAAAAATCATTAAACGAATGTTGTTCAAACTAACAAGGGAAGTCTCCCTAGTGTCACCCGCGGATCTTTATGGAATTGGTTTTATTTTGTAGAGTAGAAAAAATAAAGGGACACGTATTTTTTTTTAGTGGCCCAAATTCATATTTAGGGGGTAAAAGGGAGGGGGGAAGACAAGGCCATTTTTCAGTTTTTTTTTGTTTATCTCCTATATTATGCAAAGAAACCTAGTCATGTTACATACCAAATGAAAGGTCTTTGGAAAACCTATCTACGTGTGCTAAGATCGTGTCCAAATATGCACAACTTTTCGTCATATTGAGTAAAATACCAAAATTTTAAGATATTTTTTTTAATAAGTCGAAAAATATTAACTTCTTTGGCCCGTTGTTAGCACCACGAGATAGGTATTTTTAATACCTTTAATCTGATATCACACATGCCTATATTAATTTTGTTTAAATAGGCGTAAATTGTAAAAAACTGAAGTATTTGTAAGTGTTTAATATATGAAAGGACGTCTAGAGATGTCCCGTGTTTAAATTTGCAATAACTTTTATTTTTTGATTTTTACAATAACAGTAAAAAATAATAGTTTTTAAAAACTTTTTGTTCAAAACAATCTAAAATAACTTTTATTTTTTATTTATTGGAGTAAATAACTGTTATAACAGTTATTTTTTTTCCTTGTTTTTTAACAAAAAATTTTTGATCGAAATTTAATTTTTTTTTTGTAATTTTACAATTTTTTTCGTTAATGTTTTAATTTCCAAGGTAATTTTACAAAAAAAAATCTATTTAAGTCACCAGAATTCCTTGAAAGTATTATCACATCAAAAAATTGTAAATTTACAATTTTATTAGTAAAAAGCTTGTAAATTTACAAAAAAACTCGTAATTTTTATTAGAAATTCGCGTATCACAAATCTAGAAAAGTCACGAGAAGTCCACGTAATTTTTATCGCGTCGAAAAGTTGTAAATTTACAATTTTATTGGTAAAAAGTTTGTAATTCTTTTTGTAATTTTACAAAATTTTTACCAATAAAATTGTAATTTTTACAAGAAATTCTCGTAAAATAGGAAGTAGCAAAAAATTATTTTACGAAGCTTTTTTGGTAATTTAACCAGCTTTTTTTTTAATGTATGATTGTTCTAGAGCTTTGCCTTTGATTAAGCTTTCGTTTGTTTTAGTGCATTTGCCTTCACTTTCACTTTTTTCCTTTTATGATTTTTTTTTGTAAATTTTAAAATGAACTAAAATATATTTTGTTTAAAGTGTTTTTACATTAGTATGCGGGCTTTAAGTACTTACTTTGTATTGGCTACATAACTAACACCAGCCAGTGTACAATTGGCACAGTAATCCTTTAAATAGGCCACATATTTTCGTTCAGGTTTCATGTTCTTTTGAATACATAAACTGTCAAAAAAATGTAACAAAAAGAGTTAAATATTTAAATTAAGTGTCCGATTCTTAAGTTTCTGTGACGGTAACAGTATTCCTATAAAATTTTATACAAAAACTTTGAAGATTTTAAATTTGTTAACGTCACAAAAACTTATGAATCGGGTTGTTAACTTACTTAATTCTACTTTAAATAAACTGTGTTTTATGAACTACTTTAGATGTTGTAATATAAGGGTATCTGTGGAAAAAATAGGAAAAAGCTTATATGGAGATGTTTTTGTTTACCACTACTTTGCAAGAAGGCGCAGAATTTTGTCTAATAGTACATTCACACTTACCTCGAAACCCCGTTGAAACCTCGTGTTTTCAATTTTAAAACACTACTGTTCACACTCGACAATTTGACACTTATCTAGTTTTCGAAAACTAGAACAAAATATAAATGTCTTTAAAAACTAATTAAATTACCCAAAAACAATTTTTTATTCGGATTTTTATTTTTTTTATTCTAAATAAACAAATAATTTTAAGAAATTTTGTAAATAAATAAATTTGTTTATTTTTTTTTTTTTTGGCATTTTCCCATTTTCTCTATTTTTCATTGTCGCACAGTGGTTAAAATACGTAAAATTATGAAATTTACGAGGTTTCGATCGTACATTCGTTGAAACCTCACTATAAAAAGGTTTCAATTTGTGAGGGAAAATACGTATTTTCACATGAGGTTTGGCACGAAACCTCGATAAACGAGGTTTCGATGCCAATCTGAACGTACTATAAGGGACATCTAGGGATAGCCATACTTTCAAAACAATAAAAAGTTCTAGGTCATTATTCCGATGAATGATCATCCCAGTTGGAAAATTAAGCCATCACGATCAACTGCTATGGTCGTACTTATTACTTCCCCAAATGATTAACGCCCATTAACATACAAAATATTTATTTGCTGACAAAACGTGGAAACGCATTGATCTAGAAATTTTTATAATTTTTTGGTCTCGATTATGTGTGCAAACAAAAACTGAATTTTGTCGTACAGTGTTATACATATATGAGGCATTCCACACCAAATGTCCAGCGGAAAAAAACATGTGTACCGTAAACTTCTGAATAGGTGGTATGGATAGCCCTATATGGAACTTCGAAAATTGCGTTTTTGGTTTTTCAATTTTTCAAAAACTGGGCTTAGGAGGCGTGGTCAAATATTGGAAAAATGGTCAAATTTGTGGCGAGTTGCCTTGATTAAATATTTATCACATTAAAACGGAATGCACCACAATCTCAAAAATTTACAGTCTTATATAGTTTTGTATGGGCTATCGATTAAAAATTTTTTTTTTGGAAAATTTTCAGAACCCGTTCTGAAATTTTCTATTTTTTAAAAAAGTCAATTTATCAAAAATCCGGCCACTTTTTTTTTTCTTTTTTATTTATTTTTTTAAAAGTTTAGATGTTTGTCCATCCACACAAAAAAAATCAGAAACACGTTCATCTTTTTTTTCGAGAAAATCGCATTTGAACTTTAAATTTCATAACAATTTAGTTATTTGCTTGTATTTGCTTGTGTCAACAGAGCGTATGACGAATATTTATGTAATTAATATTACTCATTCGCAAATTTAAAACAAAGAAATACTAGCAAATAACAAAATTGTTATGAAATTTAAAGTTCAAATGCGATTTTCTCGAAAAAAAAGATGAACGTGTTTCTGATTTTTTTTGTGTGGATGGACAAACATCTAAACTTTTAAAAAAATAAATAAAAAAGAAAAAAAAAAGTGGCCGGATTTTTGATAAATTGACTTTTTTAAAAAATGGAAAATTTCAGAACGGGTTCTGAAAATTTTCCAAAAAAAAAAAATTTAATCGATAGCCCATACAAAACTATATAAGAACGTAAATTTTTGACATTGTGGTGCATTCCGTTTTAATGTGATAAAAATTTAATCAAGGCAACTCGCCACAAATTTTACCATTTTTCCAATATTTGACCACGCCTCCTAAGCCCAGTTTTCGAAAATTTGAAAAACCAAAAACGCAATTTTCTTAGTTACATATAGGGCTATCCAAACAACCTATTCAGAAATTTACGGGACACATGTTTTTCTGTAGCGGGACATTTGGTGTGGAATGCCTCATATCGATTTTAGGCCAATATTTCCCATACGCAAAGAATGACATTCTGCTGTTGTAGGGCATACAAAAATTAACTTTTGTAATACCAGGGTTGCCATAGCTGTCATTTTATTACTTTTATTAAGGAGAAATCGGCTGTAACTATACAGCAACCGGACTCTAGCCTAATGTTGACATACTGATCGGTCAATAATCTCGTCTTAGCACATCAGTTAGCACGTGAAGTGTCGATCCCATGCTTTAAAAAAAAATACTTTACTAATTTTGTTTTCTTACAAAAAAATTGTTGAGATTTCTAAGTCTATCGACTTAGGCTTTTTACGTTTTTTTGCCACAGTTATATAAATAAGTTAATATACGTGTTAATATGTGTATATTTGTATGTGTGAAACAGGTGAAAAGCATTTAATTAGTATTTACTTTAGTACAGGTGTCATAATATAATTTTCTTTCATCTTATGTACCAAGTCACCCAGGTAAACACAATTAAAACCACACAACTATACATATGCCCCCCACCCACCCAAAACATACATAAAAACTTTTGATGAAACAATTAGGATGTTTGAATATGCAAGTGTGTGTTTGTGTATTGTATGTTTTATAGCATGTATTGTATGCTTATATGCTTATGTATATTTTCGTATTCACAAATACACACACATACCTACTTACACCTACAGATGCAACAAATAAGACGTGAGTGTTTATGAGCTAAAATAAAAACAATGTACAAAATTGTTTACTTCCTTTCTGTAGTTTCTCGGTAACTTTTTTCTTAAATATATATATAGAACGTGTGTATAATGGAATATATTTTTATAAAAGAAAAAAAAAAATCACACGAAAAGAATGTATAAAAGCAACACCAGTAGAGTTTCTAAAGAATAACACTTAACTAATGACTTGTTTCCGTTTTTTGTTATTTATTTATATTTTTATTTTATTATTACTGTTTTTGACAGAGTTACCCATACATACAATAGCACTTACACTCACACACACAAACACACATAAACATTTGAAATTAAAATTTAGGGGAAAACGGTAAACACTTAAATACTTTCTTCTTGTTTTTCCTTTAAAGAAACTGAAGAAAAACCAAACCAAGTCGATACACACCAGGTGATTATTTCTCATTACTCTCTTCCGTTTAGAAACGACAACATTTTACAAACTGAATTTCTAATGCTAACAGTTAGCAAGTTTTTAAAGAAACCCGTAAAACATTATGAACTATAACATTCACAAAAAAATTTCTGTATTGTTGGCTCAATTTCAATTAAAACTTTGTTGTGTTAACAAACAATTTAATTGAATTGACAAATTGTGTTGTTAAATGAGAAATCAATTATTTTCTTTGTTAATACAATTCATGGGACAACAATACAAATTTGTTTTCACATGATAATGTTTTTAGGCTGGTGTCTAAAATGATGCAGGATGCCACCTCAGTTTGACTTTATAAGCTTTCTCAAAACCAAAAAGGTTTGCAACTTCGATTTGTAACTTGGATAATAACTCACCTGCTGGTAAATAAAAGTGTTTCCCACCAGATGGGGAATAAAACTTAATATAATTATTAAAAAAAAAAAAAATTTCAATTATTTGACATTTTTTTTATATGTTAAAAGTAATAAATTTTCAAGCTCGAGGTCTTAGTTGTTTAAATGTTTTTTATTTTTTTATAAAATCTTCCGATATTTCGCAATTCTTTGAATTGCATTAGATTGTCCCTGAAGATGCAATACAAATAATTGCGAAATATCGGATTTTTTAAGATTTTTTAAATAAATAAAAAACATTTAAACAACTTAGACCTCGAGCTTGAAAATTTATTGCTCTTAACAAAAAAATAAAAAAACAACATTTAATTTTTTTTTTCATAAAATTTTATTTTTCGCCAATTTTTTTATTGATGTTATTGAAATGTATATTTTATAACTGAATTTTTATTACAATGAGAAATAATAATTGTTGTATCAAATGACAACAAAGACTAATTGGAGATGTCGCGAGCTTTCGGAAGATGCCACCCTTCAATCATCATCACTTCTTCGATTGCCACACACTTGATGTGTGTCAGATTAAAATTTGTCATTTAAATGAAAATTTTGAACAACAAACACAACTCTGTAAAAAGTTGAGATTGATTAAGTTTGTGCCAAATGAATACACCATGGGTGAAGGTGGATATACGGGTTATTCGTAATAAAAAAGTAATTCCTATATGCTATTTGTTTAAAAGTTTCATTTAAAAGGCTAATTTTAATCTGACACACAGCAAGTGTGTGGCAATCGAAGGAGTGCTGATAATGGAAGGGTGGCATCTACCGAAAGCTGTCGACATCTCCACTTTGCCTGTGTTGTCACTTGATCTTTTTCACATTTTTGCTCATTGTAAAACAATTAATATTTCCGAGAAATATTTTTTTTTCATAAATTTTTTTCTTATACATACATTTTTTTTCATCAAAGATTTTTTCATAATTTTGTTTCCATCAATCCTAAGGGATCATTTGTCTTTTGAAATCCCCTTCCATATGTATGTGTTGTTTTGCTTGTATTCATTGTTTCAACATGTTCAAAGGTACAGAAAAAAATTAATGCAATTATGCAATTAAGTCTGGAGCAACAACTACTACCAACTAAACAATACATCAAGCATATTGTTTATATTCTTAATATGTGCATTAGGGTAGCGCTAATTTGAACAATACAACATTGGGTCAGCCGTTCCGTATTCAACGAAGTTAATTTTAGAATCGTTTATAAAAAAGATACGTTAGTGATGTGCTTACGTGAAGCAACAAAAAATCTTCATCGTTCAATCGTCGATAGACGACTCTCATTTTAGATGATAACAGTCCGGTTTTTTTCGGCTTCGTTATTGTTAAAAATGAATAATCGTTGGGGTAGTTTATATGGAGATGTACGACCGCAAAAATCATATATAATAATCTCTATCAAAATTAAGCAGACCCGTATTTTTTCGTTTGGCGAAAGCCCTTATTAATTCATAAGGTGGCAACCCTTTTTATACCCTCCACTCTAGTGATAGAGGGTATATATAAGTTTGTCATTCCGTTTGTAACACATCGAAATATTGGTCTAGGACCCCATAAAGTATATATATTTATGATCCTCGATCGATTTTAAGTCGATCTAGCGATGTCCGTCCGTCCGTCCGTCCGTCCGTCCGTCTGTCTGTCTGTCTGTCTGTCTGTCTGTCTGTCTGTCTGTCTGTCTGTCTGTCTGTCTGTCTGTCTGTCTGTCTGTCTGTCTGTCTGTCTGTCTGTCTGTCTGTCTGTCTGTCTGTCTGTCTGTCTGTCTGTCTGTCTGTCTGTCTGTCTGTCTGTCTGTCTGTCTGTCTGTCTGTCTGTCTGTCTGTCTGTCTGTCTGTCTGTCTGTCTGTCTGTCTGTCTGTCTGTCTGTCTGTCTGTCTGTCTGTCTGTCTGTCTGTCTGTCTGTCTGTCTGTCTGTCTGTCTGTCTGTCTGTCTGTCTGTCTGTCTGTCTGTCTGTCTGTCTGTCTGTCTGTCTGTCTGTCTGTCTGTCTGTCTGTCTGTCTGTCTGTCTGTCTGTCTGTCTGTCTGTCTGTCTGTCTGTCTGTCTGTCTGTCTGTCTGTCTGTCTGTCTGTCTGTCTGTCTGTCTGTCTGTCTGTCTGTCTGTCTGTCTGTCTGTCTGTCTGTCTGTCTGTCTGTCTGTCTGTCTGTCTGTCTGTCTGTCTGTCTGTCTGTCTGTCTGTCTGTCTGTCTGTCTGTCTGTCTGTCTGTCTGTCTGTCTGTCTGTCTGTCTGTCTGTCTGTCTGTCTGTCTGTCTGTCTGTCTGTCTGTCTGTCTGTCTGTCTGTCTGTCTGTCTGTCTGTCTGTCTGTCTGTCTGTCTGTCTGTCTGTCTGTCTGTCTGTCTGTCTGTCTGTCTGTCTGTCTGTCTGTCTGTCTGTCTGTCTGTCTGTCTGTCTGTCTGTCTGTCTGTCTGTCTGTCTGTCTGTCTGTCTGTCTGTCTGTCTGTCTGTCTGTCTGTCTGTCTGTCTGTCTGTCTGTCTGTCTGTCTGTCTGTCTGTCTGTCTGTCTGTCTGTCTGTCTGTCTGTCTGTCTGTCTGTCTGTCTGTCTGTCTGTCTGTCTGTCTGTCTGTCTGTCTGTCTGTCTGTCTGTCTGTCTGTCTGTCTGTCTGTCTGTCTGTCTGTCTGTCTGTCTGTCTGTCTGTCTGTCTGTCTGTCTGTCTGTCTGTCTGTCTGTCTGTCTGTCTGTCTGTCTGTCTGTCTGTCTGTCTGTCTGTCTGTCTGTCTGTCTGTCTGTCTGTCTGTCTGTCTGTCTGTCTGTCTGTCTGTCTGTCTGTCTGTCTGTCTGTCTGTCTGTCTGTCTGTCTGTCTGTCTGTCTGTCTGTCTGTCTGTCTGTCTGTCTGTCTGTCTGTCTGTCTGTCTGTCTGTCTGTCTGTCTGTCTGTCTGTCTGTCTGTCTGTCTGTCTGTCTGTCTGTCTGTCTGTCTGTCTGTCTGTCTGTCTGTCTGTCTGTCTGTCTGTCTGTCTGTCTGTCTGTCTGTCTGTCTGTCTGTCTGTCTGTCTGTCTGTCTGTCTGTCTGTCTGTCTGTCTGTCTGTCTGTCTGTCTGTCTGTCTGTCTGTCTGTCTGTCTGTCTGTCTGTCTGTCTGTCTGTCTGTCTGTCTGTCTGTCTGTCTGTCTGTCTGTCTGTCTGTCTGTCTGTCTGTCCGTCCGTAGAAAACACGCTAACTTTTGAAAGACTTTACAGAGGCTACTGAAGTTTGGCATATATGTTTGCCATTTACCTGGTCAGGTTGGTATTGCAATCCAGCCAAATCGGTCCAGTGGTTCAAAAGTTATGAGCAAAAGAGTAAATTTCGGCAAGGGTGTTTCACGAATTTACGAGATAAAAAACATGATATCTTTCGAAAGACAATAATGAGACTACTGAAGCTTGCCATGTATCTTTGCCGTTCCCCGGGTCTGTTTGGTTTTAAATTTCAGCTCAATCGGTCCAGTGGTTCAAAAGTTATAAGCGAAACCCTGAATTTCAGATTAGTTTCATCTAAAATGCCACGTGTTTTAACAAGTTTTAAAAGCATTGGTGGTAACTAAACAATGCTTTTCAAACTTGTTTAATTTTAAAGCAATGCTTTTTAAACTTGTTATGTTTTAAAAGCATTGGTAACTTAAAAATTACTCTCGAAAAAAATTTTACACTCAAAAAAAATTTTACACTCAAAAAAAATTTTACACTCAAAAAAAAATTTTATACAAAAAAAAATTAGTGTTTTTTTTTTACAAAAATTACAATATTTTGTGTACATACTCACGTGCATTCACTCAGAAATATTTTTACAGTAAAAAAACATTACACTCGAAAAAAATTTTACACTCAAAAAAAAAAATTAGTAATTTTTTTTTTAAAATGACAAAAAAATGAATTTTTTACTCAAAATAAAATATTTCTAATCAAAATTGTTAATTTTTTCACGTTAAAAAATGTACTACCCTTTAAAAAAAATGCATTGTGGAGGGTATTCATAGTTTCGGCAAAGTCGAATTTAACTTTTCTACTTGTTTAATTTGAGATTGGGTAGCTAAAAAACAGGTAACTCTTATTTTTGCCCCCTCATTCCCATTTTCAAGTTTCAGGACAATCGGTGGGTGCCCTGTGAAAGACCTTCCTTGTTAGTTAAGATGCCGACAGCATCAGCCAATTTATGATATTTGTCTATCCACAAAAAATTTAGACGCTCGTTTTTTTAGAGAAAATTGCATTTGAATTTTAAAGAACATCGTACAATAAATATTAAATTTCGTAAAGAAATGATATTAAATATTAGGCACAGACAAATTTAATGCACCCTTTTATACGTTCATATAGTATGTGAACTCGTCAAATTATTAGTGCTTTTATTGTTGCATATAGCCAATATTCGTGGCTAAGTTAATAAGTTACCATGATACATTTTGAACTTGTCAATTCATAAAAATTTTAAAGGCTTCTTTGAAAAAGGACTTCTGCGGGGACTGAATTCCACATACGAGTTGTTCGATTCACTGGTTCGATTCACTGGTGTCCCAAAATTATTCCATGAAAACTTTTTAAATATTTTTCCCTTAATGTACTCAACATTCCTCGAATTTTGACACCAATAGCAATCAAAACAAAAAATATTTTTTATAAAATACACTACGATTGCGAGGCAAAGACAGACTCCAATTTTTTTTTTTGGTATTTTTCCCATCATCAGCTCTGTAGTACGCACAATTTTTTCAATATTACCAAAAATCCATTTTCGGGACAGGCTATTGAACACCCTACTGCCCTTTATAAGCTTCAGCGCACTCCCTTGCACCCGATCTAAAAGCATTGAAGGCCCTGCCCAGATATGGGAGTTGTATTCCAACTTCGGTCGGATATAGGCGGTATTAATAGTAAGGAGGACATTCAAAGGCACTTGAATGTTGGTTCCAGCGAACAGAGATCGAATGGAGTAAAACTGCATGTACAGTTTTTTATTTCGTGGTCCTGTTTCCTTTTAAAAGGACTTCAAAGTTTTAAAGGATAAAAAAAATGATGAAAAAAAAATTTATGCATAAAAAAAATTGATAAAAAAAAAATGGATGAAAAAAAATTTTATAAAAAAAAAAAAAATGATAAAAAATGTGATAAAAAAAAATTTGACGAAAAAAAAATTTAATGAAAAAAACAAAATTGATAAAAGAAAGTTTGATGAAAAAAACACAAAAAACAGGAACAGACTTAATGTTCTCTTTAGCATTTAACAGGCCTTAACTATTCAACAATTTTAAGTAACTTTTCAATTGTTCCCCATATATATTTAACATTTGTTTTACTTAAATGTAGTTATTTGTTACTCTACATATGCACAGTGTTGTTAACATGAACAACCACTCGAAAACAATTAGAAACTCATTGAAAATTAATTTTTTGTTGACATTACCAATGAACAAATATATGTGTGTGTGTGTATGTATATGAAGAAATTTTCAAGTTGAAAGTGTTTGCATGTTTAGTTTCAATGTATGTGTGGAGGAGGTGCATGTGGTAATGCAGCAAAACTTACACACACACTCATTCACTCATATGCCACATGCAATAAAACTCATTAAAATCATTTTGCATTTATAGTACTTTCATATGCATCCATTAAATCAGTCACTCACTGGTAAGCAGTTAATGTAATAGTTGTGTACTTATGTAGTTTGTATATTTGTAATCTCCATTGTTGCGAATGTTTGGTTTATTGGAGGTTTTTGAGGTGAAATTAATAAAACACATACAAACACACGCACACACACATATTTAGTTGGTTAGATTTGTGTGTACTTTTTAAGATATGAGGGTAAAATTCTAACAAAACAATTAACTATTTAGTATGAAATAAGTTGGCATTTGAAATTGTTGATTGACGAGTGCTTCTAGGGCGATAAAACAATATTTAAGAAGATGAGAGATTTTAACATCTAAATGGAAACATAATGGAAATTTTTAGTTTCTAATCCTGCTGATTAAAGAATTTATTTTCACACAAACAAGTAAGAATACTATTTTCAGCTACTCTGAATTAAAAATAACATCCACAATTTCTTAAAATTTTTCAGATTTTTTATACACTCAAAAATGGGACATAAAATTCGGCAAAAAATTTCTTTTACAACAGCTCAATAATTTTCCTAAAATAATTAACACTTAACTAAAAAATGGAAATTTTGCCTTTTTTTAAGCTTCAAATACTAGTTAATATTCGAACATTACTAGAAAAGTATTTTTATGATGAAAAAAATTGTTTTGGTCCGTCAAAAATTTTTTTTAACATCATTATCATGTTATTGATAATATTTTTTTAGGATAGTGTCTAATTTTAAACTACTTAGTTGCAGAACGCCACCTCAGTTTGACTATATAAGCTAACGATTAACAAAAAAGAAAATAAGAATTACTGATTTTCAAAACCAAAAATTTTAGTAACTTAAATCCAACAAGTAAAAAAGTGAAATTCGGCCTTGCCGAATGTAGTGATACCCTCCACAAAAAGATTATTGCAAAAAACTTAAATTAAAAGGAAAATTACTTTTGAAAAAAAAAAAAAAAAATTTTGAAAAAAAAATTTCCGCGAAAAAATTTTGGTGAAAAAAAATCCGCGATTTTTTTATTTTTTTGTCAAAAAATATGTTCGTACTTGTTTAAATACCATTGGTGTTCAATTATGTTCACATATGTCAACCAGAAGCCGAATTAACGCATTTTGTATTTTTAGGTTATGTTGAATGTACTGAAATTTTTGAGGTGTGCTTACATTTTCGTTCATAACTTTTGAACCGCTGAACCGATATCGCTCAAATGCAATACCAAACTTCTCGGGAGAACTTCCAATAAATATGTTAAGTTTCAGTCATCTCTCTGCAATATTTTGTCCGCGACAGCATTTTCCACAGACAGACAGACAGACGGACAGACGGACAGACGCACATCGCTAGAATGTTTTAAAATCGATCGGGCATCATGAATATATATACTTTATGGGGTTCCAGATCGATATTTCGAAGAGTTACAAACAGAATGACAAACTTATATATACCCTCTTTCACTAAGTGGAGGTTATAAAAATTTCAGTTACTTGGGTTTGTAACTTGGATAACACCGCTCTACAAATCTGAGGTTTGTCGCTGCGTTTTCAATGAAACCAAAAAAGGTTTATAGGTTTTGATTTCCCGATTCCAAAACGGTCACTCAAATTTTTCTATCACGTCACAATTTTGAGAAAATCGCGGTTAAAATGTCAAAAAGGCCTATTTTGGCAATTTTTGGGCGCCTATAAAATAAGATCCTGATATGCGAATGACTTAATATCAAGCTCATTCGAAAGTGCGTAATTTTCTCTTTAAGACCAAATCAAATCTTCTTGGAATTTAATTTTTTTTAATGGTGAAAAAATCGTTAGCCACAAGTGCTTTAAATCTAATACTTACGTGTGTATTTGTATGGAAATTTGTTAAAAAACACTGTGTAAATAAACCAAATATTTAAAAAATGGAAGGTTTTTTGTTAATGATTTCTTTACCATTTTAGAAAATTAAATTTCAAGAACATTTTATCTTGTCTTATAGAGAAAATCACATACTTTTGAATGAGCTTGATACCAAGTCAATTGCATGTCAGGATCTTATATTATAAGCTTTCAAAAAGGGTCCTAAATGGCCTTTTTCGTCACTTTAACCACGAAAAACTCAAATTCCTGACGTGATAGACATATTTGGGTTGCAGATTTGGAATCAGTTCAACAAACACTACCTAAATCCCTTACCAGAATCCAATACGCATTTTCATGTTGAGCTGTGTAATAATTCAAATCGTGGTAAATAAAAAAAAATATTCACCAGCTGGCGAATAAAACGTAACATAATTAATTTCCATCAATATTTTTTTTTAATCAATATTTTTTTTCATCAATATTTTTTTTCATCAATTTTTTTTTCATCAATTTTTTTTCATCAATATTTTTTTTCCATCAATTTTTATACCCACCAACCACAGTTTGAGGGTATACTCACTTTGTCATTCCGTGTGTATGTTCGGAAATGGGCAAAATCGGACCAAGGGGAAAAAAGTTCCCCCTTGGAGAACTAAACCAACCTCTGAAAAACGGTATTTTTTTGAAGGGGTTTTTGTACTTTTTTTAAGCAAATGCAACATTTTTATGTCAGAGGAAGCTCAAAATCCTCCATGTGGACCCAGCGGATAAAATAAAAATTGAAAAAAAGTTTGACCCGCCCCTTTTGTGGGCGTGGATATAAAAAATTTATATTAATAATGATTAATTGAATTAAATAATTGGAAGAATCATAATAAATCCATTTGCTAACATCTATCGCATTGGGAAGGTGTCCCCCAATATCTCCCACCAAAACCCCAAACACCACCCCGCACCCTCACAAAAAAAAGACGCCCCTAAAATTTTTTATTTTTTTTTACATTTTGGAGGGTATAAAAGATTTGGCACATCCGAATTTAACACTCTCACTTGTTTTTTTTTTTTCATTAATATTTTTTTCATCATATGTATATTTTTTTATACATATTTTTCAATAACGTTTTTTGTGCTCATAAAAAATTTTGTTTTTTCTTATCAATATTTTTTTTGGCAATATTTTTTTCATCAATATTTGTTTTCATCTATATATTTTTTCTTCAATATTTTTTTTCATCCATATTTTTTTTCATAAATTTTTTTTTTTCATTAATATTTTTATTTCGTCAATATTTTTTTTATCAATATATTAAAACTCAACTCATAAGGTACAAAGCAATTTAGTAATATTTCTAAGAATTAGAAATACGAAGTATAAATTCAAAACCTAACCGACATTTTTCAAGACTTGAAAAGTCCTACTAAGGGTTGCAACTCTGAGCGAGAAACATGGGTGTATATTTGAACTACCTCTTACACAAAAATTTCTTACCCAATATTCAAAAAAAAAGTGAAAAAATGTTTTTTTTTATAGGCAGGGGTAGTTCTTCAAGGGGAACTTTTGTTTCTCTGGTCTCAGTAGCGCTTTAACCCTTAGGGCACACTGGGCACGTGCCCAGGGCCCCGACCTCAAGGGGCCCCCAGATATGTATAACATATTCGCTTACAAAAATTCTTTTTTGTATACAAATTTATGCAATAACACTTAGTCGGTTGAGTTAACAATAAGGCTGAGTATAATTTTTAATTTTATTTTTTTGTTTTTTATTTATTTATTATACCCTACACCACACTGTGGTACAGGGTATAATGAGTTTGTGCTGATGTTTGTAACTACCCGAAATATTGGTCCTAGACCCAGTTTCAAGTATACCGATAGACTTAGAATCATTTTTTGTGTCGATTTAGCGATGTCCGTCCGTCCGTCTGTCCGTCCGTCTGTCCATGTAAACGGTGTAAACACGATACAGGTCGCAATTTTTAATCTATTGACTTGAAATTTGAAACTTAAGCCTCTTTTGGCCCAAGGACGAATCCTATTGAAAAATCGGTCCATATTTAGACCTAGCCCCCATACAAAGTTGTGGCTCAAATGACTTTAGTTGTGGCTCAAATGACTCTAATAGCCGCATTTTAATAGGTATATTTTCGAAATTTGGCAGGTAATCATGTTTGATACACACAAATCACCATTCCGAATTTTAAAGAAATCGGACCAGTTCTTCTTGTAGCCCCCATACAAACCACCTTTTTCACATAAATCTCTCAAATTTCATGAAAATAGAAAATATTTAATTAAAATTCTGTTTGTGTATGTTAAACGCGTACTTTAATAACCTTATCAAATCTGATTATCATCGGACCATTTTTGGACCTAGTTCCCATGTGAAAATTTCGCCCGATATTCAGTTGAAGCGGTTTATTGTCAACAAAAAGAAGCCTATTCCACTCAAATTTGATTTGTGAGTGCTTTTTACACTTATTAAAGATTTGCCAAAATATAGATCTAATCAGTCCATGTTTGAACTTGGAACCCATTTTCCGGGAAACTCTGGTGTAGGGTATTATATGGTCGATCTTGACCGACTATAATTTTCTTACTTGTTTTTTTTGTGTAGGTTCCGTTTCTTAAAACAGTTAATAACATGAATTGAATTTGTACCAATTAACTATAATAAATCTAAATTTAAAAACTTTTTCTTGTCATTCGATTTTAATTTTTTTTTTCCAGTGGGGCCCCCAAATACTTGTGTGCCCAGGGCCCCCGGCATACCTTAACCCGGCCCTGTCTGGTCTGATTTTGCCCATTTCCGAACGTAACTAGCCTATTCGTGGACCTAATTGTGCTTTCCACAGGCAGACAGACGGATGGACGGATACTCTAAAATCGCTAGAATGTCTTAGAATCTATCATGGATCAATAATATAAACATACTTTATGGGGTCCTCGACCAATATTTTGATGCGTTAAACACGGAATGACAAAATAAGTATACCCCCATACTGTAGTTGGAGGGTATAACAATTTTTTTTTGCTTGCACTAATTTTATGAGAATTCCTAGTAAAAGTAACCTACTCTTTTGAAATTTAACAAGCTTTTTACTAAAAAAAATTGTAAAATTATAACTTTTTTGATGCGATAAAACTTACAAGGAATTCTCGTGACTTTTCCATCCAAGCCTATCAATCGAGTACTATGTTCACTGAAGTGTATAATTACTATCAATTGAATGATATTGGTCTCATCTAAAAAAAAAAAATCTAAAACTTAATAATTCTAATAGCCAATTTAAAATATCATTAAATTTTATGTAACTGAAAACCATTTTAATGATTATAACACCATTTTAATCCTCAATTATGAACACATGTAAATCTGTCAATGTCAAAGGATTAAAATGTATTTATGTGTGTTTCGTTCTATCACCTGCTAAACTAGCAATATTTATAAACTACTATATATAAATTCTATTCAACTACAATTAATAGACCACTAATGTACTTTTTTTTTTAATCCTTAGGATTAACAATTAACATACTTGTTTATTTATACCGTAATCAAATTTTTTAATGATTTGACAAAATAAAAATTATTTTAAAAATATAGTCACACTAAAAAAATTAAACCCCTTGCAGACTTAATATGTCAGATAAAATCCCTTAGAGTACACTAGCCATAACTATGGTTTTCATATTGTTTATATAACTTGGAATTAAACACTTAAGTCCTTTCAAATGAGAAAAGGTTACATATGTGCGTATAATGCCACCATAATGTGATCCCTCACACACTCAAACACCATCTGAAATAAATATGTATGTACTAAAGTCATAAATAATATTTTGATATAAAAAAAAAAACATTTTTTCCCCGTCTGCAAAATGAACGTAGATGAGAAAAAGTGAAATATATGAAACTAACAGGAAAAAGACTTGTCATTTGGCGAATACTTAAATGACAACAAAGCAAAAAAAAATAAAATAAAAACTGAAATGAAATAATAATAAAATAAAAATAAAGGATGAAAGCTCCAAAAATGATAATCTTTCTAGTTGTTACCAAACATTGTCGACAACACTACACTATGGACCAAAAGTAGTAAATAATTCAGAATGCTAATCAAAAATATCCAACACAATATAGAAATTTTCTTAATTTTTCTGATTTTTTTTAATTTTAATTGCAAACAAGTAAGAGTGTTAAACTCGGCTGTATCGAATCTTTTATAAACAGAAAAAAAACGAGTTGTAATATTGAACACAATATTTGTGAATACAATTAATTTTTTTTTCTGAAAGTGCTCCTATACCGAAATTTGTAATATCTGCCCTCGTAGAACACCTTGTATTTAGCTTTGTGTACTAAAGTATTATTTTTTTATTATTATTTAAATTATTTTTTTACCCACGCCCTAAAATCGGGGTTGGCAAGAAAATGCGACATTGGTTAATCCCTTGGGTGCAAGCTCAGGACTTTGAACTTCTGCGAACATAAAAATTTTTCATTTTAAAAATAAAAAAAAAAAACTTTTTAAAATTGCAGAGGTTGATTCATTTTTCAATAGAGAACATTTTTTCCCCTGAACCGATTTTGCCCATTTCCGAACTTGACCTGCCTAGGACCATAGGACATATTCTCGCCAAACTTGAGGAGACTAGCTCTTTTATTTTGGACTGTATCTTATTAACTACAGACGGGCGGGGTCCCCGACCGATAATTCAATACGTTACACACGGATTGACAAAGGGAGTACACTCAAAAAAAAAAACCTTGTAAAACGACAAGAAAAGTTTGTAACTTTTTTTTGCTACCTCCTATTTGACAACAATTCCTTGTAATTTTTACCAATAATTTTGTTATTTTACAAGCTTTTTACCAATAAAATTGTAAATTTACAATTTTTTGGACGCGCTTAAACTTACAAGGAGGTTTCGTGACTTTACTAGATTTTTTTGCTACCTCCTATTTTACGAGAATTCCTAGTAAAAATGACGAGCGTTTTTGTAATTTTACAAGATTTTTCCCAATAAAATTGTAAATTTACAACTTTTTGGCGCAATAAAACTTACAAGGAAATTTCGCGAATTTACTAGATTTTTTTGTAAAATTATCTTGGAAATTTGTAAAATTACAAAAAAAAAAAATTAACAAATTTTTTTTTTTAATTATCTTGGACATTTGTAAAATTACAAAAAAAAAGTAAAATTACAAAAAAAAAAATTAAATTTTGATAGATTTTTTTGTGAAAAAACAAGGAAAACTGTCAAATGTTGGTAAAATGGGATTACGAGACTTTTTCTAGTAATTTGACAAGGTTTTTTTTTGAGTGAAGTATAAATGAAATTTGTTGAAATTTACCATATATGAGGCATTCCACACCAAATGTTCAGCAAAAAAAAAAAAGTTGTGTCGTGTCAATATGAAATCATTTGCAAAGTAGTCGCTCTTGGGTTACTATTAAATAACAAAAATAAAATTTAAGTTTTTTCAAAAAGTGGGCTTTGTAGGCGTGGTCAAATATTGAAAATATAAAACTTTTTTGCCTGAGTATCTTTACTTCAATATTTATGCAAATTAAATCCCAACAAACATTTCCCTTTGAAATACATTGAATATTATATTGATAGCAAGTTTAAAATTTAAACCTTAGCCTTGAAAACCAGTTGAAAATAACATAGTTCTCAACGTGAAAACAATAGCATTCTAAAAGAAAACGGCATGTTAGTTCTCAAGTAAAATTTTCAAATTTATTTAGATTTGATATATAGTTTGAGATTTTTTGAATGTATAATGTTTCTCCAATGTACACAAATATTTTTAGCTTGAAAATATGCTTACCCTGCAAGCATTTGGAAGAAATATCCCCTAGAAGAAATTGCGGCAATATCTTCTTTTTATCGTAATAAAAATTTATCAAAGTAGTATTTTTGAAAATCTTCCTTTTATCATTTCGAGGATATTTTAGCAATTTTTAAAAAAATATGTATTTTTTTTGTCATTTATAAAGTAAATAAAATCGCCAAATTATCAAAAATTTATCTCCTAGGGAATTTTTCACCTGCGCGATACATATGCGATAACTTCCTCTTATCATACGGAGGTAAAAAATACGAAATCAATATATTTTATTTATTGTCAAAAATATTTTTAATTTCGTTTTTCATTGTTTTTTCGGAATAATTCAACAAATAATCATAAAAATTGGTGTTCAGAGGTAAGTAATGAATTTGCAAAAATCAAAAGCATTAAGCTGCAAAATTTAATAACTTTTTTTGACTCTATTAGGTCCCGCAAATTTTCAATAACTCAATGTACCATTTTTGAAGAAGATACTCAATTTTAAGATCATGAAAATAGTGAATAAGTATCGTTCAACACTATTGTTTGTAAAATATCTTCATTATTTAAAAAAATAAACATACGTTTATCTCCTATGAGAAAAAATGGCAACATCTTCTTTTTATCTTCTAGGTTAAATTTGAGTGATATCTTCAAGTTATCTTCCAAATGATTATCTGGCAATATTGCGTATTTATCCTCCAGAAGAATTACTTTCGTATCTCCTGGACGTATCGCTTTCGGGACACGATTTCTACTCACAGGTGTTTCTTCCGCAATACGAAGAAGATATCCCCCGCAATACAATTTATCTTCCAGGCGATACGCTAGCGTATCTTCTTCGTTTCGAAATGCTTGCAGGGTTACTATCTAATTGAATTTTAGTGTAGTTTTCAAAGAATTCTCAGCCTTATTTATAATGTTAATTTAACATTATTTTTCAAATGAACCTCAATACTATTTTTTATTAAAAAACTGTAAATACGAATTTTAATAATATTTGCTTTTTATTTGCACTAAAAATTCCCGAGTAAAAAAAAAACTTTTTAGATCTAATTTGATCTCAAAATTGGCTGTATCAAGTTGGATCAAATATTGATCTAATTGTATTATTTTAGATACACAAATATAAAAAATGATACAATTAGATCCGAATTTTGGTCACATCCAATTAAATCCACTTGATCTTATTTTATATAAATTAATATAGATTTATATAGTTACATAAAGTCAGATATATTTATGTATAGCCTCAGATAAGAAAATGGAGCCTCAATAAATCTTAGATAAAATTAGATCTGAACATATAAAAAATCCTATATAATTTAATATCATTGTATCAAATTATATATCATTATATCAAAACTTTTTTACTAGGGTTGTTAATAAAAAAATTACATCGAATGCCATTTTTGAGGTCGTCTCCTTCCAGGTCTTCTTCTTCAGCCGTCTGCTCTTTAAAATTCGAAATTTTTAAAGAAAAGAAAATACGTTATTAAATGTATAACTTTTTTTTCATAAACTGATGTGTACTTACTTTTTAAACGTTTATGCAAGTTTTTATACTTATAGAATTCAATTAATTGGCACAAATGCATAAAAATACATAAAATTTCTAGATTTTTCTTCTTAATTTTTAAAACAAAATTTTAAAATTCGGAATTGAAGAACATTTGAAAACAAAATTATTTCCACCTATAATCAATGTTTGATATTAGGTTTGAGAAACATGGCAAATCAATTTGACGTTTATATTTTTTTGAAAAGAATTAATAGTATAGGAAAAAACAAATATTTCCAACATGTTTCAAATTAAGTTTAAATGTTTAAATTTTTGTCACTGAAAACAATTTGAAAAACACCCTTAATAATTAGTGCCAGTTTGATTTTTTTTCAAAGGCTGGAATTGATGTTTGTTGGGAATGAAACACAGTAAAGTCTTTACGACAAACGTTTTTTATAGATTTTTGTATGGGCTATCGATTAAAAAAATAAAAATTGGAAAATTTTCTGAAGAAGTTCTGAATTTTTCAAATTTAAACTTAAACTTTATTTATCAAAAAACATGCCGCAATTTTATTTATTTTTTAATTTTTAAAAAAAAAGTTACAGTTCTTTCCTATCTGTTCTGAAATTTTCAGAGATGTGTTTTGCCTTGTTTTCGAGAAATCAAATGTTAAAAATTGAAATACCCTAATTTTATACAATAATGGTGTATAAATCGTGTGCGTATGAGTAATATCAATACTTAAAAAATATTTTAAGAGGCGATGGGAGCGTGAGTGAGTTTTTATTTATGAAAGAAAAAATTTAGTCACGCATGATATTTTATTTTGCTCACGCTCATTCACGCACACGTGAGTAGGAAAAAATAAGTCACGGTCACGTTGATCACGTGAGTGTGAGTAAAATAAAATATAGTGCGTGAATATTTTTTTTTCTTTCATTAGCGTGCGTGATCGTAAATAAAATCTCACTCACGCTCCTATCGCTTCCTAAAATATTTTTATACCCTCCACTCTGGTGATAGAGGGTATATATAAGTTTGTCATTCCGTATGTAACACATTGAAATATTGGTTTAGGACCCCATAAAGTATATATATTCATGATCCTTGATCGATTTTAAGTCGATCTAACGATGTCCGTCTGTCTGTCTGTCTGTCTGTCTGTCTGTCTGTCTGTCTGTCTGTCTGTCTGTCTGTCTGTCTGTCTGTCTGTCTGTCTGTCTGTCTGTCTGTCTGTCTGTCTGTCTGTCTGTCTGTCTGTCTGTCTGTCTGTCTGTCTGTCTGTCTGTCTGTCTGTCTGTCTGTCTGTCTGTCTGTCTGTCTGTCTGTCTGTCTGTCTGTCTGTCTGTCTGTCTGTCTGTCTGTCTGTCTGTCTGTCTGTCTGTCTGTCTGTCTGTCTGTCTGTCTGTCTGTCTGTCTGTCTGTCTGTCTGTCTGTCTGTCTGTCTGTCTGTCTGTCTGTCTGTCTGTCTGTCTGTCTGTCTGTCTGTCTGTCTGTCTGTCTGTCTGTCTGTCTGTCTGTCTGTCTGTCTGTCTGTCTGTCTGTCTGTCTGTCTGTCTGTCTGTCTGTCTGTCTGTCTGTCTGTCTGTCTGTCTGTCTGTCTGTCTGTCTGTCTGTCTGTCTGTCTGTCTGTCTGTCTGTCTGTCTGTCTGTCTGTCTGTCTGTCTGTCTGTCTGTCTGTCTGTCTGTCTGTCTGTCTGTCTGTCTGTCTGTCTGTCTGTCTGTCTGTCTGTCTGTCTGTCTGTCTGTCTGTCTGTCTGTCTGTCTGTCTGTCTGTCTGTCTGTCTGTCTGTCTGTCTGTCTGTCTGTCTGTCTGTCTGTCTGTCTGTCTGTCTGTCTGTCTGTCTGTCTGTCTGTCTGTCTGTCTGTCTGTCTGTCTGTCTGTCTGTCTGTCTGTCTGTCTGTCTGTCTGTCTGTCTGTCTGTCTGTCTGTCTGTCTGTCTGTCTGTCTGTCTGTCTGTCTGTCTGTCTGTCTGTCTGTCTGTCTGTCTGTCTGTCTGTCTGTCTGTCTGTCTGTCTGTCTGTCTGTCTGTCTGTCTGTCTGTCTGTCTGTCTGTCTGTCTGTCTGTCTGTCTGTCTGTCTGTCTGTCTGTCTGTCTGTCTGTCTGTCTGTCTGTCTGTCTGTCTGTCTGTCTGTCTGTCTGTCTGTCTGTCTGTCTGTCTGTCTGTCTGTCTGTCTGTCTGTCTGTCTGTCTGTCTGTCTGTCTGTCTGTCTGTCTGTCTGTCTGTCTGTCTGTCTGTCTGTCTGTCTGTCTGTCTGTCTGTCTGTCTGTCTGTCTGTCTGTCTGTCTGTCTGTCTGTCTGTCTGTCTGTCTGTCTGTCTGTCTGTCTGTCTGTCTGTCTGTCTGTCTGTCTGTCTGTCTGTCTGTCTGTCTGTCTGTCTGTCTGTCTGTCTGTCTGTCTGTCTGTCTGTCTGTCTGTCTGTCTGTCTGTCTGTCTGTCTGTCTGTCTGTCTGTCTGTCTGTCTGTCTGTCTGTCTGTCTGTCTGTCTGTCTGTCTGTCTGTCTGTCTGTCTGTCTGTCTGTCTGTCTGTCTGTCTGTCTGTCTGTCTGTCTGTCTGTCTGTCTGTCTGTCTGTCTGTCTGTCTGTCTGTCTGTCTGTCTGTCTGTCTGTCTGTCTGTCTGTCTGTCTGTCTGTCTGTCTGTCTGTCTGTCTGTCTGTCTGTCTGTCTGTCTGTCTGTCTGTCTGTCTGTCTGTCTGTCTGTCTGTCTGTCTGTCTGTCTGTCTGTCTGTCTGTCTGTCTGTCTGTCTGTCTGTCTGTCTGTCTGTCTGTCTGTCTGTCTGTCTGTCTGTCTGTCTGTCTGTCTGTCTGTCTGTCTGTCTGTCTGTCTGTCTGTCTGTCTGTCTGTCTGTCTGTCTGTCTGTCTGTCTGTCTGTCTGTCTGTCTGTCTGTCTGTCTGTCTGTCTGTCTGTCTGTCTGTCTGTCTGTCTGTCTGTCTGTCTGTCTGTCTGTCTGTCTGTCTGTCTGTCTGTCTGTCTGTCTGTCTGTCTGTCTGTCTGTCTGTCTGTCTGTCTGTCTGTCTGTCTGTCTGTCTGTCTGTCTGTCTGTCTGTCTGTCTGTCTGTCTGTCTGTCTGTCTGTCTGTCTGTCTGTCTGTCTGTCTGTCTGTCTGTCTGTCTGTCTGTCTGTCTGTCTGTCTGTCTGTCTGTCTGTCTGTCTGTCTGTCTGTCTGTCTGTCTGTCTGTCTGTCTGTCTGTCTGTCTGTCTGTCTGTCTGTCTGTCTGTCTGTCTGTCTGTCTGTCTGTCTGTCTGTCTGTCTGTCTGTCTGTCTGTCTGTCTGTCTGTCTGTCTGTCTGTCTGTCTGTCTGTCTGTCTGTCTGTCTGTCTGTCTGTCTGTCTGTCTGTCTGTCTGTCTGTCTGTCTGTCTGTCTGTCTGTCTGTCTGTCTGTCTGTCTGTCTGTCTGTCTGTCTGTCTGTCTGTCTGTCTGTCTGTCTGTCTGTCTGTCTGTCTGTCTGTCTGTCTGTCTGTCTGTCTGTCTGTCTGTCTGTCTGTCTGTCTGTCTGTCTGTCTGTCTGTCTGTCTGTCTGTCTGTCTGTCTGTCTGTCTGTCTGTCTGTCTGTCTGTCTGTCTGTCTGTCTGTCTGTCTGTCTGTCTGTCTGTCTGTCTGTCTGTCTGTCTGTCTGTCTGTCTGTCTGTCTGTCTGTCTGTCTGTCTGTCTGTCTGTCTGTCTGTCTGTCTGTCTGTCTGTCTGTCTGTCTGTCTGTCTGTCTGTCTGTCTGTCTGTCTGTCTGTCTGTCTGTCTGTCTGTCTGTCTGTCTGTCTGTCTGTCTGTCTGTCTGTCTGTCTGTCTGTCTGTCTGTCTGTCTGTCTGTCTGTCTGTCTGTCTGTCTGTCTGTCTGTCTGTCTGTCTGTCTGTCTGTCTGTCTGTCTGTCTGTCTGTCTGTCTGTCTGTCTGTCTGTCTGTCTGTCTGTCTGTCTGTCTGTCTGTCTGTCTGTCTGTCTGTCTGTCTGTCTGTCTGTCTGTCTGTCTGTCTGTCTGTCTGTCTGTCTGTCTGTCTGTCTGTCTGTCTGTCTGTCTGTCTGTCTGTCTGTCTGTCTGTCTGTCTGTCTGTCTGTCTGTCTGTCTGTCTGTCTGTCTGTCTGTCTGTCTGTCTGTCTGTCTGTCTGTCTGTCTGTCCGTCCGTCTGTCTGTCTGTCTGTTGAAATCACGTTTTTGGCAATAATCCGGAACCGATTTTAACGCTTGGGGTACCAAAAGTTGCGGAATTTATCCAGGCAAAAACTAGTGTATTTTTTTTTGAAATCGGTTAAGTACTTTAAAAGTTTTGAGTGAATTACTGAAAAAACTCTTAGTGATTTTCATCATAACCCTAAATTAATTCATATTTTGTGTAGATACATACATAACAAAGAATACGGAAATGAAAAAAAAAAACGGAGAAAAAGAAAAAAAAGTTTACAAAAAAACTTTAAAATATGTAAAACAAAATCTAAATTTAATTAAAAAAAAGTTCGTTAAGTAATAATAAAAAAATTCATTGTTATTTTTATGTACAAAGCATGTGTGTGTGTCCGTTTTTTTGCTTCGTCATATTAACGGGGTTGCCAGACTTTTTTTTGGCTTTGTCGCAAACTCGGATGTAAAATATCGCCAAAATTCAATTTTGTTCAGATTTCTTAAAAAAAAAAATATTTTTATTTAAAAAAAATAAATTTTGTTAAATAATAAAAGACAGAAATAAACTTTATGGCAAAAATCGCCCAAATCCGGAAAATCTATATATATAAAAGAGTAATGTGACTGACTGACATACTCATTCATCATCGCCCAGCCCAAACCGCTAAAGTTAGAAACTTGAAATTTGGACTGTAGGTTGACGTCCCGGAATAAAGATCCACTAAGGCTGGATTTTTGCCAATGTTGATTCTAAGGGGGTAAAATGGGTAAAAAACTGTACTTTTGGTACTTTTTATATCTCCCGATATAATGGTCATAGAAACTTGAAATTTGGACTGTATGTTACCCTCCCGCAATATAGATCCACTATGGCTGGAGTTTTGCCAATGGTAAGGGGGTAAAAAGGGTAAAAAACTGTACTTTTGGTACTTTTTAAATCTCCTGATATAATGATCATAGAGACTTGAAATTTGGACTGTATGTTCACCTCCCGGAATATAGATCCATTAAGGCTGGATTTTTGCCAGTGTTGATTCTAAGGGGGTCAAAAGGGTAAAAAAATACTTTTGGTGCTTTTAATATCTCCTGAAATAATGGTCATAGAAACTTGAAATTTGGACAGTATGTTCACATCCTAGAATATATGTAGATCCAGTACGGCTGGATTATTGCCAATGATATATATTGGACATACCTGTATAATGAAAGTCTGTCAAATATCATGAGATGTCATTATTAGTATTTTATTTACTTATATTACTATACCATATTGAATTGTTAATCTCCTTTTCTGTAAATAAAATCAGTCTCTTTTAATATAGCAAAGACATAACATACTGGCGACGAGTAGAAAAAAAAAAATAACGCGTCGAATAAAAGTAGAAAATGTCAACAGAAAACGATATATTGAAGGAGATGCTTCTCCAACAACAGGCTTGGGCAAATAAGTTGCTCACGGAGCAGAAGGAGTGGATGCAGTCTATGTTAGCAAGGCCTCAGACTGGAAACGTGGTCGGGGCAAACATCAATGTGCCAACATTCCATCCATTTAACAAGGAAACACAACCATGGGAATCGTACTTGGAACAACTAGAACAACATTTTGCTGCCTACTCTGTAATAAGTGAAGTAAAGAAAAAATCATTTTTTTTGTCGTGGAGTGGTGAAGAAATTTTCGAACTGTTAAAAAAATTATTTGGTGGAGGAAATTTGCAAAATAAAACATATAAAGAAGTAACAGAAAAACTAACGGAGCATTTTATGTCGAAAGTACATATAATTTCTGCACGCTACGCATTTAACAAACTTGTCATGAAACCAACTCAAACATACAGAGAGTGGGTTGCAGAACTTCGTGGTATAGCACGCAACTGTAAGTTCTCTTGTGGTTCTAGTAGCTGCGCGACAGAATATACAGATGAAATGATACGTGATATGATAATTCTTCATACACCACATGATGCAGTACGCATCTCAGCTATGCAAAAGCTGCAGCCGACGCTAGCAGAAGTTCTCTTAATTGCAGAGTCCTACGAAACGACAACAAAAAGCGTGCAAGCCATGAAAGAAAATAACGAAGAGAATAAAGATAGTTCTCTAAGTGTAAATGTTCTAAACAAAGAAAAAAGGCAAATGTCAAAACAAACTACAAATTCAAGTAAGAAAGAGTTTAAGTCGTGTACAGGTTGTGGTGTTTCTCATGAAAGAGAAAATTGCAAATTTCGTTTTGTTATTTGTCACCAATGTAAGAAAAAAGGTCACATTGCTGCAGTTTGTTTATCAAAAAGTTTAACTAATCAAAGCAAATGGGAAAAGAGTACCAACAACAACGTTGATACTGATGAAAGCGTAGATCATATATTTAATATAACTGGAATTATAAAAAATGAAAACAACAAAATGTTTGTTGATGTTGAAATTTCTGATGCCATAATTAAATTTCAATTAGATTCTGGTGCTTCAGTGTCCGTCATTACTAAGAAAACTTACGAATTTTTAAAAAAACCAAAACTGCAAATGTGTAAAAGAGATATATTTGGTTTTGGCCATAAACGTATCAAAACCATTGGTGAATTAATGACAAAAATAAAATGTGGTTCTAAGGAAAAAATCGTTCCTTTGGTTGTGACAGATGTAGATTATGGTAATAATTTGTTCGGAGCAGACCTTTTTAAACAATTTGGTTTTACCATAAACCAAATTGCAAACATATCAGAAGATTATGAGGTAGAAGAAAAATGCAAACAGCTGTGTGTAAAGTACAACAATATTTTTGAAAAAAACATTGGTACAATTAAATCATTCAAGGCCCGTATATTATTAAAACAAGATGCGACCCCAAAGTTTTTTAAAAGCCGACCAGTTCCTTTTGCTCAGTTACCAACATTTAAAAAGGAAGCTGAACGAATGGTGAATGAAGGTATTTGGAAGCCAGTGCAGTTTAGTGACTGGGCTTCACCAATTGTGTTGATTACAAAGCCTGACGGCTCATTGCGTATTTGTGGTGATTTTAAGGTGGCTGTAAATAATCAAATTGATATTGAGCAATATCCGTTGCCAACCCGTGATACGTTGTTCCATAAAATACGGTACGGTAAGATATTTTCAAAAATAGACTTAAAGGAAGCCTACCTTCAAATGGAACTCGATGAATCCTCAAAAAGTGTTCTGGTAGTGAATACTCCAGCCGGGTTATTCCAATATCAAAGGATGCCGTATGGTATTGCAAGTGCGCCCGCTATATTTCAAAAGTTTTTAGAACAGTTGTTGCAAGGCATAGAGGGTTGTGGTAATTATCTCGACGACATTATCATTTCGGCCGTAAATGTTAAAGAACATATGATTCGACTGGAGAAGGTATTAAACATTTTATCAGAACACGGTATAAAGTGTAAAAAATCAAAATGTGAATTCATGAAAACCAACATTGAATATCTTGGCAGAAGAATAAGTGCAGAGGGTATTCTACCGGATGAAGCCGGGGTTCGTGCCGTAAAAGACCTCCGCCCACCACGTAACGTAAAGGAGGTTGAAGCTTTTATTGGTAAGGTCAACTATTACAATAATTTTATACCAAATTTCTCGCAACTTGCAGCACCAATAAACCAACTACGTAAAAAGAATGCTAAATTCGTCTGGAAGAAGCCTCAACAAGATTCGTTCCAGGCTCTTAAAGACCATATTGTTCAAGCTACTGAAATGGCTCATTTTCAGGAGCACTTACCAATTATTTTAGCTGCTGATGCCTCTTCTCATGGGATTGGAGCAGTCATTTCTCACTTGTATCCGGACGGAATAGAACGTCCTATAGCATTTGCATCCAAGACTTTGGACCAACATCAACAAAAGTATAGCCAAATTGAAAAAGAAGCTCTGGCCATAGTTTTTGGAGTACAACGTTTTCATACATATTTGTACGGCCGTAAGTTTATACTGATTACAGATCATAAACCTCTGGTGACTTTATTCAGTCCCAATAAACAGCTGCCGACTATGACAGCGCATAGAATTCAACGTTGGGCAATAATCCTAATGGCCTACCAATTTCAAATAAAGTACCGCCGCAGTTCAGAACACGGTAACGCGGATGCATTATCGCGTCTGCCGATAGGGCCGGACCAAGAATTTGACCATAATGAATTTTGCAATTCGATAACAGAGTTTAATACTCCAATTAACATCGACATACTCAAAGAATACACTTGCCAGGATCCGATACTTAATAAAATTAAATCATACATTCAAACAGGGTGGCCCCAATTTTTGGGACCGAAGGAAGGGGAATTACGTCCTTATTTTAATCAACAATCAAGCTTAGTTGTACACAATGACGTCATCTTTTTACAGTCATCAAATTTGTCTCGAGTAATTGTTCCTACGGCATTGCAAAAAAATATTTTAGCATTACTTCATGATGGCCATTGGGGCATAGTAAAAATGAAAAGATTAGCCAGACAGCATTGCTGGTGGAATGCGATGGATAAGGACATCGAAAAAACGGCTGCAAAATGTGAAATATGTAAAGTTCATGGTGCCAGTCCTACACAAGAATTTAGTAATTGGCCTGATGCTGTACGTCCATGGCAAAGAGTTCATATTGACTTTGCAGGCCCTATATTTGGCAGTATGTGGTTGATTTGTGTTGATGCTTATTCACAATACCCCTTTATTTGTCAGATGAATTCCACAACATCTTCAGCTACTATTTCGATGCTTTCTGTTATTTTTTCTATTGAGGGACTTCCCGAAACGTTGATTAGCGACAACGGTCCGCAGTTAACGGCAGATGAATTTAAAAACTTCTGTGCAGTTAATGGTATACAACATTTGACAACCGCGCCCGTCCATCCAGCTTCAAATGGACTAGCGGAACGTTTCGTTCGTACATTTAAAACAGCTGTGGCAAAGAATATTGATGACGGATTATCTACTAAAAATGCTGTTTTAAAATATTTAGCTACATATCGTTCCATGCCAAATAACGAGGGAAAATCTCCATCCGAGTTACTCCATGGTCGTCAAATACGTACAATTTTGACTCAACTACCAAGTCATACACCAAAGCAAGGTGGAGAAAAGGTAAATAATGCTACAAAATTTAAAGTTGGTGAACCTGTATTCCTTCGAAATTATGGAAGAGGTCCGAAGTGGACAAAAGGTACCGTCGAAAAACTTATGGGAAACATGGTATATATTGTAAAAACAGATTTTGGGAAATGTAAAAGACATCAGAACCAAATCAAGTCTAGATATGAAAACAATGAACTACAAACCCCGTTTTCTTATGCCGATAAAATCAATATAGATGATGGACGCAACAGCCAAGATGAAGATCAACTAGAGATACCACCTGAAGAATCTTCCAGTTCACCGCAAGCCGTAAAAGCCGAAGTAAGAAGAAGCGAAAGGACTCGTGTTGCTGTTAACCGATTTCATGCCGAAGATTTCCGAAAAAAGAGAGAGGGATAATGATATATATTGGACATACCTGTATAATGAAAGTCTGTCAAATATCATGAGATGTCATTATTAGTATTTTATTTACTTATATTACTATACCATATTGAATTGTTAATCTCCTTTTCTGTAAATAAAATCAGTCTCTTTTAATATAGCAAAGACATAACAGCCAATGTTGATTCTAAGAGGGTAAAAAGGGAAAAAATCTGTACTTTTGGTACCTTTTATATTTCCTTAAAAAATTGTCACATAGACTTGAAATTGGGACTGTATGTTCACCTCCCGGAATATAGATCCCCTAAGGCTGGGTTTTTGCCAATGATGTTTCTAATAGGGTAAAAAGGGTAATCATATGTACTTTTGTTACATTTTATATTTCCTTAAATAATGGTACTAGAAAATTGAAATTTGCAATGTCGGTTTACCTTCCGGAAAAAAGATTCACTAAGGCTCGGGTTTTGTCAATGTTGATTCTACGGGGGTAAAATGGGTAAAATAGTACTTTTGGTACTTTTTTTTTATTTACTGAAATAATGGTTATTCAAACCTGAAATTTAGAATGTAGGATCCTTTAGTGAAATAAAACATTTTGGAACAAGTACTTTCTGAAAATTCAGTACCGTTTTCAAAAAGTACCTTTTATAAAAGGTTCCTTTATAAAAAGTACTTTTTATAAAAAGAACCTTTTATGAAAAATACCTTTTATAAAAAGTACCTTTTATAAAAAGTGCCTTTGATACAAAGTACCTTTTATCAAAAGTACCTTTTATAAAAAGTACCTTTAATAAAATGTATCTTTTATAGAAAGTACCTTTTATTAAAAGTACCTTTTATAAAAAGTACCTTTTATAAAAAGTACCTTTTAAAAAAAGTACCTTTTAAAAAAAGTACCTTTTATAAAAAGTACCTTTTATAAAAAGTACATTTTATAAAAAGTACCTTTTATAAAAAGTTCCTTTTATAAAAAGTACCTTTTATAAAAAGTACCTTTTATAAAAAGTAGCTTTTAAAAAAGTAGTTTTTAAAAAAAGTAGCTTTTAAAAAAAGTACCTTTTATAAAAAGTACCTTTTATAAAAAGTACATTTTATTAAAAGTACCTTTTATAAAAAGTACCTTTTATAAAAAGTACCTTTTATAAAAAGTACCTTTTATAAAAAGTACCTTTTATAAAATTACTTTTTATAAAAAGTACCATTTATAAAAGTACCTTTTATAATAAGTACCTTTTATAAAAAGTACCTTTTTTTATAAAAAGTACCTTTTTTTATAAAAAGTAAATTTTTTTATAAAAAGTACCTTTTTTTATAAAAAGTACCTTTTATAAAAAGTACTTTTTATAAAAAGTACCTCTCATAAAAAGTACCTTATATAAAAAGTACCTTTTATAAAAAGTACCTTTCATTAAAAGTACCTTTTATTAAAAGTACCGAAAGTACACTTTTTGGTACTTTTTTATTTCTTGAGGTATAAATAACACAAACTTTTTTGTTTTTAAATCATTACATTGGTGGAGGGTATTTAAAGATTCGGCACAGCCGAATATAGCTTTCTTACTTGTTTAAGTATTGATATTACTTATACGCACACATTTTATACACCATTATTGTATAAAATTAGCGTATTGCAATATTTAACATTTGATTTCTCGAAAACAAGGCAAAACACATCTCTGAAAATTTCAGAACAGATAGGAAAGAACTTTAACTTTTTTTTAAAAAATTAAAAAAAAAAAATAAAATTGCGGCATGTTTTTTGATAAATATAGTTTAAGTTTAAATTTGAAAAATTCAGAACTTCTTCTGAAAATTTTCCAATTTTTATTTTTTTAATCGATAGCCCACACAAAAATCTGTAAAAAACTTTTGTCTTAAAGACTTTACTGTGTTTCATTTAGTTTGCATAAATATTGAAGTAAAGATACTCAGGGAAAAACAGTTTGATATTTTCAATATTTGACCACGCCTACAAGTCCCACTTTTTGAAAAAAACTTAAATTTTATTTTTGTTATATAATTATATAGTACCCTTTGAGCGAATACTTTGCAAATGATATCCCATTGAAACCGCTATGGTTTTCTGTAGTGGAACAGTTGGTGTGGAATGCTTCATATATAGAAGAAACTGATCTATTTTTTTTAGTGTACCCTAGAAAAACACAATTTTTTTTTATATTTTTTTGTGTATTTGTTCAATAAATGAAACATTTTAATGACATATGAAGTTCATGGGGCACACTTGGACCAAAGGGGTCAGGAAAGTCAAATGTTTTTAGCCCGCCCCTTTTTTTTCGCGAGTAGATATAAACAAAAAAAAAATAAATAACACAGGGCAACACTTTTTTTTCCCGAGTTCTGATAGCTAATTTTGGGTATTAGGGGTACGCTGATTTCAAATCTGGTTACCGTTTTTTTGGGTCAGCTCTAGTTTTCGAGATATAGCCTAAGGAAACTTTGAAAATAGGCTGTTTTTGGCATGTTTGTGAGTCTATATTTACCAACACTAGTCTTACATCCAAAAATTTAGTGACGATTTTAGGTATGTTGGATATGCTGATTCCAAAAATACTTACTTTTGTCATCTTTAGTTTATGAGATATCACTAAAATAAAATTTTTAAGTTTATGTCCTCTTTAATTTTGTCTAAATATTTATGCCCTTTTTAGTAACTCGAAAACTAAAGCTGTCAGAAAAAAGCTAATTCCAGTTTTGGAATCCAATATAGTTAAGTTCGTGCTTAAAACTGAGGCACTAACATTTTTTTTGGAAATTATAGCCTAGCAAAATTTGTAAAAAACGCACTTTTTCGACTCTTTAACAGCGATTTTCTCGCGAACGCAAGCTGATGAAAACAATTGGGTAAAAGATTCGGAATCAGCACACTAAAATCCATATAAATAAGTTGTCAAAGGTCAAGCAAATTGAAAAAGTTCAAATTTTGTCAACCTGTGTAATGATAAAATGTATTAGTTAAGTGGAAAAAACATAGCTTATCTATTTGGCAACATTTGTCAACGTCTCCTGCCGAAAACCAGCCCCTACTTCTTTCTGTCACCCAAACAATTTTTTACAGTCATAATAAAATGATTTTTTCTTTTATATAAAATTTAACTTTCGATTTTTATTGACCGATATAGCACAAATTTCTTTTATCTGTAGAGGAATACAACACAAATATCGAATTATTTTTACATATCGAACAACTTTTCGATCATAGTTTTCCAACCGACACACTCAGCACAAATAGCATAACCAGCGCGTAAAGAAGAATAAGTCAGGCAAATAGTTAGTTCAGTAGTAATATTGTTGGAAAACATAAATGCGGGAGTATTACAAACCAAAAAAGTTGAGATTGTTGTTATTGTCGTCACATGAAAGTAAAACTATATAAAAAAAAATAAAAACAAAGTTTATGCTTTTAACTTGGCTTAAAATGAACATCTCGGGAAATAGAAAGCAAAGAGAAGGTATATGTATGTGTATAATGTATTTGTCTGTGTATAAGAAATCATTTATCAAGATTAAAGCGGAATTCATGCTCAGCTGTCATGAACCACATTAAGTCATTTTTTGGAGCCCCTCATGACACATATTTGCCATGTTGTCAACTTTGTTGCTGCTGCTGCTGATGCTGCTAATGTAACTAATGTTAAAAACTACTACTTAGTACACACACACATACTTACGCAAACATAGTGCTCTATGTACAAGAGAATTTCTATAAATTAGTTTTACAAAAATATTTATAAAGATGAATTCAACGCAAAAAAAAAAAAAGAAAAGATAACCCAAGCAAGAAACCTAAATTTCTACTTACGATATATCTACTTATAGTTAGCAGATAGTACTTTTATATCATTATATATGATGTATGTATGTCACTATGTCGTTGTCGTCGTCGCTGCCATCTTACATCACCATGCTCTCTCTCTCGCTCGCACTCTACTTAAAGGAGTAGAAAAACTGTAAATATTCTTTTGACATTTATATGATAAATCCTTAAAGATTCAAACTGTTTCAAAAGTAGTTATAATTAAAATCTTTTTGCAACTGTTTCTTAATACGATACGCGTGTATAAGCTGCACAAGAAAAATAATATGAAAAACAATATAAAAAAAAAAAACTAAAACACTACTAGTAAAAATATTTTTTGTATGTCATTCCATTTCAATGTTACAGCAATTCCCTAAAGAATTTTTTTTTTTTTACAAAAATATAAAAAAAAAATTAATAAAGAAGCTGAAAAGTAAAAGACTCAAATTGATATTATAAAGAATAAAAAAAAATTAACAAGTATGAAATTTTTCATCATCAAAGACTAAAAAAAAAGTGGAACAATTAAAGCCAGTTGGAATGGTTTATAACTGTCACTGCTACTTTAAACACTTAAATTGGTCTTTGGTATTAAAATATCACAGGGAATGTATAAATATTAAAATGTCTTCATTAAAAGTGAAATTTCATGCACAAAATACACTGTGCAACAAATTTCCGGTCATCTGGGGTATCTAAAAGGCACCAAAAAAAATTAAAGTGTACCTCTAGTAGACCAAAACCTCTATAGGGTTTTGAATGTTTAGCTTTAGTCGTTTTTTAAAGGCCCACTAAAGTTTAAAATTTTTTTAATATGATAATGCAGAAAATGACGCCACCTCAGTTTGACTATATAAGCTAACGTTTAACAAAAAAGAATATAAGAATTACTGTTTTTATTTTCTCAAAACCAAACATTTTAGTAACTTAGGTTTGTAACTTGGATAATAATTCTCCTTGTGGTGAAGAAAAAAAGTATTCACCAGCTGGTAAATAAAACGTAACATAATTGTTTTTCATAAATTCTAATTAATTTTTATTAAAAAATAAAAATTGTTTTTATTTATCCTTTAAAATATTATATTTTGAGTAGGTTTATTCTAGCTCGAGGTCATTATTTTCTTTACTAATTAAAACTATTATATTCTCATAGAATAATTTTCAAGAAAACCATTTTTCTGTTTAAAATTTATTTGTGTTGCTCATTTTTGCAAGACTTAATCGACACTTGTTTGGAATTTGTCAGATTCAATTGTAAAGATTATTGAACAAATAAAGGATTTTAATTACAAATCGTTAATGATCAAACTAAAATATTAATACATATTCGACTCTATTACCATTGGGAATTAGAAGACGAAAATTGTATCATCGTAGTAAGTACACTCAAAATAATAACTCTTTAAAATACTCTGTTAAATGACTGTAATCTCAATTCAACAGATATTTGACAGAGTTTTCTGTCAAGTTTTCTGACAAAAAAACAAAGTTTCCTCTGTTATATTACTTTTTACTTTGTAATCTTAATTTTACAGATAATTAACAGAGTTTTCTGCTAAAATACAGATCTAAGCAAAATACTTGTATTTTTTTTATAACCAAAAAAGTTTTCTGTTTTGAGTAGTTTTTGTTACCAAGCATCAAAAATTTATCTGTATTTTTTTTTTTTGAGAAAAAGTTGAAAAAGTAGCAAAAAAGTTATCAAAAATTTTTTTTCAGAAATCTTATAAAAATTTTACAAAATAACATGCATTTAACTAAACTCTGTAAATTTACAGAGTTTGTTATGTAATTTTTTTTTTTTTTGCATCAAATGTATTTTACAAATATATGTAAATTTAAATAGTTTCTTTGCTAAATGGTGGTTTATTTAACCAATATTTTACTAGAAACTCTGTATATTAACATTTTTTTATCATTTTACAGAGTTTTATAGTAAAATTACAAAGTTTTCTCTGTAAAAAAGCTTTCATATTTAACCAATATTTTACTATAAACTCTGTAAATTAATAGTTTTTTTCTGTCAAAATCATTTTACAGAGTTTTTTAGTAAAATTACCAAGAAATGTTGTTAGCTGGAAAAGTATGGTGTACTCTGTTAAATTAGCAGAGTTTTTCTGTAATTTAACATAGTTATTATTTTGAGTGTAAGATCACGATCATCAGCTAACCAAAAACCAAATATTAAAAACAGTTATACATGTGATTACACTTGAGTTTCATATATTTGTTTTTTTTTTTCATTAAAAATTTTTTTTAGTCAATATTTTTTTTAATCAATATTTTTTTAATCAATATTATTTTTCATCAATATTTTTTTTTTCATAAATATTTTTTTCGTCAATATTTTTTTTCATCAACATTTTTTTTTCTTCAATATTTTTTTTCCATCAATATTTTTTTTCATCAATATTTTGTTCATCAATATTATTTTTTCTCAAGATTTTTTTTCATAAATATTTTGTTTTTCATCAATATTTTTCTTCATCAATATTCTGTTTATCAATATTTTTTTTATCAATATATTTTTTTTATCAATATATTTTTTTTATCAATATTTTTTTTCGTAAATTTATATTTCATCAATATTTTTTTTGTCAATATTTTTTTTTCATCAATATTTTTTTTTTTTCATAAATATTTATTCTCATCAATATTTTATTTTTTCATCAATATTTTTTTTTATAATTTTTTTTATACATAGTTTTTCAATAAATTTGTATACCCTTTAACCACTCACTTTGTGATTCCGTTTGTAACGCATCGCAATATCGTATATATAAACGATTAAGTATATATATTATTGATCCATGATCGATTCCAAGACACTCTGTTAATATGTGTCTGTCCGCCCGTCTGTCTGTAGATAGCACGATGCAGTCCAAAATAAAAAGCCAGCCTCTGAAATTTACACGAATATGTCCTAAATTCCTAGGCAGGTTAACTTCGTAAATGGGCAAAATCGGACCAGGGGGAAAAACGTTCTCCCTTGAGGAACTAAACCATCCTTAGAAAAACAAAATTTTTTTACGTGTTTTTTATATTTTGAATGAAACATTTTAATGCAATTAGAAGTTAAAAGCCCCGCACTAGGACCGAGGGAAATCAAAAATTACTTATTTTTGCCCGCCCCCTTTTAAGGGTTTGGATATAAAAAAAAAGTGTAAGTTATGTTAAAACACGGGTGGTCGGAAACAATTTTAGCCTAAAAGTGCGAATACCATATTTTTTTTTAATATGAAGGGTTTATTGTAAAAACTCGATGAGCAACAATTCATTTTATGGTGATTTTTGCCTTAAAACTTTTAAAATAATGTAGAAAATAGAATTTTTGCAGAACTTTTATTTTAATATATTTTTACGAAGGGTTTAAGCCAGTGGGTATCAGGTTGGTTGGCTACCATTTAATTTCCTCTCTCAAAAAGTTGGTTCTCTTAGTGTTGCCTATGCTATTGCATATAAAAACTCTCTTAAACATTAAGAGAACCAATTTATATATAGTGACATATTGTTTTGGGGCCTATCAAAATCTCTGATATATTCTGTACTCTATGGTTTAATCAAGACTTCTGCTAAAAATCTGTCAATAGAACATCAGTAGAGGGCGAAAAACACGAAGAAATAAAATGTTGCTTATCAAGTTCTTGCAGTAAGCCCTTCATATGTATTTGGGATGTCTAAGAATAATTTAGCAACAAAAACCAAAATATTCGATTGAAAACTTTTTGCAAAAATGGCGGTTGTATTGCAAAAAACTATTTTATTCGAATTTTCTCGAAAACTATGAGAGATATCAAAAAAAAAATATGACCAAAATTATTCCTCGAAATAATGCATTTATATAACGGTCAAAAAATAAAAAAATAATTTTGAATGTATTTTATGTGGTATGGAATTGGGCACAAATTTAAACGCGAATAATATGAAAACGATACAGCATTTTAGATGACAGATTTGGATTCTACTGGTCCATATTATCAACCCTTAGTAAAATCGGATTTTTTAAATTTAAATCGCGAATATTTCGAAAACGAAAAGCTATAGAGAAATTTGGACTGCGGATTTGGAATCCCGAGGTCAATTTTATGTGGTTACAACAACGTTGCAGTTCCTTCTTAAAAACCATAAAATTCGCGTTTTTTTTTGTTGCTAGAAAAGTTTTGATGGCTGATTCGGATTTAGGAGGTCCATTTACTATAATGTTTGATGTTACCGACTTTAGAAAACGTAACAGTTGAACAAGTAGAAAAGCTAAATTCGACTTGGCCGAATCTATGAATACCCTCCACAATGCCCTTTTTAAGTGATAGTTAATTTTCTAACGTGAAAAAATAACATTTTTGATTAGAAATATTTTATTTTGTGTAAAACAACTTTTTTTTTTCTAATTTAGAAAAAAAAAAAAATAATTTACTAAATTTTTTTTTGAGTTTAAACTTTTTTTTTGTGTGTAATATTTTTTTTTTGAGTGTATTTATTTATTTTTGTTGGTAAGTCACAAAAATATTTTACAACGTATTTTTGTCACTCAAAAATATTTATATAAAAATATTTATTAATATAAATATAAAAATATAGTAAATTTTCTAGAGTGAAAAATAACATTTTTGATTAGAAATATTTTATTTTGTTCAAAAAAAACTTTTTTTTTAGCTAATTTTTGAAAAAAAAAAAAATATAATTTACTAAATTTTTTTTTGAGTGTAAAATTTTTTTTGAGTGTAAAATTTTTTTTGAGTGTAAAATTTTTTTCGAGTGTTTTTTTTTTCTTTTAATGTAAAAATATTTTTGAGTGACAAAAATGCGTTGTAAAATATTTTTGTGACTTACCAATGTTTTTAAAACCTGTTTAACGGGGTTTCAACACGTGAATTTAAGGTGAGGCGAATCTGAAATTTACGGTTTTGCTAATAACTTTTGAACCACTGGACCGATTTGGCTGAAATTTAAAACAAACCGGACCAGAGAAACGGCAAATATATATGCCACACTTCGAAAGTTACCGTGTGTTTTATCTCGTAAATTCCAGAAAACCCTTGCCGAAATTCACTCATTTGCTTATAACTTTTGAACCACTGCACGGTGGTCAATTCCGGCCAAAAATCATTTTATTTTTTTATTAAATCTTGATGAACTTTTGATGCTATATTATAGCTAATACTTCAAAACATACAACTTAAATCTTTTTTTGGGCCTTGTAACACTATATTATTGTCCATAGTGGTGCAAAGTTGAGTATTTTTTGCTTTTCATTTCAGCTTTTTTTAATATGTATATTTTAGTTTTCAATAAAAGTTGGCTATGCATTTTTCTTCACATTATTTTTGTAAGTTTGGACATGGGTTTTAAATCCCTATAGTAAATAATCATTCCATGTGGTTTTTGCAGATTTTGTGCGCGTTTTTGTCTTAAAGTGATGTGTAACAAAATTAGATAAAAATTAAAAAAAAACTCTAAAAAAATAAATTTTGAAAGACCATAAAAATCAATTAGAGACTATTAGAGGTTAGCTATAAAAAGCAGTTTGTACTTTTAACTATTAAAAGTAAGTATTTTAAATTTCAGCCCCTACTTTTACCGATTCTTTAAACAAGAGCATTTTTAGTGGACTCATTTTTTACAAATGGTGGACTTTTTTAAACCTACAAACTCCACCAAAATAGGGAATGTGAATAGATACTAACTTAAAACCCATAGATTTGCGTTTAAAAAACTTTAAAAAAGACGAAATAAAAAAAATGTGGTTTAAGGGGGGTTGGAACTAAAAAACAGCCTTAATGTTAGCAATTTTAGACAGCTAAAAAAATAAATACATAATAGTAGTATTATTTAATACTGTTTTTTCATTTGAAAGAAAGAACATTTTAGCATTTTTAAAAATTTCACAACACAAAATTTGGTCAACTAGAATTATCAGGGTTGCCAGTTAATCGTGTGTTGTTTTTTAAAGGGAAAAATTGGCTGCATTTTTACAGCAAAAACTACTAAACCGATTTTGATGATATTTTTTTTTTTTTGATTTGTAGATAATTAAATTTTCAAGCACTTAACGTGGCCATTTTTTTTTGGAAAAAAATTAATTTTTGTTGAAGATATGCTAACGTAAACTCAAAAAATAGAAAAACTTCAATTTCTTCTTTCATTCAAATATTAATTAGGTCAAATTTTAAAAAAATTGTCACGATAAGTATTAGAAAATTAAATAAACCGCAAATTAAAAAAAAAATATCATCAAAATCGGTTTAGTTGCTTTTGCTGTACAACTGCGGCCATTTTGTCTTTTAAAAAATAACATTCCACAATTAACTGGAAACCCTGGCAATTCTTTGTCTTTTAAACTTTTAAAAATATTACGATTGTTAATATTTCAAATAAAAAAACAGAATTAAAAAGTATTGCGTATCTATTTTTTTAAAAAATGGCTAACACTAAGGCTGTTTTTTTTAGTTCCAACTCCCACCTTAATTAGTAGTTTGATACATTTGACACGTCCATGCTTAGTTGGTCAACCACTATATTTGTATGTTTAACGTTTTGAAAAGAGATCAGATATATTATTCTTAATTTGGATTTTAAATTATTGCTGTTTATATACAGACATGTTTGATACATTTGGGACGTCCATGATTATTTGGCCAACCACTGTATTTGTAGGTCCAACATTTGGGCAAGGTATCAGATATGTTATTCATAATTCGAATATTAAATTTGAGCTATTTACATACAGAAATAAAGAAGTTATTGATTTTTGGCCGGAATTGACCACCGTGCACTGGACCGATTTCGCTGAATTGCAATACCAACCTGACCAGGTAAATGCCCAACATATACGCCAAACTTCAGGAGCCTCTGTAAAGTCTTTCAAAAGTTAGCGTGTTTTCAACAGACAGACAGACAGACGGACAGACGGACGGACGGACGGACGGACGGACGGACATCGCTAGATCGTCTTAAAATCGATCGAGGATCATGAATATATATACTTTATGGGGTCCTAGACCAATATTTCGAGGTGTTACAAACGGAATGACAAACTTATATATACCCTCTATCACTAGAGTGGAGGGTATAAAAATACTTGCACCATTACCACCATGACCAAAGAAACTTTCATGAGCACCGTTAGCCGAATAATTGTCTCCGTCAGGAATTGGTTCCGCCATTATGACAGCAAGGATACAACCAAGTAAAAATGCGGCTTTAAATAATTTCATTTTTAACTTGTTTTTATACCCTCCACTCTAGTGATAGAGGGTATATATAAGTTTGTCATTCCGTTTGTAACACATCGAAATATTGGTCTAGGACCCCATAAAGTATATATATTCATGATCCTTGATCGATTTTAAGTCGATCTAGCGATGTCCGTCCGTCCGTCCTTCCGTCCGTCCGTCCGTCCGTCCGTCCGTCCGTCTGTCTGTCTGTCCGTTGAAAACACGCTAACTTTTGAAAGACTTTACGGAGGCTCCTGAAGTTTGGCATATATGTTGGGCATTTACCTGGTCAGGTTGGTATTGCAATTTAGCGAAAGCGGTCAAGTGGTTCAAAAGTTATGAGCAAAAGAGTAAATTTCGGCAAGGGTATTTTTCGAACTTACAAGATTAAAACCACTATAACTTTCAAAAGACTATTCTGAGGGGGCTGAAGCTTAGCATATATATTTGTCGTTCCCCAAGGCTATTTGGTTTTGAATTTCAGCAAAATCGGTTCAGTGGTTCAAAAGTTATAAGCAATGCTCTGAATTTCGGATTTGTTTCACCTTAAACTGTTGAAAACTCGTTAAACAAGTTTTATAAGCATGGTGAAATACCAGTTTTTTGAAACTTGTTGTTGTTTGTTTTCTTGTCGTGGGGTGCAGTTTAGTTGTTAGACAAGTAAATATTTGTTATTGTTTTGTTATTGTAACTGTATGTAACGGTGTATAGTAAGAATTTTTGGAAAAAAAATCAAATGAAGTAAAATAAAAAGTGGGAAATATGTGAAATATTTTTTTTTGTATTGCATATAGGTATAAAACAACAAAAATATTTTACAAAATAATTTTGTTACTCAAAGAAATTGTACACTAAAAAAAATATTTACACTAAAAAAAATGTTACACTCAAAAAAAAAATGTATACATAATTTTTTTTTAATGAAATGTCACACTCAAAAAAATGCTGACAGTCAAAAAAATTTTACACTCAAAAAAATTTGATTGATTAAAAAAAAGTTTTACTCAATATAATATATCGTGAACCTATATTCAAAATATGCCAACTCAAATTTGACCGAAATGAGTTTCCGATGGCAAATAGCTCCCTTATGTAATACCTATCTGTCACAAAAATTTCAGAGCAAAAAAATAATTTGTTGTCGTTTTACATCCTTTTTTGTTATTCTGCTAACTCAAAGTACATATTTTTTTGGTGAAAATAAATGCCAACTCCCATTGTAAATTTCCAAAAATTTTTCAAAAAATTTTTTAAAAAAAATTAGATCACATATCTTATTGCATTTGCCATGCTGAACACGAATCTTGTAAAGATTTTGATATCTAATGACTGGTTCTCTAGATATTGCCATTTTGAAAATATCGGTAAATAGTGTTTGCAAAAAAAAAAATTGCTTATATTTATGTAACTTTCAAACTATTTATCAGATTGAAACATTATGCGTGGGGCAAATAAAGTCAATGATATTAGCTCTCAAAATAGCTAGTTTGGAGTGGCCCTATTACAATACAGCGTGAGTTACAGAGTGCCAAAGTTGACCACCCTGAGATTAAAAGGCTTTTGGAGCTAGTAACTTTTAAAAATATGCAAAGATTTTTAATTTTTTCTTCAGTTTTTGCAATTACCGTACTTAGGATAACAAAAACCGAAAACAAAAAAATTATAAAAATTTTTCAAAAAAAAATGTATTTTTATTTTCCGACAAAATATGCCAACTCTAAAAAAATATTTGTTTTTTGTAATAGTAATAAATGCCAACTCTGAAAAATAAGCAAACAAGTGCAAAATATAAAATTTTTGGCATATGTAAAAATTATTTAGAATATTTAGACCATCTTATGGAAGGTACATTGTTTTTTGTTGCAATAATATGCGAAATAACTAGTTTTTTAGCTCTCCTGAACAGTAAGCTTTTTCGAGTTGGCATTTATTGAATATAGTTCGACGATATGTATTTCTAATAAAAAAATTGTGATGCAATTTTTTGAATTTTTTTTAGAAAATTACTATCAGATGACATTGTGGAGGGTATTCATAGATTCGACCAAGTCGAACTTAATTTTTCTACTTGTTTTTTTTTTACTGTATACTTTATTACTGCTTGAAAGTATCTATAATACTGTTAAATTTAATAAATATTTTCTGGATTTTTATAGTAATTTTAAATCAGGAATATTGCTATAAATAATTTTTAATGGAATGATTTCATAGAAGTATTTCTATACTTGGTTTGTGGTTTGATAAAGTCACATTGAAAAAAATTTTTATCCCAAAATACAAAAAAATTATTTTTATTTCAATAATTTCATCCCATGATTCAGTGTTTTTATTTATTAATAGCTGAAGTACGTGGCGTTTCCCGAGTTGACACAGATTTTTGAATGGAGATTATATTTAAAACTTAAAAATTATAAGTAAACTAAATTTGGTTGGTTTGTCAAATTCTACGACAAAAAGTTCAAGTGCTGCAGAAATAAGTTAATTCCTTAATTTCAACTTACCCAGCAAAATTTTCGATTGCAGAGAACCGATTGTGGAACAACTTATACTTCCCTAGAACAGGCGCGGATCCACGGGGGGGGGGGGGGAAAGAGGAAATTTCCCCACCAAACCGAATTCAAAACAAACAAGTAGAAAAATTAAATTCGACTTGGTCGAATCTATGAATACCTTCCACAATGTTATCTGATAGTAATTTTCTAAAAAAAATTGCATTACAAATTTATTATTAGAAATATAGTATTTTGAGTAGAACTTTTTTTTAATCAATCAAATTTTTTTGAGTGTAAAATTTTTTTGACTGTCAACATTTTTTTGAATGTGCCATTTCATTAAAAAAAAAATAATTAAATTAAAAAAAAAAACATTTTTTTTTTGAGTGTAACATTTTTTTGAGTGTATATATTTTTTAGTGTACAATTTCTTTGAGTAACAATATTACTTTGTAAAATATTTTTGTTGTTTTATACCTATAGGTAATACAAAAAAAAAAAACTATTTCACATATTTCTCTCTTTTTATTTTACCATCCTCTTCTTTAAAAACCAAAAACAAAATAACCCATATTATTTATTTGATTTTTTTCCAAAAATACTTACTATACACCGTTACATACAGTTACACTAACAATAACAAAACAATAACAAATATTTACTTGTCTAACAACTAAGCTGCACCCCACGGCAGGAAAACAAACAACAACAAGTTTAAAAAAACTGGTATTTCACCATGCTTTTAAAACATGTTTCACGAGTTTTCAAGAGTTTAAGGTGAAAAGAATCTGAAATTCAGAGCCTTGCTTATAACTTTTGAACCACTGAACCGATTTTGCTGAAATTCAAGACCAAACAGACTTGGGGATCGACAAAGATATATAACACGTTTCAGCACCCTCAGAATTGTCTTTCGAAAGTTAGAGTGGTTTTAATCTCGTAAATTCGCAAAATACCCTTGCCGAAATTTACTCTTTTGCTCATAACTTTTGAACCACTGGACCGATTTGGCTGGATTGCAATACCAACCTGACCCGGTAAATGGTCAACATATATGTCAAACTTCAGGAGCCTCCATAAAGTCTTTCAAAAGTTAGCGTGTTTTCAACGGACAGACAGACAGACAGACAGACAGACGGACGGACGGACGGACGGACGGACAACGCTAGATCGACTTAAAATCGATCAATGATCATGAATATATATACTTTATGGGGTCCTAGACCAATATTTCGATGTGTTACAAACGGAATGACAAACTTATATATACCCTCTATCACTAGAGTGGAGGGTATAACAACAGAAAGTATTAAAATAGCTGTTTTTGGAATCTGCAAACGCGAATATCTCGAAAACGGTAAATGCTACAAAAATGTTGAAAGCAGATTTGGAATCAGGAGATCAAAATCTATTAAGTACATATATTTAAACTTTGAAGAGTGATTTGTTTTTATTTTTTGCAATTTAAACGCGATTTTTGCAAAAAGTGCTCGACAGAAGATTTTGTTTTTTGTTGCTAAATTATTCTTAGACATCCTAAATACAAATTAAAAAAAATATGTTATTCGCATTTTTGGGTTAAAACTGTTTCCGATCACCCGTGAAAATAATAAAGCATAATAAATCAATTAGTAAACAATTTTAGAGGGGGGAGGTGTCCTCCGTCCAATAAAAAAGCCCCTGTATTTTTTTTAAACATGTTGGAGAGTATAACAGATTCGGCACAGCCGAATTTAACACTCTTACTTGTTTTTTCTTTGTTTTCATAAATAATATTTTTTTATCAATAATATTTTTTCATTAAAAACTTTTATTTAAAATCTGACTGATCAGAATACTAAAATTAATCTTTAGTTTTTCTTAATTTTCACATTCACCCCATAAATGTTTTTCTGTATTTAATAATAGTTAAACCATGCAGAAACATCATTTATCAAAAGAGATTATTATTTTTTATGTTATATATATTTTTTTTTTCTTTCTAAAGTTTTAGCAACAAACCTTCACTTGACTTTATGTACTTACTTTTATGTATTTGAGTTAAGGTCATCATTGGAATCATCATCATCATCAGCACTACCATCATCTTTAGAGTACTTTATACTTGTGTAACTTTTTTTTTTATTAATTTCAGCAATTACACTGTTTCGTTTTGAAATTGTTTGTAGTTAGGGTAAATCGTTTAATAGTAAATTTGTCTTAGGTCGGACTACTCAATGAAAAGTTAATTGCTAACTGCCGATTTAACGGAGCCTTGTGTGGGAAATATTTAACAAATTTCATTGTGTACTTTTTTTAAAGTTACAAAAGTTCTTGCTTAAAGAAATCCAATGCAGGTATTAATATTAACTACACTCAAAGAACTGGAAAGCAATTTTTCATAAAAGTTCGTCCAATGAAACTTTTTAATGAAGTTTTCATAAATATTATGAAAAGTTTCATAAATATAATACTATGAATATCAGTAGCGCTTTAACCCTTAGGGCACACTGGGCACGTGCCCAGGGCCCCGACCTCAAGGGGGCCCCCAGAAGTAGAAAGTATAACATATTCGCTTACAAAAAAATTTTTTTATATACAAATTTATGCAATAACACTTAGTCTGTTGAGTTAACAATAAGGCTGACTATAATTTTTAATTTTATTTTTTTGTTTTTTATTTATTTATTATACCCTACACCACACTGTGGTACAGGGTATAATGAGTTTGTGCTGATGTTTGTAACTACCCGAAATATTGGTCCTAGACCCACTTTCAAGTATACCGATAGACTTAGAATCATTATTTGAGTCGATTTAGCGATGTCCGTCCGTCCGTCTGTCCATGTAAACGGTGTAAACACGATACAGGTCGCAATTTTTAATCTATTGACTTGAAATTTGAAACTTAAGCATCTTTTGGCCCAAGGACGAAGCCTATTGAAATTGAAAAAAATCGGTCCATATTTAGACCTAGCCCCCATACAAAGTTGTGGCTCAAATGACTTTAGTTGTGGCTCAAATGACTCTAATAGCCGCATTTTAATAGGAATTTGGCAGGTAATCATGTTTCATACACACAAATCACCATTCCGAATTTTAAAGAAATCGGACCAGTTATTCTTGTAGCCCCCATACAAACCAATTTTTTGACAAAAATCTCTCAAATTTCATGAAAATAAAAAATATTTAATTAAAACTCTGTTTGTGTATGTTAAACGCGTACTTTAATAACCTTATCAAATCTGGGGGTAATTATTAGTGTCCGACCGAATACACCTTTTTTGGAAGAATCCGAAGCCGAATGTTCGGCCAAATTTTCACTATTCGGCCAAACCGAAGCCGAAGCCGAATATTAAAAAAAAAATGTTTTTAGTTGCAAAAACACTTAGTAAACTGTTTTTGTGGCTTACTAATGTGATTAAAAGTTAGTTTAGTGTGTTTTTCAACGCGTGAGCACAAATTTTATACAATTATTCGGTATTCGGCCTATTGGGCCAAAATTGTGGCCGAAGCCGAATAGTGCTTTTTGGCCGAAGCCGAAGCCGAATATTCGGTCGGACACTAGTAATTATGTAACTTGATAGTCGTCAATCGTATCGTTTCCATCGTTATTCCATTACCATATAGTGTCATTTTATGGTAATAGAATAATGAGCTAACGATGACGATTGACGACTATCAAGTTACATAATTAGCCCACTGATTATTATCGGACCATTTTTGGACCTAGGTCCCATGTGAAAATTTCGCCCGATATTCAGTTGAAGCGGTTTATTGTCAACAAAAAGAAGCCTATTCCACTCAAATTTGATTTGTGAGTGCTTTTTACACTTATTAAAGATTTGCCAATATATAGATCTAATCAGTCCATGTTTGAACTTGGGACCCATTTTCCGGGAAACTCTGGTGTAGGGTATTATAGTATGGTCGGTCTTGACCGACTATAATTTTCTTACTTGTTTTTTTTTTTGTAGGTTCCGTTTCTTAAAACAGTTAATAACATGAATTAAATTTGTACCAATTAACTATAATAAATATAAATTTAAAAACTTTTTCTTGTCATTCGATTTTAATTTTTTTTCCAGTGGGGCCCCCAAATACTTGTGTGCCCAGGGCCCCCGGCATACCTTAACCCGGCCCTGATGAATATTTATGAACCATTTCATAAATATAATGAAACAGTTTCATTGGACGAACTTTTATGATGAGTTTCATTATATTAATGAAGCTTTTTCTTTGTGTGTATATGAATACTTGTATTAACAATGCAATCAATTGATTTGACAATTTTTTTTATGCTGCATAGAAATGGTTTAGTTGTAAAACTGCTATATTCCTTTTTATTTTCATCGTAATCACTTACTTATTTATACTGTAAATCAAATTTTTATACAAAATTATTATGTTTGTTCTAAAAGTGCAAAGTTTTTGTTTTTTTATTCGTATTCTGTGTAGAAACTTGTGTTTGTAATTGATGTCCATTGAATAAGAGGTTAAATGGTCAAATTGTTTGGAATATTGCAAGTCTGTGTGTTTTTATGTATGATGGTAAAATTACATTGATATCTGTCGGCATGTCGATTATAATGTCATCTTGTCTTGTTTCTTGTGTATTTGTGTATCTGAAGGACAAATAAAAAGTCCTTTTGTAGTATGAAGTTATTCTTGTTAACCTGAAGGTTAAACAATTCATAAAATGTGTTTATAGAGGTTTAACTTAACGTTGATGTTTTTGAAGATGTCAAAGTCTTAAAATTGTCTGTAAAGTAAAAAGTTCAATGTTAACATTTGGGTTAATTTTTTCTTGTTAAAATAAATATGAACTTTCAATTACGAGTTTGAAAAACAAATGAAGATGTTTAACAAATATTTAATACACATTGAGATTTTTATAAGGAATTACATTGGGTTTGTCGTCACTTACAAGGAAGGTATTCCGTAGCTTACACCTCGATTGTTCTGGTATTAACATATTGTATAGAGTAACAAAATAATGGGTAAAATGAAAGAGGGGAATCTTTTTTTAGTTTTTCAAAAGGATGGCCTATTAATTGAACTTAGAGAATTTCGACTTTGTTAAGTTATTCTAAAAATCTTTGAAAAAATTAAAAAAATTAATGAAAAATTTAGAAAAAATAGCAATTTTAAAATACATTTCTAAGAACTAGATTTCATAAAAAACTCCACTCAACAAAAAAAAAAACATTTAACCAATATTTAACTGTTTCCCTTGATTTTTAACAAAAAATTTTCGATCAAAATTTACCATTTTTTTGTAGTTTTTTTTTTTTTGGAGTTTTACAAAAAAATAGCAAATTTACGAAAATTCCTAATAAGTTTTATTGCATCAAAAAAGTTGTAATTTTACAATATTATTGGCAAAAAATCTTGTAAAATTACAAAATAACTCGTCATTTTATTTTACAAGAATTTTTTGATTGTTGTTTGTACAGCTCATTTTAATCTGATACACTTTAATTGAGAATCGAAGAGTGCTGATGATAAAAGGGTGGCAACTTTCCTGCAGACATCTCCACTTAATCTGTGTTGTAAATCAATAATTTTTTTTTAGGTTTCTGACTGTGCAACCTGTCAACAAAATGATTATTTGCTTAAAAATAATTAAAATGCAATCACAAGAAAAGTATCTCTAGCCTTATGAACCGATTTGCATGAAACTTAAAATATATATAAAAGAGAAAATTCTAAGGTTGGAATATCTCGGCTTATTGGCCATATCGGGGATTTAGGGGTTCAAAAAATGGGCGATTTTTTTTTTTTTTGATTTTTCGGTATCTTTATTACATTTAAGTCGACACGATTTTTTTCTCAAGATGATATTCCTGTTAGTTCGAGAATTATCGAAATTTTCCCGAAGGTCCACGTTGTTGCATAAGGGGGCAACGAATTTTTTTAACACTGATATGGCCGATATGCCGAGACACCCTAGCCTTAAAATCGTCTCGTTTGTATATATTTTAAGTTTTAGACAAATCGGTTCAGAAGGGTTAAGATACTTCCCTTGTCATAGAAAAATACTTTATAATATTTATGACATGGTTTTATAAAAATAGGTTTTTCGTAAAATTTCATTATATTAATGAAATATTTTATGTAAAAAAATTTATGAAATGCACTTCATAAAATTTCATGATTTCATAAATGATTTTTTTTTATAATATGATAAAAAAATTGGGACAAAACAAAATCAGCTCCTGAAAACTATGCCAGATTACTGGGGAAAAAAGGTTTTTTTTACTTCCTTTTGTAGTTTTTCCAATGTTATTATCATAACTTTTTTTTCTAAAAAAACAATAATGCATCCGCTTATATTAATGAAACGAATTGTTTCGACTATGAAACCATTTCATAAATATAATAAAACTAAATATAATAAAACTTGTCATTAAAGTTCGTCCACAGAAAAAAATAAAAAAAAATGTTTAAGTAAATTTTTAATACTATTGAGTAAAAAATTACTCAATTTTGCACCAGTAAAATTATTAAATGTTTGCCTAAAAATGTTAGTTAATTTTCGTAAATTTTTAATTGACACAATTAAAACTTTACTTAAAATTTTTCGTTTGCTTTAAAGTAACAGTTTAATTGTGTCAAATAAAAATTTTCTTAAAATTTATCAATTTATTTTTTTTTAAAGTTTAAAAAAGTTTAAAATTTTTTTTAAAAAAAAATCAAAAAACTTGTTTTTTCAAACTTAGCCAAACATATTTATGTCTCAAAGAGATAGGAAAATTTGATAAAGACGATTACAAACTTTCACAAAGATATACAAAGAACCATAAACTAAACGAGAATTCAAAAAACTATGAGAGTCAAAAAGAAATTAAAAAAACTATTACATTTTTATTAAATTATTTACTTAAATTATTTTTTAAATTTTTGAGTAAGTTTTTAATTGAGTCAATTAAAAAATTACTCAATTTGTTTTTGGAATTTAAACAAGTGATTACTCAAATTATTTTCCTCCATATTTTTTTTTTTGTGTCCAATGTAACTGTTTCAAAAATATGATGAAAATTTTCATTTTTTTTTACTTATTTTTTTTTAATTATTTCATTATATATACAAGGGAACTATTTCATGTATCAATGAAGTGGATCATAAATACCATGAAATTTTTCATTTAATGGACGGTTTTCATAAATGTCAGTTAATTTGTATAAATAAAAGGAAATATATATATATTTCATAAATGTAATGAATCATTTCATAAATGGTATGAAACATTTTATAGCATTTATGAAAGATTTCATATATACTATGAAAATGTTTCATAAATATGATAAAATATTTAAGAATAATTAAATTATATCTATTAAATGTTTCATAGTGCTTATAATACACATAGGCGTAGATAGCCCTGTCTGGGGGGGCTTAGCCCCCCCAGAATAATTTCAGCCCCCCCCAGAATTTTAATCATTCACAATTTTTTTTTTTTTAATAATTTAATGATTTCATTAATTTTTGCAACACTAAATAATAATAATATGTAATGAGTCTTTAGGACTCGTTATGATTATTCAATGAGTCTTAAGGACTCGTAATGATTATTATATAAGATGTAATAGTTTTTCCCATTGAAAAATAGTCTGAATTATTGAAAAAAGTTTTTATATAAATCTGATGTTTTTGTCAGTAATAAAAACTTTACCGAATCTTAGGGTTTTACCTTCAGGAAAACATTTTAACTTCTTAGAATTAAAAAAGTTTCTAAATTCTAAGGGGTTTTTTTTATAGACAAAAGTTATTGAAAGAAAGAATCTGAGAATTTTGTGTAATAATCATCAACTTTAGCAATCATCAGAACTTTTTCTTGAAAAAAATCATAGTAATCTAATGAATTTACTATAGGAAAAACATTAAAAATCTTTCATTCTCAAAACATATCTAGGAGTTCTAAATTTCCGAAAAAAAACAGAATCAAAATTTAAAAAAAAATATATGAATTTTTAACCGCTTTTGGGGGGCATTCGTTTCTGGGACAATTAGACGCATGTTAAAGGGAACGCTTAAGGAATAAATCTGGGTTTTTCTATTAAAAAAAAAAAAAATTAAAAAAAATTAAAAAAAATCTAGGGGGCTTTAGCCCCCCCCCCCTCCCCAGAAATGTTGGCTTCCTACGCCAATGATAATACATTTCATAATATTTTTGAAGAGATTTTTTAAAGTTTATAAAATATTCATTTATTAAACTGTTGCATTAGAAGAGCTTTAATGAAATATTGCATTATGTTTATGACAGTTTCATAAAAATAAGGAAGCTTCGTTGAGTATGGACATTAAATAAAAATCCTTGAATCGAAAGTTTAAAAAAAAAAAACAATCAGAAACATATGAAAAAAAAAAATTAGAAAATTTCTGGATTAAGAAAATTTCACAAAAGATTCCAACAAGTTAGGAATAATTTTAAAATTAAAAAAAAAAAAAATTAATATAATAAAAAAGAGGGCATTCGTGATTCTCCATTTTTACTAAATTTTTTTTCCCCAGCCAGAGTATGGTCATTCGTAGGGATGAGATTTTCATGCACTAAAAAATCGAAAATATGCGCTACAAAAATCAAAATATGCACTAAAAAACCTTAAAATATGCACTAAAAAATATAATGTGTGCAATAAAAATCTTTTTTTCATAGGAAAAACTTCTTAAAAAGCAAAAAAAAACGTCGTGTTTAACTAGTAACATTTAAAACTTTACGTAAGCAAGATTTTTTTTTTAGAAATTAAGATTATCTATAAAAAAATTAAAAAGAAAAAAAAAAAACAGATTTTCCTAATTTCAAAATAAATTTTTAAAATTTAAAATAGTTTTTGAACAAATAAATTTCAATTTATGTTTTTGCTAATTTATGGCAAAATATGCAAAAATATGTACTTAAAAGTTGGAAATATGCACAAAATATGCATTTAAAACCAAAATATGCATTTTCACCAAAATATGCAAAAATATGCAAAAAACAAATCGATGCCATTTTAACGCAAATTTCTTGATTCGGAAAGATAATTGGTCGATATCGTTTTTAGACTATCGACAAAAAACATGCATTTGCATGAAAATCTCATCCCTAGTCATTAGTCATTCCGTGTAAGTATAATGCATTATAATATCGGTCTAAATAAAAGAGCTTTCAAAACGGGAAATACGACCTGCAGGGGGACCCCATGGGGAAAAAGTCCCGCTTTAAAGAACACATTAGAAAAACGCGTTTTCTTAAAGAATAAGCAAATGAATACATTTATGTTACAAGAAGTTCAAAAGTCTTGGACTTGGAACCTGCTGATAAGGGCTTTTTGTGGGCCGTCCCCTTTTGTAGGCGTTAATATGAACAATTAATGTAAATAACGATAACATTATGTATTTTAAGATCGAAATCATAAGTTTTATTTTTTGAGATTATTCGCCGGGGTCAAGGTCTCCCTGTTAACCCTCTTCCCCTCCTCCAAAGCGGTCCTCTTATTTTTTAATTTTTGTAGGGTGTAAAAGATTTGAGACAGCTGAATTTAGCATTCTCACATGTAAAGTACTGCTCAAAATTATAGCGCACTTTAAATTGTTTTTTACAACTTATTGTTTCTATTCAAAATATTAAAAAAATGTCAAGTTTTTTTGTGTCAATTAAACATTTTTATTCAAATTTATTTAATTTAAGTCACAATTCAGTTTTAAATAACACAATAAAAATATTAGAGGTGGTTTTATAAAAAAAAGTCTTAAATAGACTGTTCATAATTATAGCGCACTAAAAAAATTAATTCATTAAATGAAAAGTTGATCAAAATTTAAACACAGCCTGATGAAAAACTTGTTCCTTTAGCTTTTAAAAATACATTTAATCCTATTTAAAATCGATTTGACCGATTTGGAGCAGTCATTTATGGTTGCTTTCGACTAGATATCCTTCAAAGCGCTGATCAGTTCATTTTTATAGTTATTTGGTAGATTTAAGGGCCACTATCGGTAGTAGACCCAATGTTTTCAATTGGGTTAATGTCTGTGACTATTTTAATATTATTTGGCCAATATAATTGGGGAAAATTGTTGTTTCCGAACCAGTCCATCGAGAATTTCGCCTTATGACAGGGGGCATTATCACTTTGAATGCAGGCCTGGGTCGATTCAGACCCAAATATTTTATCAAAATATGAAGAAAATACTTCAGAAATTGAATCGATATATCTTCTAGCAGTTGAAAGTCCTTCTTAAAAGAGTAATAAGCCGGTACCATGGGCTGTAAAAAGTTTGCATACGCTAACAGAACCACCACCACGTTGTGCGCTTGGCTGGAACCAGTATGGTTGATCCTTATCCGGCATTGTACATCGAACAAATGATGGTTTTTAACCATTTATTACTTCATTATAATAATTTATTGATGACAAATAATTTATTAGTTGATCTTTTTTTAATTTTTTCAATATACAATGCAAGATAAGGATCAATCATAATGGTGCCAGCCAAGCACACAACGTGGTATTGGTTCTGTTAGCGTATGCAAATGTTTTACAGCCCATGGTACCGGCTTATTACTCTTTTAAGAAGGACTTTAAACTGCTAGAAGATATATCGATTCAATTTCTGAAGTATTTTCTTCATATTTTGATCAAATATTTGGGTCTGAATCGACCCAGGCCTGCATTTAAAGGGATAATGCCCCCTGTCATAAGGCGAAATTCTCGATGGACTGGTTCGGAAACAACAATTTTCCCCAATTATATTGGCCAAATAATATTAAAATAGTCACCAGACATTAACCCAATTGAAAACATTGGGTCTACTACCGATAGTGGCCCTTAAATCTACCAAATAACTATAAAAATGAACTGATCAGCGCTTTGAAGGATATCTAGTCGAAAGCAACCATAAATGACTGCTCCAAATTGGTCAAATCGATTTCAAATAGGATTAAATGTATTTTTAGAAGCTAAAGGAACAAGTTTTTCATCAGGCTGTGTTTAAATGTTGATCAACTTTTCATTTAATGAATTAATTTTTTTTAGTGCGCTATAATTATGAACAGTCTATTTAAGACTTTTTTTTATAAAACCACCTCTGATATTTTTATTGTGTTATTTAAAACTGAATTGTGACTTAAATTAAATAAATTTGAATAAAAATGTTTAATTGACACAAAAAAACTTGACATTTTTTTAATATTTTGAATAGAAACAATAAGTTGTAAAAAATAATTTAAAGTGCGCTATAATTTTGAGCAGTACTTTATTTATATAATACTGTAATTACTTTTACTCATTTAACCGATCAATCGAAGTAAAATTTAATTTTAAACCAAAGTTTATTAACGTTACCATTACCTTTATTCATTTAGCTTGCTAACCCCACATTTTATTTTTAATTTTATATTAATAAAAACCTTTAATTCCAAATTATTTTCAACCACAAATAAAATCAATTTTAATCAAATGACATGCATAATTTTATTTATTTGCTAACATGCATATAAATATTTCACACAATATTAAATAATTTTATTTCCAATAATTGTGATCAACCTTTAGCTTATAATAATAATGATAATAATAAAAATAAAATTCAAACTATGTATAAAAAAAAGAAAATCAACATGAAAACTGTCACACTGACAAATTTCCATCACATCAATTTAATGTGAAGTTAAAATATGTGTTGAACGTTATGCTGCAAAATGTGAAAAGAAAAAACTTAAATAGCTTTTTATATCCTGTAAATTTACAACACTAACAATAACATTAACGACAATCTTACATACTGACTATGACTAATAAAAAGAAACTGTCAACTCGTCTAGGACTCACTCACACTCTATGTATACCTACTATCTAAGATACCACAAGAATATTAAGAGCAAAAAAAAAACAAGAAAAACTTCAACACTTATGAAGTGTCCTTTACGGTTTACACTATATAATTTTTTTATTCTTCAGAAATAATACACCTAGACCTAATGAAACATGATAATGGGCTTTATTTATACCCTTCATTTACAGTAAAAGCAATCGGTTTGGATTCTCATGTATATTCACTGAAAAAATTTCGGGCTCTATGAAATAAGGCCCCAATGAAATAAGGCCCCAAATCAAAAATGAAATAAGGCCCCACAAATTTTACTAAAAAAAATTGGGGTGTTATTTCATTATTTGGGGGTTTATTTCATTTTTTGTTTTGGGGCTTTATTTCATTATGAAATAAGCCCCCAAATTTTAGGAATGAAATAAGGCCCCAAATAATATTTTGGGGTGTTATTTCATTTTCTATAAAATCTGCGGAAGCCAACGACGCAATGAAAAAAACTGATAATGAAATAATTTTCACAGAAATAAATCCAAAATAAAATGAAATTACTACAGAAGCTAAAAAAAATGAACTTAAAAAGATTAGTGCAATTGCTAACGCGCCTACTGAATCTGCAATAAGTATTTTATAAATTTCGCTGTAAGATCGGAAGAGAACATCTTACGAATATGAATTTAAATCTCTATATTAATTTAAATTTTTTCACTCAGAACTTAATCAATAATAAATTTTGTCTTTAATATATTTACAAACCTCGAAAAGGAATTAAAAGTGGTTATATCCTTGGGCATTTCTAGGATTCTATTTAATTACTGATGAAATAATATGATGTTTGTTTTAAAAATATTTAAATGCATGTGGTGATGAAGAAAGCGCCGCAGGCGAAAAATTTTTACAACAGATTTTAACAAAAAATTAAAAAAAAAATCGCGCGATTTTTTTTAAATTTTTTGTTAAAATCTGTTGTGAAAATTTTTCGCCTGCGGCGCTTTCTTCATCACCACATGCATTTAAATATTTTTAAAACAAGCATCATATTATAATGTTATGAAAGATATATTAACGATGACGGTAGGTTATACAAAATCGAACAAAATTTCGCCAAGTCCATTGTGCTAACACCTTAAACAATCCAATGTGCCACGCCCTGGTCAATAAAAGCAGTTATTTAGACGTATCCGGAATTTTTCGTATACTCGCGGCGTGCATTTCGGCTTGTAGTAGACTTAATATATTTTGGATTTAAATTGAGTCCTTTGTATGTATGTATAAAATTTTTAATTTACCAAAAATTTTGGAGTAATTTTATAATGAAATAGTAGATAAGCTTATCGAACGGACTTAATATTTATTTTTGTTTTTAAATTGGGGCCTTATTTCATTTTCAAAATGGGGCTTAATTTCATTATGAAATAAGGCCCCAAAAATGGGGCGTTATTTCATTTTATCTTTGGGGTTTTGTTTCATTTCATTGGGGGCTTATTTCATTTATTTTTTGGGGTGTTGTTTCATAATGAAATAAAGCCCCAAAAAATGGGGCGTTATTTCATTTTTGGTTTGGGGTCTTATTTCATTGGGGCCTTATTTCATAGAGCCAAAATTTCGTTCATTGTAGCTATGAAAATGTTAATGAAAAATCGCCCAAATGAAAAATCGCCCAAAAAATATGAAAAATTACCCAGAAAGAAAAATATGAAACTTCGTCCAAAAGTAAGGAAAAAAAATGAAAAATGACCCAAAAATAAAAAAAAAAATTTTCCCCAAAAAATTTTACCCAAAACACATATTACCCAAAAAAGTTTTATTTTGCGCAGAGGGTTGGTTTAAGGCAAGTTTGTAATTCCTGATCCCGGCCGGCTATGCAGAACAACTCTTAAGAAAAAAAAAAAAAAATTTAAGAAAAGACTTTTTGTTACGTTTTCTTATTAATATTTACAACATATCCTCTTCTTGATAATATGGTCTAATTAATAAAAAAAATATATATAAACCAAAATTAATAAACCATTTTTTCGGGTTGTTCCATAATTTAGGGTATTAATTTTTTTATTTACTGTTTCATTGCGACTTATTTCGGATTTTTACATTTTAAGATATTAACAAAAATTCAAACCAAACTAAAAATGGGCAATTTTTCAAATTTTATTTTTGCGAAATTTTTCGTAATGAAAAATCACCCAATTTTCTAATTTAAAATTTTGCACAGAAATTTTGGGTAACTTTTCATTTCTTTTTTTGACTGATTTTTCTTTGGGCGATTTTGCCTACAACGGTTTTTTTTTTAAATATGATAATGTTTTTAGGCTGGTGTCTAATTTTAAAAAAGTTGCAGGACGCCACCTCAGTTTGACTAGTATATAAGCTAACAATTAACGAAAAGAAAACAAGAATTACTATTTTCATTTTCTTAAAACCAAAAATTTTAATAACTTGGGTTTGTAACTTTGCTAACAATTCACCTCGTGGTGAATAAAACTTTTTTCACCAGCTGGTGAATAAAAAGTTTTTTTTTTCATCAATTTTTTTTCCATCAAATTTTTTTTCCATCAATTTTTTTTGCATCAATTTTTTTATTTCATCAAACTTTTTTTTTCATCAAATTTTTTTTTTCACCAAACTTTTTTTTTTCATCATTTTTTTTTATCAATTTTTTTTTTTCATCAATTTTTTTTCATCAAATTTTGTTTTCATCAAATTTTTTTCATCATTTTTTTTTTTTCATTAATTTTTTTTTACGCCAATTATAACTCTGCAAGTTTTGGAATAAACAACAATCAAAATAATATAGCAGAATTGAACAACATTAAACAAGTTTATCTAAAGGAAGTTATAAATGAAATTAAATACTTAAATTCCAAGAAATCTCCTGGATTCGATCAAATTACTGCCGACATATTGAAAAATTTACCATACAACGGAGTGGTTAAACTAACTACCATTTTTAACGCTTCCCTAAAATACAAATATATAGCATGCTACTGGAAGGTAGCAGAAATAACAATGGTCCCCAAACCAGGAAAAAATGCTCATGAAGTCAAATCCTACCGACCTATTTCATTACTGCCCATAATGGGAAAACTATTTGAAAGAATAATTAGCACAAGATTAGAATTCGTTATAAAAACCAAAAACCTGATTCCAGACCATCAATTTGGATTTAGAAAACAACACTCTACACTCAAAAAAAAAAGTTTGTAAAATTACAAGCAAAAGGTCTTGTAATTCTATTTTACTAATATTTTTGTCTATTTACAAAAATTCTTGTATTTTTAATAAAACAAAAACTACCGTGCGCTTTGTAATTTTACTATAATATGTTGGTAAATTTATTTAACAATTTTTTTAGGTAAATTAACAAAAAAAATAATTATTTTACAAATTAAAAAAAATTACAAGGTGTTTAGTTGTTTTACATAAAAAAATTGTAATTGTACAACGTTTTATTTGATAGTATTTAGTCTTTCTACCAAAAAATGTTTTATTACAAACAATTTTTTTTCAAGATTTTTTAGTTTACAAGGTTTTCAGTATTTTGACACAAAAAAATGTAATTAAACAAAAATTTGTATTGAAAAATAATTATGCAACAATAGGAGACGCAAAAATTTTCTAAGTCCATATTTTGTTAAAAATTATTTTTTATAAATAAAAGATTTCATAAAAAAATTTTGAAAATTTTTAAGTTCCGGATACAAACATTTTTCAATTGTTGTAAGCTTTATCAAAAAAATTGAATATCAAGACAATTTTTTGGTAACTTGCTTTTAGTAAAATACCACAATTTTTATATGTTTTTACTATATTATTGTTCTAGTTTTTTTGTTTGTATTTTTACCATTTTTTTGGTAATTTTACCATATTTTTTTGGTACTTTTTTTTAAATCTGGCACTAAAATGTCAATCAAAAGCTGTCAATTATGAAAAATTAAGTTTTTTCTTATTTTATCAGGTACTTAAACGTCCAATCTACAATATCCAAAGTTTTTTTTTGTAATTTTTTAAAAATACTTGCTAAAATAATTAAAAATTCGAAAAAAAAGTAATTTTTTTGACTAGTTTTTCTTGAAAATATAAGAAATTTCTTGTGTAGCCTCCTTCGCAATTCTCATATGTTCTACTTAAGAAAAACGAAATTCAGAAAAAAAAAAAACAAAAAAGTGCAATGTTATACTCTAAAAAGTTTGTTAAAAGTTTTCAAGTGAAAAAAAAAATTATTTCAGGTTGTTAAAGTGCTACTCCAGCTGCCGAAGAAGGAAAAATAAGATGCACCAATGGAAAAATCCTTTAAATTTACAAAACCAATATGTAAATATACCAAATTTTTTGTAAATTTACAAAACAAATATGAAAGTTTAGAAAACAAAATTGTATACTTACAGATAAAGTTGTTATTTTACAAAAATGAAGTAGAAAATACAAAATCAATATTGTAAATTTACAAATTATTTGGTTAAAATACTGTTTTTACGGCAAAAAAATAAGAAAAAATGGTATATTTACAATAAAAATTGTAAATTTACCACTTTTAACTGTAAATATACAAGTTTTTTGCCATAAAAAACTGTAGTTAAACCAAACAATTTGTAAATTTACAATTTTATTTTTTGATTTTCTACTTTATTTCGTAAATTTACAACTTTTTTTGTAAGTCTACAATAATATTTTACAAAAAAAAATTGTAAATTTACACTTTCTCCCCGTAATTTTTTTGTTAAATCAATTTACAAATTATCCCCGTAACATTACGGGGATTCTTGCTAGTACATATTTTACAAAACCTGCCCCGTAAAATCACGGGGATTTTATGTCATTTTACAAACTTTTTTTTTTGAGTGTACTATTGAGCAGATACACAGAGTTACACATCAAATAGAGATCGCTCTTGAACACAAGGAGGTATGCTCAGCAGTCTTCTTAGACGTATCCCAAGCTTTCGATGGTGTCTGGCATGCTGGACTTATGCGAAAGATACAAAATATTCTACCTGCAACATATTGCGAACTACTTCAGTCCTACACTCAAAAAAAAAAGTTTGTAAATTTACAAGTAAAAAGTCTTGTAATTCTATTTTACTAATATATTTGTCTTTTTACAAAAATTGTTGTATATTTAATAAAACGAAAACTACAGTTTGCTTTGTAATTTTACTATTATATGTTGGTAAATTTATTTTACAAATTTTTTAGGTAAATTTACAAAAAAGTGAATTATTTTACAAAGTAAAATAATATTACAACGTGTTTAGTTTTTTTACACAAGAAAACTGTTATTGTACAACAAAATTTTACTTGATGTTATTTAGTCTTTCTACCAAAAAAAAATGTGTTATTACAAACATTTGTTTTTTTAAGATCGTTTACAAGGTTTTCAGTTTGAAATGTATGTATTGAAAGGTACAAAATTCCAATATAATTTTACAAAACTTATTTTATTACTAGAATTAATGTTGTTTTACAAAAAAAAAAATTAATTATTCAACAATATAACACGCAAAAATTTTCTAAGTTCAGATTTTTTTTTGCGTTTTGGAGTAAAAAATTTAGTTAAAAATAATTTTTTATAAATAACACCGCTCAACAAATCGAAGGTTTTTGGCTCCAGTTTGAAGTTTGATATAAAATTTTTAAAGATTTTGACTCGCTGATTCCAAATTCGTCCTCCAAATTTTTCCACCATGTCTAGAATTTTAATTATTCGCGGTTGAAAATGCGAAAAACGCGATTTTTGCCTTTTTTGAAAGCCTGCACAGCAGCCGCTGGGTGGAATAAAAATCTGGTATAAAGCGTGAGAGTAGAATTGAGCTATGATCTCAAAAATATGATCAAAAAAGTTGTTGCACTATTATTGGCCAAACATGCATTTTTAAAAAACACTGTCAAAAAAATTAGAAAAAGCACCATTTTTAAAAGGCTCTAATACAAAAACCAGATGATCAATCTTTACTGTGATGAGCTCAAAATTTAGGCAAAAGTTCATTCTTTCTTATAGGCTTTTAAACCCATTAAATATTGCTTCCGGTGTATACGAAAAATAACACAGAAATCTTAAATTTGTGAAATATTTATTTTTTTTAGTTTTTCTTTGAAAAATATCAAAAAAAACTAAGGCATCTACCTTACCTTTTTTACAAAAATGGTAATTTTAACAGTATCATTTTAAAACGCAAATAAAGCCCAACCAAACTTAATAATTTGAAAAAAATTGTGTTCTATGTTGGAGACCATAGACAAATAATACTTTTGCGCTTTATACCAGATTTGTATTCCACTGAATGGCTGCTGTACAGGCTTTCAAATAATGCAAAAATCGTCATTTTTCGCATTTTCAACCGTGAATAACTAAAAATCTGGACGTGATGGGAAAATTTGGAGAACAGATTTGGAATCAGGAGATCAAAGTCTACTAAAATTGATCATCAGAATTCAAACCGGAAAATGAGTGTTGAGCGGTGTAATTTTTACACCATTTTTTTTGGTAATTTGCGTTAAGTAAAATACCACAATTTTTATGTGTTTCTACTATATAATTGTTCAAGTTTTTTTTTGTATTTTTACCAATTTTTTTGGTGATTTTACCATATTTTTTTGGTATTTTTTTTTTTAAATTTGGTACCTAAAATGTCAATAGAAAGCTGCCAATTATGAAAAATCAAATTTTTCTTATTTTAACTGGTACTTAAACATCCAATCTACAATATCCAACATTTTTTTCCGATTTTTTAAAAATACTTGTGAAAATAATTAAAAATTCAAAAAAAAATTGTTATTTTTTGACTAATTTTTCCTGAAAATATAAGAAATTTCTTGTGTAGCCTCCTTCGCAATTCTCATATGTTCTACTTAAGAAAAACGAAATGTCGAAAAAAAAATAAAAAAGTGCAGTGTTATACATTAAAAAGTTTGTTAAAAGTGCTCAAGTGAAAAAAAATCTTTTCAGGTTGTTGAAGTGCTACTCCAGCTGCCGAAGAAGGAAAAATAAGATCTTTCCATTTACAAAACCAATATGTAAATAAACCAATTTTTTTTGTAAATTTACAAAACAAATATGAAAATTTAAAAATCAAAATTGTATACTTACGAAAAAAGTTGTAATTTTACAAAAATGGAATAGAAAATACAAAAACAATATTGTAAATTTACAAATTTTATGGTTAAACTACTGTTTTTACGGCAAAAAAATAAGGAAAAATGGTACATATACAATAAAAATTGTAAATTTACCACTTTTTATTGTAGATATACAAGTTTTTTGCATAAAAAACAGTAGTTTAACCAAATAATTTGTTAATCTACAATTTATTTATTTAATTTTCTATTTTTCTTGTAAAATAACAACCTTTTTCTGTAAGTTTACAATTTTGTTTTGTAAATTTACCAAATTTTTAGCAAATTTACAAAAAAAATGTTCACCTCGAAGATGATATTTTACAAAAAAAATTGTAAATTTACATTTTCTTTTGTTAAATCAATTTACGAATTATCCCCGTAACTTTACGGGGATTCTTGCTAGTACATATTTTACAAAACCTGCCCCGTAAAATCACGGGGATTTTATGTCATTTTACAAACTTTTTTTTTTGAGTGTACATTTCAGATAGATACTATAGAGTAAGATGCGAAAATCAGTACTCTAAACTTCATCAAATAACCTCTGGTGTCCCTCAAGGTAGTATTTTGGGCCCAACGTTATATTTATTGTACACATACGATATGCCTGTCACCAACAACTGTTTTATAGGCACTTTTGCTGATGACACTGTAATATTAGCGAAAGGTAAATCTAATCAAGAATCAACAACAATTCTTCAAAACGCATTAAATCAAGTTGATCTGTGGACAAAAACTTGGCGTCTACAACTAAACAGCTCTAAATCAATTCATATCGACTTCACCCTAAAAAAAATTGAGCACATTCCTATCTATATAGACAACCAACAGGTGCCTATATCCGACCATGCAAAATACCTTGGAATGACGCTTGATGAAAAGCTTCTTTGGAAGAAGCATGTTGAAAAGAAAAAAAATGAGCTCGACATCAAATATAGAAAATTAATGTGGCTAGTTGGTAGAAATTCAAATCTTTCGACACACAATAGGTGTGTTCCAGAACTTTCCGGGTAAAGTTCGGTAAAATGAGAGAAAATCTTAAAAACTCTCACCATACCGCAAAAATTCACAAAAGTACGGGAACGCAAAAAACCACATTTCTAGCCCAAAAACTAAAAAATGTAAACAAATTGAAATGCTAACATATTTAAGTTAGAAAAAATACGTTCAACAATGCAAAACAAATTGTAAAATTTGATTTTAATGAGTAAATATATTATTTTGTTTAAAATTAAACATTACTTTTGTTTCCTTTTTTAATTTTATTAAAATTTTTAATTTATTTTCACAACAAAAATCAGCTGTTTTCTCAACATCTGATTGTTACCAATTTACACGAAAAAATAGTACGGGTAAGTTCGGTAAAATGAGAAACAAATTTATTCTCTCAAAAACTCTCTCATTTACCCAATTTTTGCGTACGGGAACGCTTTTCGGGCTGGTTTGGGTACCCGCGGGCACCCGGCATAACGTTCTGGAACACACCTAATAAATTAATGTCGTACAACCAAGTTCTCAAACCTGTATGGTTGTATGGCATTCAAATTTGGGGATGCGCCAAAAACCATGTGATCGAGATAGTTCAGCGGTTTCAAAACGAAGTTTTAAGAAACATAGTAGGTGCACCGTGGTACATCAGAAATGAAGACCTTCATCGGGATCTTAAAATAAACTCCGTTAAACAGGAAATAATTCTACATGCTAGAAAACATGACACAAGGCTACAAAACCATACAAACTCGGAAATTCCTACGTTGCTTAATACATCCATATTAAGCAGAAGGCTAAATCGTTTCAAACTTCATGATCTGGTTACACGGTTCGTTGGGGAACATCAAGGCCTATGAGCCTATAAACTAATAAATATCTATAAATGAACTACTAGTTAGTCACTAAATGAGACTAGTTGTAGGTTAATGTTAAGCAAAACTAATTTAAATTTGTTTAAATAAAGAAGAAAAAAAAAAAAAATAATTTTTTTTTAATCAAATTTTTTTTTTTTTTCATCAAAAATTTTTTTTTCATTAAAATTTTTTTTTCATAATTTTTTTTGTTTTTTCATCATATTTTTTTTCATAAATTTTTTTTCATCAATTTTTTTTTTCTTAAAATGTTTTTATCAAATTTTTTATTATCAATTTTTTTTCTCACCAAAAAAAATTTTTTTTTTCATATTTTTTTTTCATCAATTTTTTTTTACATCAAAAAATTTTTCTTTTCATCAAAAAATTTCATCAAATATTTTTTTCATCAAAATTTTTTTCACCAAAAATTTTGGGTTCATTAAATTTTTTTTTAACATAATTTTGTTTTTCGTGAAAAAAAAACATTTTTTTTTACCAAAACTACCTTTTCACCAAGTCTAAGCTTTTCGCATAAGAATTTTCCATTTGTTTATCAAATGTACATAAAACAAGTGAGAGTGGTTATTCTTTGGTGCCGAATCTTTTATGCTCTCCAAAATGTAAAAACACTTTTTTGCACTTATTTTAGCACTCACTTTCGAAATGTACAGGTCTTTTGGTTTTTTAATGGGGTCCTCGACTGATATTTCAATTAGTTTTGCATGGAATAGCAAAGTAATACAACATTATTTTTTCTAAAAAAACTTTGCTTTGGCAAGTACACCCAAATCTTCCGCAAAAAAATATCATGATTTAATGTTTTGGGCAAGAGTACAAGATTCGCAGGCATTTTTCATAGGATGAATGAATTTTTTCATTTATGAAAATTATAAAAAATTTCATTGGAATAATAAAAATTTTCATATATCATGAAATCCAGCAAAGATTTTAATAAATCTGACCGAGGGTCTTCAAATTTATCTAATTTTTTGTACACATGTGCTCTATAGAGCCAATTAAACATATCCATTTTCATTTTTTTATATTTAAAAAAAATCACGGTTTTTTCGCGAATTTAATTTTCTTCAAAAATTGAAAAAATCAAAAAAGTATGCTAATTTGAATAGCCATATCTTCGGAAGTATCTATCGAATTTCTTCAATTCAAAAAGCATTCGATTCAGACGATAGTCTTACTTTATATTAATGTAATAAAAAAATATTTTTAAAAAAAAGTGCATTTTTGATGCAAATGCATTTTTTGGATGCATTTTTTAAAACTTTCTCCCCCTTCAATTTTTTTTAAACCTACATAAATCGAAAATATAGCATTTTTTACACAAAATTGCGTACAGCTTTTTTTGTGACGGAGTTTCGTAAAAATTTTGTAATTTTTTTAAAAATACCTTATTGGTTTTTCCATACAATTTTTTCATAAAATTCATAAAATATCAAAAAAAAAATTTTAGTCTAAGGAAAAACTACGTAAGCATTTTTTAAAAAAATCACTAAAATTTTGTGAAACGCCGTCACAAAAAAAAATGTACCCAATTTTATGTAAAAAATTCTATATTTTCGATTTATGCAGGTTTCAGAAAAATTGAAGGGGGAGAAAGTTTTAAAAAATGCATCCAAAAATTGCATTTGCATCAAAAATTCATTTTTTTAAAAAAATATTTTTTGTTAGTGCATTGTTATAAAAACGGATAATTAGTTGAATCGAATGCTTTTTGAGGCGTAGAAATCCGATAGATACTTTCGAAGAAATGGCTTTTTAAAGTTACATACTTTTTTGATAAAATTGCAAAATAAATATTAAATTGATTTTTTATATGGAAAAAATCAAATAAGTAGTTTTAAAAAAATCACGAAAATTTTTTGAAACGCCGTCACAAAAAAAACGGTACTCAATTTTGTGTAAAAAATGCCATATTTTCGAATTATGCAGGTTTCAAAAAAATTGAAGGGGGAGAAAGTTTTGAAAAATGCATCAAAAAATTGCATTTGCATCAAAAATGCACTTTTTTTGGAAAAACTTTTTTTTTTATTGCATTGGTATAAAAAAGGACGAACGTTTGAATCAAATGCTTTTTGAATCGTAGAAATCCGATAGATACTTTAGCAGATATGGCTCTTCAAATTAACATACTTTTTTGATTTTTTTAATTTTTGAAGAAAATTAAATTCGCGAAAAATCGCGATTTTTTTAAAATTAAAAAAACTGAAATTGGATATGTTTTATTAGCTTTATGGAGAATGCATACCGTTAATATAAAGAAAATCGAAAGACCTAAGGTCAGAAAGTAGCATTTTTTATGTGTTTTCTGGTGGATTTTGTGATATATGAAAATTTTTTATTAAATATATATTTAATAAAAAATTTTCATAAGAAGAACAATTCATAAATAATTTCATAAGTTTAATAAAATTTTTCATAAATTTTATGAAAAAATCATTAATTAAATGAAAAAAATCATTGGCTCATTATGAACAATAATTGTTTCTGTGTAGATTCATGATCACCAATGAAATGTAAATAGATCCATCAAAATTAGTTAATTTATAAATCTGAAATCATACTATTTTTCGAAAGTAAAAGTCCTGTGCCAAATTTCTGTAACTATGCGAAAAGTTTTCTCATCGAGAAAAAATAAATAATATTGTAGTCATTTAGTTTTCTACAGGGTGAGTACAATGATGATAGTATTAAAAATATCGAATACAAAAAAGAAATCAAAGCTTTTTTTCTGAATCACTCTGTGACATACTGGATGACTATAACGTTATTTTATTTTTTTTTCGATGTGAAAACTTCTCGCATAGTTACAGAAATCGGGTACTGGTCAATTGTCTTGGAAAACGTAAATTCTTTTATATATATTTTTAAGATACACATAAACTTAAACAAAATAAATTATATACAGAGGTTGTCAACTAATCAGAAATGTTTCTATAGTATAACTAATTAGAAACGCTTCTATAGTATAATACTCAACGTTATTATTATCAAACCAGTAAAATTCAAAAAAAAAAATTGTGTAGGTAATGTATAAAGCTTGAACTTAAGCTTGATAGTTTCCTGATTAAGTAAATAATAAATGTGCTACGAGGGTCGATCTGGAAAATGAAATTATTTATAGACATTTTTTAGAACATTTCTTAAAAATATTTCCAAGTCGATTTTTTCAAAGTTTAAACATTCAAAATTTAAAAAAATCCAATAGTTCTTATTCAGTGATCAAGTAATTTTCCCAACAATCCAAACATACAGTGACATTTTTTAAGTACAGTAGAAAAAACCCACATTTTTTGACCTCCAATTTTTTGTAAACAAAGAAAAGATTTTATCCCGAGTAAAAATAAACATATATTACAATATATAACTTGATACAAACATAATAAATTACATATGATTATACATCCCTGAGATATTTTCTAAATTTTTTTAATGCAGTCATATGTAGTAATATATAATTTAATCATGATTCGGATTAAAAGGTGTACGGTTGATATAATTATATAAAATTATATGAGGGTCAATACAAAATTTCTTTTTCTGTATAATTTAACTTAAAATTATATATAGCTTATGCTGTTCCATATAAAACTATATATGTTTACAATTAACCAAAAATTTTCTAAGTTTTTTTAGGCAAAGTATAAGAAACTTTTTAAAATGTTCATAAACATTTCTTGTTAGGTTTATGTATATCACCTATCTGGTTCGAAGCGTACCCAAACATTTTTTTTGTTTTTGAAAATTATATGTTTGGTGAATGTATCGTTGACCTGTGGTGTATCTCAACCCAAATCAAAAAACACCAGGATTTTATAAGTTTTTGTGCAATTAGATCTAATTAGATCCACCAATATAAGGCAATGTCTGGTCAAAACTCGGTTGAAATCAAATCATATTTTATACAAGTAGATATTTTTTAATGCAAAAACATCCACCATTATTCGGATCAAATTGCGTATTAATATATATTGTGTCATATATCATTATATATTGCATCATATAAAAATTTTTACTCGGGATTGTTTACTAATTATAGTACACCTAAGTGTATAATAATAAAATAACTAAAATTTTTCTTTACAAAAAATTGGTGATCAAAAAATGTGGATTTTTCTCTACTGTACTTATAAAATTTCCCTGTTTGTTAGGGCTGTTGGAAAAATGATTTGATTACTGAAAAAAAAAACGAATGGACCTTATTTTAAATTTTGAATGTTTGAACTTTGAATCGACTTAAAATATTTTTAAAAACTGTTCTGAAAAATGTCTATAAATAATTTCATTTTCCAGATCTACCCTCGTAGCATATTTACTCAATCTTGACGCGTTCATGCAATTATAACGTTTAGTATTGTTAACTTTGTCTCTACTATAAAAAAGTTTTCAATATATTGTCGGCCACTGTATGTGTATATTTTTTCCTTAATGTACTCTATATAACGAAACTTTTGGCACCAATCTTATTTTTTTTTATATTTTTTTTTACAAAAGTTAGTGATTTAAAAGCATTTAAAGTTTTTGTGTACTAAACATGGCCTATTTTGGGGGCCCCTGGTATGGTCCAGCATCCAACTTAAGCTCGAAATTACGTTGGCTGCAACCGGTATGAATTTCTCTGCAATCGGTCTAGTACTTACAGAATGGTCGAATTATTATAACTAGGGTTCGGACTTTTATGCAGTTAAAATCGTGTTTTATGCGCATAAAACATGCACCAAAAATAGAAAAATATGCGCTAAAAATGTAAAAAATATGCACTAAAAATTTTTTTTTAAAACATTTATTAGTGATAAAAAAATAACAAGAAAAATAAAAAAACACAAAATTATAAAAGTCATTCATTGAAAAAAAAAATTTTGAGTAAATTTGTAATACTATTGAGTAAAAAATTACTCAATTATGCACCAGTAAACGATTTAAAAGTATTGAGTAAACTTTTAATAAAAATTTATTAAATGTATACCAAAAATTTTGAGTACTTTTTTAATTGACACAATTAAAACTTTACTCAAACCTTTTCGTTTTTTTAATTAAGCTTTTATTTGTGCTAAGTAAAAATTTACTCAAAATTTATCAATTTATGTTTTTAAAAATAATAAGAAAGTTTCACATTTTTGTTTACAAAAAAAATATTTTTTTAAGCATTTACCAAAAATATTTATGTCTTCAAGACATAGAAAATTGCATTGAGATTATTTCAACTAACTTTCATTTACATAAACAAAAAACTATAAACTAAATGAGAATTCAAAAAAACTAAGAGAAAAAAATAAAATTAAAGAAAAAAATAAAATTTAAAAAAAATTATTAGTATTAAATTTTTATTAAATTATTTACTAAAATTTTTTTAAAAACTGTTAAGTGAATTTTTAATTGCGTCAATTAAAAAATTATAATTTTTTTTTTTTTTTAAACTAAAACAAGTGATTACTCAATTTTTTTTTCATATTTTCTTCTGTGTACTTTAAGGCATACATTATAAAATAAAAAATATATACAGCAATTTAAAAATAAAATAAAAAAAAAAAACACTTTTTTTCAAAATATGCGACAAAAATATGTAATATCAGCAATATATGCAAAAATATGCATTAAAAGCTAAATATGCAAAAATATGCACTAACAAATCAATGCCATTTTACTGCAAATTTCTTAATTCGCCAAGATATTTAGTTTTTGTTGCTCTCAGACTAACGACAACAAATATGCATTTGCATAAAAATCCGAACCCTAATTATAACTAAACAACTGTGCACCGTTGCGTATGATTGATATTTAAAGACAATTACGAAATTAAGTATACGCCTCTTATGCAGTTTTCAAGTAATTATAATTATAATAATAGTTCACCACGTTCAAATGAGTGTAAACAAAATCGAGCTCAAACTAAAAAAAGGCTTTAAGGTTTTTGTTATGGAAAATGTCAACTTTCATTTGCTTTTGGTTTCATTTTATTCCGATTTTAGTTGTTGCCCTGTGGTATTAAAGGGATAAGTGTGCATGGTTACTCTATACAAACTATATTTTACTACTTTGCTTACTTAAAAAAAAAAACATAAAAAAACCCAAGAAACAAATTTTTGTTTATATATCCTTAAGGAAAAATTGGTATTATGTTTACGTTAGTGTATGTTTGTGTATGTATACAAGATTTTTGTGTGTGTTTGTGTATCAAGTTAACGAAGAAGCGAATGCATGTCAACATAAATCAAAGTTTACTGACAGCCCAAATAGGATTTTTTTGTGCTCATGCTTCTTCTTCAAATGTTTATACTACATCGTAGTTTGTATATAATATAAATTTATGTAATAGTACAACTATAGTAAATAATAACCAACAAAAAAAAAACTAAACGAAACGAAAAATTTAGTTGCTATAATTCTTTTTTCAAGCTTCAAGTTATTTGAGGTCCTTATCAAAAGGTCAATGTACGTCTATGATTATGGTGTTGTTGTTGTTGTTGTTGTTTCTTTTCTTCAATTCAGTGGTTTCGTTTGGTTTGTCAGTTGGTTTTGTTTGGTTGGTTGATTTGCGGTTATACCCGCTGGGCTCATAAATTTCTAACCAAAAAAAAATGTTGCTAAGATTTTAAAATACTCTTTTATGGGTGTTTGACCTTTTTTTTGGTTTCTGTGAGAAGTTAGATTGAAACGTTAAGTTGCACAGTTGTCTGTAGGGTAGAGATTTTGGTCAATGAATTTTTAAAAATAAATTGATATATTTTTAGCATTGAATACTTATTTGTGTTTTTAAAGTGGAAGAGTGGTAACTTTAACTGTCTGCAATTAAACAAATTATTTCCAAATTAGTTTCGATAAACCTTTATCGCTACACAGAGAAAAATAAATTTCCAACTGAATTTTTTAGTTGTATCAACTCAAAATTCGGTTGCTGCTACTACATTTTGATGTGGCTAACGAATTTTATAGTTCTTTCAATTAAAAGACAGTTGTAATAACAACATTTTGTTGTAACTACCGATACTTAGTTGTTTCAACCTTTATTCAAATGCATCCACCGATATTTTTTTGCAACAACTAAATTTCAGTTGGAAATCAGCAAATTTGTTTTCTGTGTGTAGTGTTTGAGTTTTACACTTCACAGGAAAACTCTGTAAAAGCGGACTTTCCAGATTTATTTTTTTTTAATATACTGTGTTTTTCTGAATTTTTGTTATTTTTAACATTTTTTCAGATTTTTTTAGATTTATAATTTTGATATCCTCCACTTATTATTGTGATATAAGGTTTGTACAAACTAGTTTTTTGCAACGCATCGAAATATCGGTCTAGGACTTCATAAGAGACTATTAAAGATTGGTTTGTATTAAATTTCAGTAAAACTGCATCAGGGTTGAAAAAGAAAATTTTGAATGCGGAGTTTTGCGAATTCACATTAAAACGCTCTGATAAACATTGATGAGCCACAAAAAAATATTTAAAAAGTATTTTTGTCACTCAAAAAAATTTTAAAACCAAAATAAATTTTCTACTTAAAAAAAAATGTTCACTAGAAAATTTTGTATGCCAAAATTGCAACAAAAGAGTTTTTTTCTAAAAATATAGAATTACTACTCAAAATTTAGTTTTGGTAAAACAGATGCACTAACACTCTCGGTTGTTTTTGTACTCTCATTAAATATTTGCTTCTCACTAACAATAAGTTGAGATAATTCAGAATATGAATATATGATGTTTGCACGCTAACAGTATAACCTAATTTTATAAAGATTTCTGATGATGGGAAAATTGGAAAAACCCCAAAACGATCATCAATTCATTCCCGAAAATTGACAAATTTCTTAAATGAAACTTTTTAAGGTCAGAACAAATTCAGAAATTTGGTAATATGAAATTAAGAAAAAAAAAAATTTTTGACGAAAGAATCTTTTTTGATGAAAAAATGCTGTACATTTCGTAAGTGAGTGCAAAAATAAGTGCAAAAAAGTGTTTTTACATTTTGGAGAGTATGAAAGATTCGGCACCAAAGAATATAACACTCTCACTTGTTTTATGTACATTTGATAAACAAATGGAAAATTTTTATGCGAAAAGCTTAGACTTGGTGAAAAAGTAGTTTTGGTAAAAACAAATGATTTTTTTTCACGAAAAACATAATTATGTTAAAAAAATTTAATGAAACCAAAATTTTTAATGAAAAAAAAAAAATTGATGAAAAAAAGTTTTTGATGAAAAGAAAAATTTTTGATGTAAAAAAAATTGATGAAAAAAATATGAAAAAAAAAAATTTTTTGTGAGAAAAAATTGATAATAAAAAATTTGATAAAAAAATTTGATGAAAAAAAATGATGAAAAAAAAATATGATAAAAAAAAATTATGAAAAAAAAATTGATGAAAAAAAAAAATTGATGAAAATAAAAATTAATGAAAAAAAAAAATTGATGAAAAAAAAAAAATTTGATGAAAAAAAAAAATTTATGAAAAAAAAAAATTATGAAAAAAAAATTTGATGAACAAAAAAAAAATTTATGAAAAAAAAAGTTTGATGAAAAAAAAAATTATGAAAAAAAAAATTATTAAAAAAAAAATTTGATAGAAAAAAAGAAATTTGATGCAAAAAAATTAATGAAAAAAAATTTTATGAAAAAAAAATTGATGGAAAAAAAGTGACAAAAAAAAATTGATAAAATAAAAAAATGATGAAAAAAAAGTTTTATGAAAAAAAAAATTATGCAAAAAAAAAATTTGATGAAAAATAGTTTGATGGGAAAAAAAATTGATGAAAAATAATTATGTTACTTTTTTTTCACCAGCTGGTGAAAAACGGTTTTATTCACCACGAGGTGAATTATTATCCAAGTTACAAACCCAATTTATTAAAATTTTGTTTTAAGAAAATTAAAATAGTAATTCTTGTTTTCTTTTTCTTAAATTGTTAGCTTATATAATCAAACTGAGGTGGCGTCCTGCAACTTTTTTAAAATTAGACACCAGCCTAAAAACATTTATAAAAAAATAATAACAGCTTTCCAAAAAACCTTCAAAAAGCTGTCTTAAAAGCTTTATTTAAAGCTTGATAACGTCCAGATTGAGCAAATATTAAACGAGATACAAAAATTAAATTATTTGTAGGCGTTTTTTAGAAAATGTTAAATAAATATTTCCAAGCTGATTTTTTTAAGTTCAAACATTAAAAATTTTTAAAATAGTTCGATAGTTTAAATTCAGTTATCGACTCATTTTTCCAACGAACCAAACAAAAATCAAAACTTTTTAAATGCAGCAAAAAATATGCATTCTTTGACAATCAAAACAAAGAAAAGATTTTTTTGTTTATTCATTTAGTTGTACCTAAGTGTGTAAAAATGAGATAAGAAAATAATTGAAAATTTGAGATCATAAGAATTGGAGGACAAAAAAATTCATATTTTTTTACTGCAGTTAAAAAAAATTGATTTGTCTTTGGATCTTGTGTTAAGACATATTATTATATTAAAAAGTAAATAAAATCATTAAAAAATCTTAAAATTATTATTAAAATTAAAAAAATTCCCTAAAGAAAATTATATTTTTTTTTGTAAATCGTTTTTTAATTAACATTCTGAAGGGTATTTAAAGATTTGACACAGATTATATACTATTCATATTTTTTTATTTTTAATACTTTATATATACTTTTCAACTCCAATTTAAGTTAATAACATGGAAAAATATTCTTAAAATAAAATGCAACAAAAAACCAAAACAACATAATCAACAACGTCTTCATAAAATTTTATTACTTATGAATTGAAAAATATGCAACTCAAAGTTGGATGCATAATTCTATTTTAGCATAACAAAAATGAAAGTTTATTTAAAATAAAACAACAGCATTTTTCTGTTTGCAGGAATCCCAAACTAGCACAAATTGTATGAAATGTTGTGTTGTCGTATGTGTTTATAGTTGTTGTCAGAATTGTCGTATAAAAAACATTCAGCATTAGCAACATAAATTCTTATGAAATGTTTATTAGGGTTGTAAACATAAAATTTAGCAGTTTGATTAGACTTTGTAGAAAAAATTTTTAATTTAAGAATTTTTATGGAATAATTTCAGCAAAATTTCTGGTCCAAAATAATTGGTTCCAATATCCTTCAATCAATTTTACTAAACATTTTTTTCATCTGTTAATTAGAAGAGTCCCTTGTTTTGACCCGCCCCGAATTCACTGCTTTTTATACCCTCCACTCTAGTGATAGAGGGTATATATAAGTTTGTCATTCCGTTTGTAACACCTCGAAATATTGGTCTAGGACCCCATAAAGTATATATGGGGCATTCCATGTGAAATCGGACACTTTGAAAAACTTTTTTTTTAGATTTTCCCAATTTGTTTACAGTTTTTAGTACCCTTCGAAAACTCCTTTGTGGTAAATTTTCAGATTTTTTTGATGACCCGTTCAAAAGATATCAAATTTTTAAAAATTGGTAGTTTGTTCCTTTACTCAAACTTCTTTTAATCATAACTTCTTCAATAATGGTCCAAATTTCATTTTTTTTTTCAAAATTTTTGTTTTTTTACGTACTTTCTAAAAAAAATCCCACAAAATTCTTAAAAGCGCTATAGTATGCGATTTTTAAGTTTAAAAATTTAAATCTCATTTTTGAAAATGTTTGTACTCTTCGATTTTTTTGAAATTTTTTTGTGTAAAACTTCTATCAATTCTACAACTTTTTTGCCCAGGAAGAACGTGGGATAACGATTATTACTATTTTTTAAAATTTTTTGAAAAAATTTTATTGTAATTTTTCAATCTTAAAATCATTTCTACTGCTCCAATGGTGCGTCATAGAGGGGTCCTTTATAAGACCAAACCCATTTATTTTTTACGTCTTAACATTTCTTTGGAACAAACTAATACCCTATCTCCAATTTCTAAGGGGGCTCCCACACAAAACGACATTTTTTTTAAATTTGTTCCAACCGCTCTAACTGCCCTAATATTGCTCTTAGAGCAACAAAATGTATGACCGACCCACAATATTTTTTTAGTCCAAACATTTTCTCTGAACACACCTAGCCTCTAAGTTTAACTGTTAAGGCGGTCCCCACACAATTTTTTTTATTTTTTGTAAATTTGTTTTATTTAATCAGCTTCTACCGGTCCAATGGTGCGTCCTAGAGGGGTCATTAGTGAGACCGACCCCCATTTATTTTTACCCTACAACATTTTTTCAAAACATACCAACGCCCTATCTCCACTCCCTAAGTAGGCTCCCATACAAAATTACATTTTTATAAAATTTGCTCCAACTGTTATTTGTATGGGAGTCTACTTAGGGAGTGGAGATAGGGCCTAGGTATGTATTGAAAAAATGTTGTAGGGTAAAAATAAATGGGGGTCGGTCTCAATAATGACCCCTCTCAGACACACCATTGGACCGGTAGAAGCTGATTAAATAAAACAAGTTTACAAAAAATAAAAAAAAATTGTATGGGGACCGCCTTAACAGTTAAAGATAGAGGGTAGGTGTGTTCAGAGAAAATGTTTGGACTAAAAAAATATTGTGGGTCGGTCATACATTTTGTTGCTCTAAGGGCACTATTAGGGCTGTTAGAGCGGTTGGAACAAATTTTAAAAAATGTCGTTTTGTGTGGGAGCCCCCTTAGAAATTGGAGATAGGGTATTAGTTTGTTCCAAAGAAATGTTAAGACGTAAAAATTAATGGGGGTTGGTCTTATAAAGGACCCCTCTATGACGCACCATTGGAGCAGTAGAAATGATTTTAAGATTGGAAAATTACAATAAAATTTTTTCTAAAAATTTTAAAAAATAGTAATAATCGTTATCCCACGATCTTCCTGGGCAAAAAAGTTGTAGAATTGATAGAAGTTTTACACAAAAAAATTTCAAAAAAATCGAAGAGTACAAACATTCTCAAAAATGAGATTTAAATTTTAAAACTTAAAAATTGCATACTAGAGCGCTTTCAAGAATTTTTTGGGATTTTTTTTTTAGAAAGTACGTAAAAAACAAAAATTTTGAAAAAAAAATTTTTGAAATTTGGACCATTATTGATGAAGTTATGATTAAAAGAAGTTTGAGTAAAGGAACAAACTACCAATTTTTAAAAATTCGATATCTTTTGAACTGGTCATCAAAAAAATCTGAAAATTTACCACGAAGGAGTTTTCGAAGGGTACTAAAAACTGTGAACAAATTGGGAAAATCTAAAAAAAAAGTTTTTCAAAGTGTCCGATTTCACATGGAATGCCCCATATATTCATGATCCTCGATCGATTTTAAGACGATCTAGCGATGTCCGTCCGTCCGTCCGTCCGTCCGTCCGTCTGTCTGTCTGTCTGTCTGTCTGTCTGTCTGTCTGTTGAAAACACGCTAACTTTTGAAAGACTTTACGGAGGCTCCTGAAGTTTGGCATATATGTTGGGCATTTACCTGGTCAGGTTGGTATTGCAATCCAGTGAAATCGGTTCAGTGGTTCAAAAGTTATAAGTAACTGAGTGAATTTCGGCAAGGGTTTTTTTGGATTTTACGAGATAAAACACACGGTAACTTTCGAACGACAATTCTGAAGGTGCTGAAGTGTGGCATATATATTTGACGTTCTTCAGGTCCGGTTCGTTTTAAATTTCAGCCGAATCGGTCCAGTGGTTCAAAAGTTATTAGCAAAACCGTAAATTTCAGATTCGCCTCACCGTAAATTCACATGTTGAAAACCCGTTAAACATGTTTTAAAAACATTGGTAAGTCACAAAAATATTTTACATCGCATTTTTGTTACTCAAAAATATTTTTACACTAAAAGAAAAAAAATACACTCGAAAAAAATTTTACACTCAAAAAAAATTTTACACTCAAAAAAAAAATTAGTAAATAATTTTTTTTTTTTTCAAAAATTAGTTAAAATAAAAAGTTTTTTTACACAAAATAAAATATTTCTAATCAAAAATGTTATTTTTTTACTCTAGAAAATTTACTATAACTTAAAAAGGGCATTGTGGAGGGTATTCATAGATTCGGCCAAGTCGAATTTAATTTTTCTACTTGTTTTGTATTCCCTTTTATTCAAAGTATGAATGGATGTTGACGCGTGCTATCCTTGTTTGAAAAAATATTACTCTAGCTCGAGGTTACATTTCTATACTAATCACTACGGTAATATTATCAAAGTAACAATTTTCAAGAAACTATTCGGTAATTTTGAAAGACTTACTCGACACGTGTTTCGATCTTGTAGGGATCTTGTCAAAAATATTTAGCAAACTGACAATCGATGGAGAAAAAACATAAAGTCCTCTATTCGTATGTAAGTTGACATAATCAGAATTATTTCAAATAAAACATAATATAGCTTTAAATTTTAAACAAAATGTCCGAACTTGTCATTTCTTTTAAAAACAAACATACTATCGTACAAACATCTGTATTACAAACCATTTGCATACATACAGTAGTTGTTCTACACGAGCTGAGAGAAGAACTATTCTCTTATTAGCCTGAGAGAACTACTATATGTATGTATGTGCAAATGGTCTGTAATGTAGATCTTTGTACAATGTTACGTATTTCATACAGAGAAACGTTTAGAATTTTGGTGTTGAGAGTGAAAATTGTTAAGAAATCTTGAGCCTCCCTATTGTTCTCATGTATGCATGCTTAAATCGTAACACCTATAAACAAACACCTGCTAATGCATATTAATGCATTTTGGTTTTTATGGTTATATGTAAGCATTTATGTATGTGTGTGGGTTCTCTATAAATATTTTACCAAAGTATGTGTAAGTGTATGTGCGTTTTTGTGTATATAAATATAGTACATGAATAAACAAAATGTTTGTGAAAAAAGAAATATACAAATACTCGTATGAGTATGAAATAAAACAAATCTACAAATATTTTATTTTTTATTTTTTCATTCTTATTGTTGTTATTGTATGTATTATGATAAACACATACATACATCCAAATATGAATACTTTTATGTAAAGTTTAGTTCATATGGTTTATGCTCATACGAATAACTATAAGAAAGTTTTTTTTATGTGTGTGTTTGCATTTGAATTATTTTGCATAAACATGTGTGTGTTTGTGTTTGTGTGCGTATTGCATATGTTTATGATGAAATTGAAAATACTCATACGTAATGTGCAAGATCTTGGCATACTTTTATTTTGTACTTGTAATAACAACATCATATTCTATGTCAAATGTATATTTGTGTTTGGATTATAAAATGAAAATGTGCAATGTTGTATGAATGTGTAAAATGTTTTTTACAAATTCATTGGAGTGGGCGGAAATTAACCGATTTATTAGAATATCTTAAAAGGATTGTGTTTAAAAAATATCCTTATCCAAATATCCAATTAAATTCAGCCTGCGGAATGTATAATACCTTATAAAATGTAAAAAATATTTTTTCAAAAACCCTAATTTAAAAAAAAAAAAATTTAAAATTTTTTTTTTTTTGTTAAAAATAATAAGGAAAAAGAAATTAGTTAAAAAAAACAGCGGAAACAATTTCTTTGTTAAAAAAAAAATTTTAAACTGTCCGATTTGGCATGGAATGACCCATATGAGGCATTCCACACCAAATGTTCAGCAAAAAAAAAGTGATGTCGTGTCAATATGAAATCAATTGCAGAGTATTCGTCCTTATGTCACTATTAAATAACACAAATAAAATTTCAGTTTTTTCAAAAAGTGGGCTTTGTAGGCATGGTCAAATATTGAAAATATCTGAATTTTTTGCCTTAGCACCTTTATTTAAATATTTATGCAAAATTAGTGAAACACAGTGAAGCCTTTAAAATAAAAGGTTTTTATAGATTTTTGTATGGGCTATCGATTAAAAAAATAAAAATTGGAAAATTTTCAGAAGAAGTTCTGAATTTTTTAAATTTAAACTTAAACTTTATTTATCAAAAAACATGCCACAATTTTATTTCTTTTTTAAATGTTAAAAAATTAGTTAAGGTGTATATCTATCTGTTCTGAAATTTTCAGAGATGCTTTTTTCCTTGTTTTCGAGAAAAAAAATGTTGAACATTACACTATGCTTATACTTTACAATAATGGGATATATTACGGATGCGAATGAGTAATATTAACTCTTAAAAAACATTTAAAATAGAGATGTTTTCGTGGGGGAGTGTTTTTGACGATCACGCACGCTCACGAAGGAAAAGTTTTAATCACGCACGATTTTTAATTTTCCTCACTTTCACGTACGCTCACGTGAGTTGAAAAAAATGTTGTCACGGGCACGATACTCACGTGAGCGTGACTGAGCGTGAGCAAAATAAATGATCATTCGTGATTAATATTATTTCCTTGGTGAGAGTGCGTGATGGTAAAAAAAAACTTACCCACGATCACATCTCTATTTTAAATGTTTTTTAATAGTTAATATTACTCATTCGCATACGTAATATACCCCATTATTGTAAATTATAAGCATAGTGCAATGTTCAACATTTTTTTTCTCGAAAACAAGGAAAAATTCATCTCTGAAAATTTCAGAACAGATAGATATACACCTTAACTAATTTTTAAACATTTAAAAAAGAAATAAAATTGTGGCATGTTTTTTTATAAATAAAGTTTAAGTTTAAATTTAAAAAATTCAGAACTTCTTCTGAAAATTTTCCAATTTTTATTTTTTTAATCGATAGCCCATACAAAAATCTATAAAAAACTTTTATTTCAAAGGCTTCATTGTGTTTCATTTTATTGGCATAAATATTGAAATAAAGACACTTAGGCAAAAAATGCTGAAATTTTCAATTTTTGACCATGCCCCCAAGGCCCATTTTTCGAAAAATCTTAAATTTTATTTTTGTTATTTAACAGTGCCTTAAGGGTGAATACTTTTCAAATGATATCCTATTGAAACCACCATGGTTTTTCTGTAGTGGAACAGTTGGTGTGAAATGACTCATATCCTTGATGGGGTCCCAGACAAATATTTCGATGAGTTATAAATGGAATGATGAACTTATTGTATATATACCCTTTACCGCTAATTGGGTTTAAAAATAGTATTATTTGAAATGCAGCTGCATTTGCGGTGAAAGCTTTCTAATTCAAAATTAAATACAATCCTTCTCCATTCAACTATTTTTTTAAAATTTGATATTCTTTCAAATTTTAAGATTTAAATTAATTGGTATATGAAATTTTAAAAAGTCATGTGAATGGTGAAAGAGTATTCCCAAATAGAGCACAATATGTTTTTTTTTTTTGATGGATTCCAATATTATTTTTTTAGCCCCATTCTAACTAGTGTTCATGTTTGTTAACACCTTTTTGTCAAGGTTTTTTTCACTTTTTTTTCTACATACTTTTCATATAGAATTGTATTTTCACTAACTTTCTTTTCGTATTTTGTGAAGAAAATAAACATCTTTTCACTTGCATTTGTTTTGTTGAATTTTATAATACTACAACAACGACGTTTTTTTTCCTGTTTCTTAATGTAAAAATGAAAATCTGCATATTTGAAGTTTATTTTTTTTAACTGCCAGCCAACCAACACAGAAAAAAAATAATGAATTTGTAATACCAATATAGGTCAGATCGAGATCATTAACCTTTTTGGTTCAGTGGATTTTGACTCACGCTCACGCAAACTTTTTTTTTACTCACGCTCCCTCTACATCTCTACAATGGATTATTATTTTGAGTAGAAAAACTTTATAATTATTTTTGAACAAAAAAAAAATTGAGTGTAAAAATATTTTTGAGTGTAATTTTTTTTTGTGCTTAAAAATTTTTTAGAGTTACTAAAACTTTTAATTAAATATTTTTTATGACGTACTAATGTTACTTAAAGCATGTTTTTGTGTGGTTTTCAACACCTAACTTTTCACACCCTGGCCAGAACCCTTGGAAGAACGACAGATATTTTTTTTTTCCGATTTTTTGCTTAAAAATTCTTAATTTTTTAAAAACGATACCGATAGCTTTTTCAATTTTTAAAAACTGATTTCCACTTATCACCAATGGTCATTGGCCACAAAAATGACTTGTATTTACAATCAATATAACAATTAGTTTTTTCCTGTGCAGCCATCATCAACACCCACCTGTATGTAGCAGAAGAACAAAAACAAAACTTTTAATACAACTTTTATAAGTGCACAGTATGAGTACGGTTTTGTTATTTTGATTTTATTTTTCTATTATGCTTGATGATGATTATCCATTGAATTGGAAATAAGCATGTGAAACAGGTTAAAAATTTAATAAAAAACAAGTAGAAAAGTTAAATTCGACTTTGCCGAATCTATAAATACCCTCCACAATGCCTTTTTAAGGGATAGTACATTTTTAACGTGAAAAAAATTAACAATTTTGATTAGAAATATTTTGTTTTGAGTAAAAAACTTTTTTTTTTGTCATTTTAAAAAAAAAAAGAAAAACTTTTTTTTTTTTTTTAGTGTAAAAATTTTTTCAAGTGTAATGTTTTTTTACTGTAAAAATATTTTTGAGTGAATGCACGTACGTATGTACACAAAATATTGACATTTTTGTAAAAAAAACTAAATTTTTTTGAGTGTATTTTTTTTTTTTTTTGAGTGTAAAATTTTTTTCGAGTGTAATTTTTAAGTTACCAATGCTTTTAAAACTAAGCAAGTTTAAAAAGCATTGCTTTAAAACTAAACAAGTTTGGAAAGCATTGCAAAATTACCACCAATGCACGGTGGTCAATTCCGGCCAAAAATCATTTTATTTTTTTATTAAATCTTGATGAACTTTTGATGCTATATTATAGCTAATACTTCAAAACATACAATTTAAATCTTTTTTTGGGCCTTGTAACACTATATTATTGTCCATAGTGGTGCAAAGTTGAGTATTTTTTGCTTCTCATTTCAGATTTTTTTAAAATGTATATTTTAGTTTTCAATAAAAGTTAGCTATGCATTTTTCTTCACATTATTTTTGTAAGTTCGGACATGGATTTTTAATTCCTATAGTAAATAATCATTCCATGTGGTTTTTGCAGATTTTGTGTGCGTTTTTGTCTCAAAGTGATGTGTATGAAAATTAGATAAAAATTACGAAAAAACTCTAAAAAAAATAAATTTTGAAAGACCATAAAAATCAATTAGAGGCTATTAGAGGTTAGCTATAAAAAGCAGTTTGTACTTTTAACTATTAAAAGTAAGTATTTTAAATTTCAGCCCCTACTTTTACCGATTCTTTAAACCAGAGCATTTTTAGTGGACTCGTTTTTTACAAATGGTGGACTTTTTTAAACCTACAAACTCCACCAAAATAGGGAATGTGAATAGATACTAACTTAAAACCCATAGATTTGCGTTAAAAAAAAAACTTAAAAAAAGACGAAATAAAAAAAATGTGGTTTAAGGGGGGTTGGAACTAAAAAAACAGCCTTAATGTTAGCAATTTTTAAACAGCTAAAAAAATAAATACGTAATAGTAGTATTATTTAATTCTGTTTTTTCATTTGAAAGAAAGAACATTTTAGCATTTTTAAAAATTGCATAACACAAAATTTGGTCAACTAGAATTTTCAGGGTTGCCAGTTAATCGTGAGTTTTTTTTTAAGGGAAAAATTGGCTGCATTTTTACAGCGAAACTACTAAACCGATTTTGATGATATTTTTTTTTTTTTGATTTGTAGATAACTTAATTTTCAAGCACTTAAAGTGGCCATTTTTTTTGGAAAAAAATTGATTTTTGTTGAAGATATGCTAACGTCAACTCAAAAAATAGAAAAACTTCAATTTCTTCTTTCATTCAAATATTAATTACGTCAAATTTTAAAAAATTGTCACGATAAATATTAGAAAATTAAATAATCTACAAATCCAAAAAAAAAAATGTCATCAAAATCGTTTTAGTTGTTTTTGCTGTACAACTGCGGCCATTTTGTCCTTTAAAAAATAGCATTCCACAATTAACTGGAAACCCTGGCAATTCTTTGTCTTTTAAACTTTTAAAAATATTACGATTATTAATATTTCAAATAAAAAAACAGAATTAAAAAGTATTGCGTATCTATTTTTTTAAAAAATTGCTAACACTATGGCTGTTTCTTTTAGTTCCAACCCCCACCTTAATTAGTTTGATACATTTGACGCGTCCATGCTTAGTTGGCCAACCACTATGTTTTTATGTCCAACGTTTTGAAATGAGATCAGATATATTATTCTTAATTCGGATATTAAATTATTGCTGTTTATATGCAGACATGTTTGATACATTTGGGAAGTCCATGATTATTTGGCCAACCACTGTATTTGTAGGTCCAACATTTGGGCAAGGTGTCAGATATGTTATTCTTAATTCGAATATAAAATTTGAGCTATTTACATGCATAAATAAAGAAGTTATTGATTTTTGGCCGGAATTGACCACCGTGCAATGCTTTTAAAATTAGGGTTTTTGCTTATAACTTATAACCACTGGACCGATTGAGCTGAAATTCAATACCAAACAGAACTGGGGAACGACAAAGATACACGCCACGTTTTAGCAGTCTCATTATTGTCTTTCAAAAGTTATCGTGTTTTTAATCTCGTAAATTGGCGAAAAACCCTTGCCGAAATTTACTCCTTTGCTCAGAACTTTTCAACCACTGGACCGATTTGGCTGGATTGCAATACCGGACATCGCTAGATCGACTTAAAATCGATCGAGGATCATGAATATATATACTTTATGGGGTCCTATTTCGAAGTGATACAAACGGAATGACAAACTTATATATACCCTATATCACTAGAGTGGAGGGTATAAAAAACGCAACAGAAACTACATTATACAACAACAACAATTGTTTTGTAAAACAGGACCGACTTTAGTAAATGAAATTTTATATTGGCTCTGAACCTACCCTGCTGTAAAAGTGTGTCTCTCGATCCGAAATCACCTATTCCATGACTGGTGAAAACGGGACATATCACTGTCACTAGACAGGTAAAAATTGGAATTTTTACTAACCTGTCTCATTTCGAAAATTTTTTTAGAGCTGAAAGCCTTATCCCACTAAAATCAAATTTTTTGTCGTGTAGAATAAGTCGAAAAAATGTTATAAATCTGCTTCTGATGTCTTCAGTGAAATTTGGATGTTTTTTCTTAGAATATATTAACCTTCTATCTCCCATTTTTATTGGTAATTTTTGTCCTTTTTTTAAATACCCTCATAGAACACAAATAAAACGTGTCTTTAAGGGGTTAAAATGTTCTTCAAACATTTTCAGAATAAAATTTCACTAGCGGTTGGCAAAGGCCAAAAGTTCGTGCAAAAAGTGCAAAATGCTTTAAAAAGTAAAAATGTAAAGTATTTTGGTAAATCATAATTTAACTAATTATGTTATATGGAGTTCACACTAGAGAATTTGTACTCGTTTAAGCCACTTGTTTAAAAAAGTAAACAAAATCGTTTACACTACATTTTGCTCGTTTAACGCTGCGTGTTTAACGTTTGTAAACAAACGCACATAACCTAATTCTGAAAAAAATTGCAATAATATTTCTAAAAACTTTTTAAACTTTGGCGGAAGACAAGATATTTAATTTTTTGATAACATTAACATAACACCACTACACGGAACACCTTTTTATTGACTCATCCCAAGTAAATAGGAAGATTTTTCTGTTATTTGTTCCGGAACTGTCCGAAGCTGTTTGCATATTTATACTTCGATGGAAGGGAAAATTAACTATTAGTGCAGATTTTCCAATATAATTATAAATAAAACACACACTTTTTTCTGATTTTTCAGTAGTTTTTATTAGTTTTTTAAATATTTATAATTCTCAATTTTCCAATGTTTTGCTACGAAAATGGCGGACCGATACAGAAGCTGGTTGCTATGAAATCTTTTTTTTTTGGCATAGAATAAAGAAAAATTAAAAGGAAATACACCGAACCCTGCCTTTGAAATGTTTAGCGAAATGTTCAACAGGGAAACAAGTCGAATTTGATTGTTTAGCTGAACAACCAAATGTATGGGGAAACAAGTCAAATTTTGATCGTTTAGCGCTTGAACACTCATGAGATGTTTAAAGTCGCTAGTGTGAACTCCGTATTAACCTAAAATTTTTCTATTTTAAAAATTTTTCTTGTATCGCACGAACTTTTGACCTTTGAAAACCCTTAGTAAATTTTGATGCAGAAAATGTTTGTAAAACATTTTAAGCCTATAAACGCAGGCCTTAGTCGTCTTCTAAGAGGATATTTGAAAAAAGGGCAAAAATGACCCCTACAAATTGAAGATAGAGGGTTATTATTGTCTAAGAAAAGAACTGACATCAAATTTCACTGAAGACATCTATTTTAATAATTTAGCTCAGAAGCAGATTTATAAAATTTTTTCGACTTATTTCACACGAATTTGATGAAAAACAATTTAATAGTATGTAATAATTTACAATTTTACTTTTTTAAGCATTTTCACTTTTCGCACGAACTTTTGATCTTCGGCAACCCCTAGTAAACTTTGATGCAGAAAACTTTTGTAGACCAATTAAACCCTTTAAACGAACGTTTTATTGGTGTTCCATGACCATGGTTGAAAAAGGACCGCAGTGACCCCTAAAATGGGAGATAGAGGGTTAATATATTTTAAGGAAAAAACCACCATAAAATTTTACTGCAGATTTGATATTTTTTTGACTTGTTTAAAACGCCTTTGAAAAAAATTGAAAAACTTCAGTGGGCAATAAAAAAAGAACTCGAGCTAAGTTTTGAAAACCCTCCGGGGGTTTTGGTCTTCTATAGGTATACTTTAATTATTTTCTTTTTTTTTTTTGATACCGTCCATGATACACTAGATGACCCCAAATTTGTTTCACAGTGTAATAATTGCTTGAAAACTGTACACAGAAAATAAAATCGTCAAATTTAAATCAAAAAACATCAAATGTAAATCAACCAAACATTACATTAACCAAACATTTAGTAAAAACGACCGCCTGTTAGTCCATAATATAAAACTTTAATTTTGTTTTCAACAAACTCAGTCAATTAATTTTATTTCAAAATTCTTTTATCATATCAATAAATAGTGTTTGTGTTTGTTAAATTTATTTGTTGAAAAAAAAATTCATTTGTCAGATCAACAAATTGTGTTTGTTGAATTTCTTTGTTGAAAAAAATTAAGTTTTTACTTTTGTCAGATCAACAAATTGTGTTTGTTGAATTTCTTTGTTGAAATAAACAAAATTGTTTTTTCAATAATCAAAATTTACAAACGTTTGTTTATATTACAAAATTCCGTATAGGAGCACTTTCAGTGGAAAAATTAATTATATTCACTGGGGGTCAATATAACAATACGTTTTTTTTGGTGTATGAGGCGAATGCTTAATTTTGTAATTGCCTTTAAATAAAAATCATATGCAACGTTGCACAGTGGATTATTTTTAATAATTTGGCTATTCAGTAAATATTTACGGGACCGATTGCAGTGAAATTCATACAGGTTATAGCTAACATAATTTCGAGCTTAAGTTTAGATGCTGGACCCCACATGTTCAATAAAGGCACCACCAGAGGCCCATAAAGAAGAACACGTTTAATACACAAAAACTTTAAATGCTTTAATATCACCAACTTTAAATGCGTGTATGGAAAACACATAAAAAAGACGAATGCTTACGATTATGACTCAACATCTGGAAACATTTTAAAAAAATATTTTTCTCGGAAAAAAGTTTTTATTTATTTTAGAGTAGGGTTTAATTGAAATTTCCAAATAAAATTAATTTCCAAAATTTTTAAGAGAGTTTTATCTTCTAATATAAAGTTGGTAACAGTATGAAATGTGTTTTGCCTGTAGCAGCATAAAGTGGATATTTGTGGAAATTGTATTTCATTATTTCCTATTCTGCTCCTGTATCTTCTTCACTGCTTCTTTGTTACCCTAAGCAATTGTTACTGTTGCATTTAATATACTTAACTGTTTGTTGCATTGTTAAACGATCATATGAAAATGCCTTTAGGCCTTAGAAACATAGTGAAAGAAGTAGTATCAGCAGCAGCAGCTTCACAGGCATCAACAACAGAAATAATAAAAAGATTATATTAACTTGTTGCATAGCAGCCTTACTGCTGCATTTGTTGTATTGAATTTTAAACTTGTAGAATGTATGGTAACTGAAATACTGAACTGAAATGTATGTTAGTATAACAATTTAAGTTTTGTTTTCCTGTTAAACACACATACAAACTTATAAACATTCATTTACACATACCTTAATACTTTTTGCCAGTTTCTAGTTAAATCACTTGCATATTCTATTCTTTGTTATTCTTTTTTTTATTATATTATTGCTATGGAGCATAAGAAGTTTGTATATTAAAAAAAAATATACAGAAACCTGCTATAGAATAAGTGAAAAAAAAAATCCAATTTAGATAGATTTCCGTTTTCAGGAAATTTAAAAAGTGCTCACTACTGTTATTGTATAGAAAAACTCATACACACACACACAAACACTCACCCATACACGCTTCCCAACAAACATTTACCTTTGAAATACATTGAATATTATATTGATAGCAAGTTTAAAATTTAAACCTTAGCCTTGAAAACCAGTTGAAAATAACATAGTTCTCAACGTGAAAACAATAGCATTCTCAAAGAAAACGGCATGTTAGTTCTCAAGTAAAATTTTCAAGTTTATTTAGATTTGATATATAGTTTGAGATTTTTTGAATGTATAATGTTTTTCCAATGTACACAAATATTTTTAGCTTGAAAATATGCTTACTATCTAATTGAATTTTAGTGTAGTTTTCAAAGAATTCTCAGCCTTATTTATAATGTTAATTTAACATTATTTTTCAAATGAACCTCAATACTATTTTTTATTAAAAAAAACTGTAAATACGAATTTTAATAATATTTGCTATTTATTTGCACTAAAAATTGTTAATATGAAAAATTACATCGAATGCCATTTTTGAGATCGTCTCCTTCCAGGTCTTCTTCTTCAGCCGTCTCCTCTTTAAAATTCGAAATCTTTAAAGAAAAGAAAAGACGTTATTAAATGTATAACTTTTTTTTCATAAACTCATGTGTACTTACTTTTTAAACGCTTATGCAAGTTTTTATACTTATAGCGTTCAATTAATTGGCACAGATGCATAAAAATACATAAAATTTCAAGATTTTTCTTCTACATTTTTAAAACAAAATTTTAAGTTTTCTGACAATTTGAAATTCGGAATTGAACAACATTTGAAAACAAAATTATTTCCACCCATAATCAATGTTCGATATTAGGTTTGAGAAACATGGGAAATCAATTTGATGTTTATATTTTTTTGAAAAGAATTAATAGTATAGGAAAAAACAAATATTTCCAACATGTTTCAAATTTAGTTTAAATGTTTAAATTTTTGTCACTGAAAACAATTTGAAAAACACCCTTGATATTTAGTGCCAGTTTGATTTTTTTTCAAAGGCTGGAATTGATGTTTGTTGGGATTGAACATGTACTTAAAATTGCTACAGCTATAAAAAGGAATATATATACTATCAATATAATTTCCCTACACTTATACCAATACAAAAACACACACATTTTCTCCTTTACAAATATATCTAGATAAACTCATAGTGTTCATTGGTATGCAGTGATTGAATGAACTAAAATTGCACCAACACTACTACTGCAGCAATAACAACAGCAGCAGCAACAACAATGAACACCTTGAATTAAGCTGATATAAAACAAGATGAAATAAAAATTATAATAAAAACGATTGCTGTTAGGAGAGGAGGAAAAAAAGAGAAAACTGAAATAAAAGTTACCATGGTTGTTGTACGTGTTCTTTTGTTACTTTGGTAATTGAAAAAATTTTATTTTATTTTTTTTAGCTCCTTTTCTTTTTTTTTTAAATCCCTTCAAGTATTTCTGACGATCAATTAAATGCTTTATTAAAATTTTAAAGTAGTTCGACATTAGAAATTCATAGAAATGTAAAGAAACAGTAAGCAATTTTCTTACGAGTTAATCGTAAGTAAATTATATAATTTTTTGTTCAAAGAACTTAAAAAAATATAAAAAAGGTGTTTAAGATAAAAACTTATTCATTAAATAATTTTATTAAAATTTTTTGATTTTAATAGGAAATTATTTGATTTTAATAGTAAATTATTACCACAAGGAAGATACCAAAATCTAAGGTTTATATGTTTTTTTAAAAAAAAAAAAAAATAATATATACCCTGGTTGTCAACTAATTAGAAATGTTTCTGTAGTATATGCAATTTATTAAAGACAAAGCTAACAATGCTAAACGGTATTATCAAACGAGTATAATTTTAAAAAAAAAATTATGTAGATAATGTCTAAAGCTTTAATTTAAGCTCAATAGCGTCCAGATTGAGTAAATACTAATGTGCTAAGAAGGTCGATCCAGAACATGAAATTATTTATAGACATTTTTCAGAAATTTTTTTAAAAATATTTCTAAGTCGATTTTTTTCAAGTACAAACATTCAAAATTTAAAAACTGGTCCAAATGTCGTTTTCAGTAATCAACTAATTTTGCCAATAACCTAAACAAAAATGCCTGCGAATTTTGTGATCTTGCCCAAAACATTAAATCATGATAATGTTTTGCGGAAGATTTGTGTGTACTTGCCAAAGCTAATTTATTTTTAGAAAAAATAATGTACTTTGCTATTCCATGCAAAACGAATTGAAATATCAGTCGAGGACCCCATTAAAAAACCAAAAGAGCTGTATATTTCGTAAGTGAGTGCAAAAAAGTGTTTTTACATTTTGCAGAGTATAAAAGATTCGGCACCAAAGAATATAACACTCTCACTTGTTTTATGTACATTTGATAAACAAATGGAAAATTTTTATGCGAAAGGCTTAGACTTGGTGAAAAAGTAGTTTTGGTAAAAAAATGATTTTTTTCACGTAAAACTAAATTATGTTAAAAAAAATCTAATGAACCCAAAATTTTTGGTGAAAAAAAATTTTGATGAAAAAAAGTTTTTGATAAATTTTTTTGAAGAAAAGAAAAATTTTTTAATGAAAAAAAAAAAATTGATGAAAAAAAAGTAAATGAAAGATTTAGGAAATTGTTGTTGGTCTCTAGATTAAATGCATTGCTTAAGTTAGAGAAAAAGATTTTCTGCATACGTCACACACAAACCTACTGTGAGTTAAAACAAACTACGTTTAGTCACTGATGTTTGTACACCGAGTATAGCCTAGTGGTTAGAGCTTCGGTTTACAAAAACATGAGTGATTTAATGACACAGGTTCGAACCTCATGTTAGCCTAGTCTGTTGATAAAAAAACATATAAAGGATTTTTCTAGCAAATATCAAATAATCAATTTAATGTGATTGCCTACTGATGGCGTAGAAGTGGCTACAGAAACCATTGTCTATGGTAAATCTACACTTAATTTAATCTTTAAAAGACACAATATTCTTCCTCAATCAGAAAAACACAAACAACAGAAAAAAATATGATAAAAAAAAATTTATGAAAAAAAATTTTGAAGAAAAAAAAAATTTGATGAAAAAAAAAATTTGATGAAAAAAAATTAATGAAAAAAAAAATGATGAAAAAAAATTATCAACAAAAAAAAAAATTTTTTATCAACAAAATAAAAATTCATGAAAAAAAAATTAAAAAAGAAAATTTGATGGAAAAAAAACTGATGAAAAGAAAAAAAGTTTATGAAAAAAAAAAAAAAAAAATTGATGAAAAAAATTCATAAAATAAATTCATGAAAAAAAAATTTCATAAAAAAAAATTGATAAAAAAAAAATTGATGACAAAAAAATTTGATGAAAAAAATGATGAAAAAAAAAATTTACAAAAAAAATAATAAAAAAAATTATGAAAAAAAAAAATTATAAAAAAAAAATTTCATAAAAAAAAAATGATGAAAAAAAAATTTATGAAAAAAAAAAACTTTTGTTGAAAAATAATTATGTAACTTTTTATTCACCAGCTGGTGTAAAAGGTTTTATTCACCACGAGGTAAATTATTATCCAAGTTACAAACCCAAGTTATTAAATTTTTTGGTTTTAAGAAAATGAAAATAGTAATTCTTGTTTTCTTCTTCGTTAATTGTTAGATTATATAGTCAAACTGAGGTGGCGTCCTGCAACTTTTTTAAAATTAGACACCAGCCTAAAAACATTATTATGTTAAAAATTACATTTTTTAAATACAGTGGAAGAAATTCTCATTTTTTGACCTCCAATTCTTTTGACCACCAATTTTTTGTAAACAAAGAAAAATTTTAATTATTTTAATAATATTAATAAACAATAACATATTTTCTTTGTTTACACCACTATGTGGTACAGGGTATATTGAGTTTGTGCTGACGTTTGTAACTACCTGAAATATTGGTCCTAGACATACCTTCAAGTATACCGATCGACTCAGAATTACTCTTTGAGTCGATTTAGCGATGTCCGTCTGTCCATCTATCGGTTTAAGCACGATACAGGTAGCAATTTTCAATCAATTGACTTGAAATTTTAAACTTAAGCATCTTTTGGCCCAAGGACGAAGCCTACTGAAATTGGAGAACAGCGGTCCATGTTAAGACCTAGCCCCCATACAAACGCCCCCTTTGGATTCGGTTTAATGACTCTAATGACCGTATTGTAATAGGTATCGCTTTGAAATTTAGCAGGCAATAAAATTTTGTATGCATAAATCATCATTCCAAATTTCAAAGGAATCGGATCAGTTCTTCTGGTAGTCCCCATACAAACCACCCTCCCGATATTCACATAATTCCCTCAAAATTCATAAAAATTAAAATATTTGATAAAAATTTTATTTTTAGGTGTTAAACGTGTACTTTAGTTACCTAACCAAATCGGAATATAATTGGACAATTTTTGGACTAAGCCCCCCTCATAAAAATTTCGACCGATATTCAGTTAAATCGGTATATTGGCAAAAAAATTAAACCAATTCCAATAAAATTTGATCTGTGTGTGTTTTCTACACTAAATAAAGATCTAACAAAAGACAGATCCAATCGGTCCATGTTTGGACTTGGGACCCATTTTCCGGAAAACACTGGTGTAGGGTATCATATGGTCGGGCTTGACCGACTATAACTTTCTTACTTGTTTTTTGTTTGAGTTGTTGGGAAAATGAGTTGATAACTGAATAATTTTTTACCATTTTTAAAATTTTAAATGATTGAATTTACAAAAATTCGACTTAGAATTATTTTTAAAAAATGTCTATAAATAATTTCATTTTCCAGATCGACCCTCGTAGCACATTTATTATTTTCTTAATCAGGACGATATCAAGCTTTAACCAAAGCTGTATAAATTACCTTAAAAATACCTTTTTTAAATAATACTCGATTGATAATAATAAAGTTTAGTATTATACTATAGAAATGTTTCAAATTACACTCTAATTAAAATGATTTCAGTTTCCTACTATAAATTGGGTAATTTTACACATATTGCATAATTCTACTTAAAATTATTGGAAATTTACGCCATTTATAGAAGTGTATTATTTGAATTTGTTGAAATTTACTCATTTTATAGTTGGAAACTGGACTCATTTTTTTAGAGTGTAGTTATACTATAGAAATGTTTCTCATTAGTTGATAACCACAGTATATATTTCCTATAGAAAAAGTCTCGCGAAGAAAAATGTCTAAGAATCTGCAATTTTTTTTATAGAAAAAAATTTTCAGAATCTAAGTTTTTTACTAATATGTCTCTTAATCTGAGACATTAAAAAAAATGTCTCAGAATCTGACACTTTTTGTCCAAGATTCTGAGATATTTTTTTTATAGAAAAAGTCTGAGATGCTGGGACATTTTTTTTCATAGAAAAAGTTCCAGATTCTGAGACATTTTTTTATGGAAAAAGTCCCAGACGCTGAGATATTTTTCCCGTAAAAATAAGTCTCGGATCCTAAGACATACTTCCTATAGAAAAATTCTCAGATTCTGAGACATTTCTACTACAAGAAAATATTCTGAGATACTTTTTCTATAGAAATAGTCACAGATTCTGAGAAATTTTTTCTATAGAAATAGTCACAGATTCTAAATAATTTTCCACATAGAAAAAGCCTCAATTGGTGAGATATTTTTCCCATAAAATGGTCAGATTCTGAGACATTTTTCCTATAGAAAAGTTTCAGATTCTGAGAGATTTTTCCTACAGAAAAAGTCTCAGATTCCGAGACATTTTTCTTAAACAAAATGTAGCAGATTTTGAGACATTTTTCCTATAGAAAAAGTCTCAGATTCTGACACATTTATTCTATAGAAAAATCCTCAGTTTCTGAGACATTTTTCTTATAGAAAAAGTCTCAGATTCTGAGACATTTTTCTATAGAAAAATTCTAAGAAATTTTTTCGTGTAGAAAAAGTCTCCGATTCTGAGACTTTTTATACCCTCCAGCCTAGTAATAAAGGGTCATTGTGTTTCTAACTTCTCATTCTGTTTGTAACACCTAGATATATTTGTCATATGCAGTATTAGGTGTGGGAAAGTGCACCAGTTATAGATTTCGATCCACTACACACTCCTATTTTGTTAGGTTCGAAAACAAAGCATGATCCAAAAAATTGGGAAGATGGGGTGAGGTTATATAACTCCTCACCGGGGTCAAAGATGGGCATATTAGGGTAAAAATCCACAAAAAGCCCTACAGCTGCCATAGAAACGCCCCTGTGGGTGCACTTTGAGACCTAGCTCCATTAATTTTCCAACATTTTTTCTGAACATATATACCTTACCTATATCTCCACTTCCTAAGGGGGCTCCCACACAAAATGTCATTTTTATAAAAATTGTTTCTACCTGCTCTCAGGGTGCCCCTAGAGGAGCAAAACGTATGACCAACCCCCAATATTTTTTCAACTGCAACATTTTCTCAGAATATACCTACCCTATATTTTCAACTTTTATGGGGGTCCCCATACAAATTTTTTATTATTTTTTTTAAATACATATTTTTATAATGAATGGAAGCCCCCTTATGGAGTGGAGATAGGGTGTTTTAATGTTCGGAAAAAATGTTGGGGATTAAAAATAACTGTGGTCGGTCGTACTTTTTAATTCTATAGGAAGCATCATAGGAGCGGGTTTAATAAAACAAATTTATAAAAAATAAAAAAAATTATGGGGACCATCCTAAGGGTTACAGATACAGGGTAGGTATGTTCTGAGAAAATGTTGGAATTGATAAAATACTGGAAGTCGGTCATACATTTGACTCACAAGGAGCACTTTAGGGAGACTTAGAAAGGTAGGAAAACATTTTTTAAAAATGTTTTGTATTGGAGCCCCGTTAGAAAGTGGAAAATAGGGAAATGTTGGGGGCATAAGATTAATGGAGGTCGGTCTCATATTGCAACCCTCCTGGGACGTTTCTAGAGCAGTTTTGGGAGTTTTTGTGGATTTTTAATGAAAGACTAAAAAAATATTTTTCTTCAAAAAAAAAAATTTTGTGTCAAAAAAATTTTCTTTTAAGACAAAAATTAAAATCAGTTGAAAAGTGATTTTGTATTCAAATTCATTTGTATTCTAAATACTTTGGGTATTATGGAGGGCATTCATGGATTCCGTTAAAATAAATTTAACTTTTTTACTTGTTTTTTTTTTTTCTAAGCACCCTGACTTAAATTTTAAAAATATCTTTCTTACCATCCAAAATGTAACAAGTGTACGGTTATTTGCTTCATTTCTCTTAAAGTATCCCTCAATATACTAAATATCTTCAATATCAATTTCCTTGAAACTTTCTTCCATTTCCTTTTAAATGATCATTTTATTTATCTAAATTTCTCCATAAAAAAAAATAAATAGACATAACAACCAAATAACTTTGAACATATCAATCAACAATATATGGATGTTATAAAATATAAACAATTTTCCCAAACTCAAATTGATGACTATGATAACAATCGACATTTGTTATATAGTACTAAAATTATACAAAAAAAAGGGAATAAACCCTTTACAGACGACCATGAAATCTGGTTTCAACAAGAATTTAAATCCCCTTATCAAAACAAAAAAAAAGAAAAAAAGAAAAAATTGCAAACATATTAAACAAATTGTAACAATTTTGAATGTTTCTTATTTTTTATCTTACGAACATTCAAACTTACTTGCCTGGTTGTCAATAGACCTACATAATAGCCCTGTTTTTTGCAGACCGGATTAATATTAGGATTAACTTTATTTAGTTAAAAAATGGGTCAAATCAAGTCCAGATTTTTTTTTTAATAATTTTTTTCTGAAATTACGTACAATTAGTAAATATAAACAGAAAAACAAATAAAGCTTTGCCCAAAATGTAAAGAATGAAAAATAAATTTAGTTAAATCGTAGGATTAACTCAGATTTTCTTATACCATTTTACATTTTGAACAACGCTTAATTTTTTTTCCTGTTTATATTAACTAATTGGATGTAGATTCAGAAAAAATTATAAAAAAAATGTCTGCACTTGATTTGACCCATTTTTTAACTAAAAAGAGTTAATCCTAATCTTAATCCGGTCTGCAAAAAACAAGCCTAATATGTATAAAAATAGTCCTTAAATCCCAACAATGAAAACATATTAAAGGATGTAGACATATTTTCTTTATAGGATTTTTGTTATTTTTTTTTTTTATTTTCCTTAAAATATAAATAAGGAAACAGAATTGTATGTAATACATGTCTAAAGTCTTAAAGATTTTTACTTATGTGAAGAAGATGATGTTATATAATTTTTTTTTTGTATATTTCTTGCCAGCGATTCACACGCACTTTTTGTTACTGTTTTACGGTTATTTATATAATTTTCTTTTTTTACTTTATGAAAAATGAAGGGAAACTGTTTCTCTTTATGAGGGGGTTGAGAATATGTTACGAATTTATATTTTTTCTTATTTTTTTTTTCTTTTTGCCTTATGATGGCAATAATTCATTTTTGGCAATTTACAACATATTTTTGTATATTTTACCACTTCTTGAAGCTGATTATCATCAAATTTTCCATTAGCTTTTTTTGAAATACAAAAAAAAAAAAGGAAGGAAATTTGTGAAAATTGTGAAGTGGAACAAGTGTTGGTAATTTTGATTTTTCAAAAATAACGTTGAAATTATAAAAAATGTTCTAAATGAATTATAATTTGGAAACTGACAAACGTGCCAAAAATGACAATATATCTCGAGTTAATAACAAAAAACCAGGGTTGGCAACCGATACCCACCTAGAATAACGGTATTTGGCTATTGTACCGCAACCAATAAAGATATGGACATTTTCAAAAGCGATTATGATAGCTGATGAAATTTATAGTATTTTAAATATCTCACTTCGTGTTTCTACAGGTTCGTTTTCGAAATATAGGTGAATACCTTTATAAAACCGTTTGAAACGGTATTATAACGGTATTGGCCTATATAACTAAAACGAACCGGTAGAAACACGAAGTGACACAATTAAAATACTAGAGATTTCATCAGCTTTTATAATCGCTTTTGAAAATGTCCATATCTTTATTGGTTGCGGTACAATAGCCAAATACCGTTATTCTAGGTGTGTATCGGTTGCCAACCCTGCAAAAAACGCTTTTAAATTATAGTGTTTTATTTAATACTATCATGACTTCCAGTATTTTGTTAACGGTTATATTAAATACCGGAATATTGAACGATCAGGATAAAAAATACGGAGTGTTTATCTCAATATGTATAAAATAAACCACTTTACTTTTTCTTTGTCTTTTAGAACAAAATGATAAAAAACAAGTAGAAAAGTTAAATTCGACTTTGCCGAATCAATGAATACTAGAGTTTTTCACGGGAATTCCCGTAAATTTTCAATCCCGAAATCCCGGGAAATAGAGCGGGAATTCCCGGGAACTTTAATTTCTTTGAAATGGTTGATTTTTCGACTTCTATTGATTATTTTGTATGGGATTTTTTAGAGATTTTATTTAAATTCTCCATAATTGATGGCAGAAACGTAAGCAGGGACCAGGAGGTCTTAAAAAGTATTCCAAGAGACCCCTTCTAACTAACTAACAAATGTCATAAAATCTAAGACTTACGAAATGAAAAAAGTCTCACAATATCTAAATCTTCGATAGAATATAATTATCAGAACCAGAATTTTTAAATTTTTTAATAATTTTTTGAGGTAAATTTTTTTTATAATTTCATTTCTCTGAAACAGTTACATTCAGTTTCAGAGACATAATTGAGAAATTCCTCTGAATCAGGTTCATTAGAGGTATTCAGAGTCTTTCTGCCAGCCCTGGCAATGCACTATAGGGAATTTATAAGGAATTGTTGGCCAAAAGTCCATTTTTGATGTGTTCAAAAAAACTTTTTTCGGATGCCATTATACAGTAAACTATATAAAAGTAAGCTAGCACACATATTTTTGTACACCAAACTATTTTACCGCTAGTACGGAGGCGTCAAAAACAAAATTTAATTTTTTATTATTTTTTTTTTAATTTTGGAGAACATAACTTATTACAAAATTAACGTACTTAAAATCCTGTATTAAAATCTTTTGAAATTAATTTCAATTATCAATAGAGCAAATAAATATATTTTGTACAAAGTACAGGTTTAAAATATTGATTTATATATTTTTTTAATTTTTCTATTTAATTAATTTTTTTTTTATTAAACCAAATATATTTGTGGACTGCTACTTTTTTTGCATATAATTGCATACTCCCATATCTCCATGAGGTATTGGGAAACTCTTTGTGAGTAAGATGTATTCATCCGCTAAGCCATGCGGCTCCATGGGGAAAAGATATTTAGTGATGTCCGTCCGACCGTCTGTCGGTCTGACTGTCTGGGGAATGCACGATGCTGTCCAAACCAAAAGAGCTAGCCACCTGATGTTTGGCACGAATATGTCTTATAGTCTTACGATGTTCATGTTCGTAAATGGGCAAAATTGGAACATGTGAAAAAAAACTCCCCCTTAAATAACTCAGTCTAGCTACGCAAAATCCCATATTTTACATTTTTTTTTGTACATTTGCTTAAAAATTAAAAAAAATACGCCACAAGAAGTTCAAAGCCCTGCACTTGGACCAAAGGCACTAGGAAAATTATTTTTTTGCCCGCCCCCTTTTGTGGGCGTGGATGTAAAAATTATTGACAAAATTATATTACAAAATTGCATTAAAAACACGATTTATTAGGCCAGATCATGCCAATTTTTTATACAGAGCCTTAAAACTTACCGCCAAATAAACTTGCCAAATTTTGAGGCAATATCCCAACTTTTGGAGTTTTGGCCAGAAAATACCAGAAAATTCCCTATAGTGCAATGTAGCAAAAGACTACTTCTTTCAAAAAATACATTTATTTTGAAAGGTAATTTTAAAAAGTTCTGTTTTACCACCAGTGCCAGGGCTGGCAAGTGATACTCTGAATACCACTATTGTGTTTTAGAGGCAAAGCTTTAAGAATGTGAAAGAACATATCGCTCGTTTACTTGCATAGTGTCATAACTCAAAATGTTTTATTTTGCAGAAAACGCTTTTAAAGTTTACAATTGAAACTGGTTGTTCATTGAAAATGGCCGATACATAGAAAATAAAATAATTACGTATTCTCTTCTCAAATGATGGTGTTTTAAAGATATAAATACGAATTTTTGATACAATATAAAGCATGATATTACGAAAAATGCTGCATTATTAACTCAAAAATCACATTTTTTGAGTTATGACACTATACAAGTAAATGAGCGATATTCCCTTAAAATACTTTTTAAAAGACTTCGACATATTTGGGCCGTTTTTTTTTTTGTAAAAAATGTGTAACAAAAATTGTTCTTTTTTTCTGAAAAACAAATATTATAAATAGTGTAATCGCATTCATAAGGTTTTTATAAATTTTTTTTGACAAAAAATTTGGGTTTTTAGTTTTTGCGGGAATTCCCGGGATCCCGGGAAATTTAAAAACGAATCCCGCTTTCCCGGGAAATGAAAAAGTCCGGGAAAAGAAAAACTCTAATGAATACCCTCCACAATGACTTTTTTTTTAAGGATCGTACATCTTAACGTGAAAAAAAATTAAGAATTTTGATTAGAAATATTTTATTTTGAGTAAAAAACTTTTTTTTTCGAGTGTATTGTTTCTTTTTTAATGTACAAATATTTCTGAGTGAATGCACGTACGTATGTACACAAAATATTGTAATTTTTGTAAAAAAACTAATTTTTTTTTTTGAGTGTAAAATTTTTTTTGAGTGTAAAATTTTTTTCGAGTGTAAAAATTTTTTTTCGAGTGTAAATTTTAAGTTACTAATGCTTTTAAAACTAAACAAGTTTAAAAAGCGTTGCTTTAAAACTAAACAAGTTTGAAAAGCATTGTTAAGTTACCACCAATGCATTTAAAACTTGTTTAAACACGTAGCATTTAAGATGAAACTAATCTGAAATTCAGGGTTTTGCTAATAACTTTTGAACCACTGGACCGATTGAGCTGAAATTTAAAACCAAACAGACCTAGGGAACGGCAAAGATACATGTCAAGCTTTTGCAGTCTCATTATTGTCTTTCAAAAGTTATCGTGTTTTTTATCTCGTAAATTCGCGAAACACCCTTGCCGAAATTTATTCTTTTGCTCATAACTTATGAACCACTGAACCGATTTGGCTGGATTGCAATACCAACCTGACTAGGTAAATTCCAAACATATGTGCCAAACTTCAGTAGCCTCTGTAAAGTCTTTCAAAAGTTAACGAGTTTTCTACGGACGGACAGACAGACGGACGGACATCGCTAGATCGACTTAAAATCGATCGAGGATCATGAATATGTATATTAGACTGCCCAGAAAAAAACAAAGTTGTTATTTTCTTGGGGGATACCTGCGAATTTTGTTCCTTTTTGTGCAAAAAAATTTCGGTTTTTTTTTGGGATTTTTAAAATAATATCTAGAGGTCGCGATCTCGCGTTTTATAACGATTTATTTTTTTTGAGTTTTTTATTATTTTAAATTGTTAAATATGATTAATATGATAAAATATCAGTAATTTCAGACAAAAAAAAATTAAATTAAAAATTAAATATCGCTCATTCCATGAGATGTCTCCCAGCATCTAATAAAATGTTCTTTAATTTATTTGAAATTTCGCACACAGGTACACTATGGAGCAATTAAAATAAATTCGTTTTTAGTTTCGCGAAAATCCACGAATTCGCGAACGCGAATATATTCGCGAATTTACGAATTTTCTCGGAACTAACAACTGGTTTATTTTAATAGCTTCATAGTGTTCATGTGTGCAAAATTTCAAATAAATTAAGGAACATTTGATTAGATGCTGGGAGACATCTCATGGAATGAGCGATATTTAATTTTTAATTTAATTTTTTTTTGTCTGAAATTACTGATATTTTATCATATTAATCATATTTAACAATTTAAAATAATAAAAAACTCAAAAAAAATAAATCGTTATAAAACGCGAGATCGCGACCTCTAGATATTATTTTAAAAATCCCAAAAAAAAACCGAAATTTTTTGCACAAAAAGGAACAAAATTTGCAGGTATCCCCCAAGAAAATAAAAACTTCGCTTTTTTTCTGGGCAGTCTAATGTATATATATACTTTGTGGGGTCCTAGACCAATATTTCGATGTGTTACAAACGGAATGACAAACTTATATATACACTAAGAAAATTATGTCATTAACTGTTTGTAGGTTATTTTAAAAAGTAATCAGTAAAGTCATTTTAAAAGAAAAATCACTTATTTTATAAAGGATTTAATTTTTTTACTATTTCTGTGGTTTAAAAAATATAATTTACTGTCTTAAAAATGAATTTTCTGTTACATTTGTTTTCGGCAGTAAAAAATTTCTTCTATAGTTTTACTGTTTTTCAATACAAAATAAGTGAATATCCACTAGTTTTTTAATGTTTTGGTTAGTCATTAAATTAACATTTAAAATTGACTGTAATGTGTTTTTATTTTAAATGAAAAAACAGTGGAATGGTTTTTAAATAAAATTTCATTTGTTTTAAGTGAATATTCACTGGAATTTACCTACATAATTCTTTGAGTGTACCCTCTATCACTAGAGTGGTGGGTATAAAAAGGGGAAAAAAAGAAAAAATGCATTTTTCTCCTCGCGAAAAATATTGAGTTATAGATAAGGAAATGTTTTTTCACCTAATTAATGCAATTTTATCATTATTCAAATTATTTGTTTATAACCCTGCCTAAAAAAGGGACGGGCAGAAAAATAATTGACTTGCCTGATCCGCTTGGTCCAAGTGTCAGTAAATGAAACAAAAAACATGTTTCATTTACTGGAGGATAGAGGGTATAAAAAATGTAACTTACAAAGAAAGATTGTAATTTTTCAAAAATAAGTGGTAAATTTACATGTTTTTTTTTTTTGCTAATTTACAACTTATATATTATTATGATATTATATATTAAATGTAAATGTCGAATCAAATTAATTCCGACATCCGGCGCCTTTTTTGGTCGTTATATTTCAAGGCCCACTGATTTTATAAATAGATGTCTCTGCGTCTGAGGATTTTCTTTTCGAAAAAAAAACTATTAAAGAAAAAAAAAACGCTTAATTTACATTTTTAAAAATAGCGTATTGAATTGAAGTGTTTTGTTTGCTTGACTTTTGTTATTGTAAACGTCGACGCATATATTTAGGAAACTTAATAAAAAAAATAGGAAAAAACAAAATTTATGGAAATATCTTTTTAACATAGAGTTCAATGTTCTTGTTTTGTTCTCATTTTGAAATTTTTCCTACAACACAAACCGGGGTTTTGTAATACATATTTTTTACATACATAAATATATATCAATACTGTTTTTTTTTGCGCCGTTGTTTTGTTTTCATAAATTTTGACATGACGTGACAGTGAATAATACACGTTATGATTTTTGTGCGATTTTCATAATACTTAACAATGTTGTTGTCTGTTGTCATTATTATGATTATTTTTCACAAAGCCAAATATTAAACAGAGAATGTAGAAATGTTTAAAAAAAATTTCAACGACAACAACATCAGGAACAGCAAAACAACAGCAGCCGCTGCCGCCACGACAACAATAAGAGGAAACACAGTTTTATATTTTTTTTTGGTTTTTCGAATTTAAACTGTTGGTCTGGGAAGGATTTAAAGTGCGTTGTTAGAAAGTTTTTGCCGGTTTTTTTATAGGCAACCTTAACAACAATTTAAAACCATTTTACATTGTATTTTTGTTGCTGTTGTTTTAGTGGAATTGCTATTTTTTTTTCATACACTCCTACATACGAATAAGTAAATTTGTGTTGTTGCCAGTGTTAAGCTAATGTTTTGTTGACTAAAACTCAGCATCCACTGCCTGTGTAGTGGAAAAAAAAATAAAAAAAAAATATTCAGGTAAAGGAAAAAAAACACAGGATGGAAAAAATCAAACTCAGGTTTAATGTCAGCAGGTTGTGGTGATATCGTTGATATTGCGCAAATACTAAACTGTATTGGCAGTTAGGACGGATATGCCACTTTAATGGTACCAATGGGAAGTCACGCGTACTTTTGTTTATAACTTTTCACAACAAAACGAAAAAAAAACACCAGACTATGCGAAAAAAACAAGAAAAAATCATAAAAAAATACAAAAACTCTTGCGTCTCTAATACCATAGTATGTACTTGAACATACACCTTTACAAATTGTTTATACTTTTATTTTGTGTGTTACTAACACATACATACAATAGAGGTTAAAAACCTTGGCCACATTCTACGATTACATCTACAAACACGTGATAAGTATTTAATTGGCAAAGAGGACTTTTGGCTACCCTTTTTAAAAACTGTTTTAATTTTGTTATACCTGGCGTATGATTAATATTAAACTAAAGAACTTTCAAATTAATATTACTCATACGCACAGTTATTCCATAAAAGCACAGATTACACTAGTTTACAGAGATTATAATCCACGATATGTTGCATTAATTTTCCATATAAAATCATACGCTGAATCCGAAAATGCAATCCAAAGTTTCAGAAGTAGAACAGTTTTTGAGATATCGACAACTTTTAAAATTTTCACCATTTTAAAAAAGTGGTTTCACTTAAACTAAAATAACTCCGCAACAAATTTATGGATTACATTTTTTTTGGTTTTAATTTAATGGTAATTTAACGATCTATCATCCAGCATTAGAAGCTATTAATCGATATATCGACAATTTTGCTTCTATTTTACCAAAATTTTGCAAAAAAAATTTAAATTACAGTGTAAATTTTACAAAGAAAAAAGTTTTTAAAATTCGTTTTTGCAAATTCAAGTCTGAGTAAGGATAGTTTTTAAAAAAATCCGTTGAAAATTGTACAAGTTATATGCATTTGAGTAGAAATGCAGAAATTCAGTTTTTATACATTTCTTGTTTATTTAGGGAGTGTAACACCAGTTTACAAATTTTGAAAAAATTTTCGACTCACGATATTTAACATTTATTTTCCATATAAAATCGCGCACTGAGTTCGAAAATGAAGTCAGAAAGTTCAAAATTAGAAAAGTTTTAAAGATATGGCTAAATTCCATATATAAAAAGTTTTTTGGCATAAATAAAAATATCTCAAGACAAAATTGGAGGAATTGAATTTTTTACTTTTAAATTAAAGCTAATTAAATACTTTATCAATTCTCCGTACAATATTAATCATTCTGATTATAGCACTAAAATCTATAAGTCGATATATCGACAATTTTACATCAATTCAAATGAAATTTGGCGAAAAAAAGTAAATTCTATTGTAAATTCTATTTTACTCAGTTAGCATTTTTTTAAATTTTACTTCTGAATGTAAAGTTTAAATAGGATCTATTACGCAAACAATAACAGTTTTTTTTTAATAAAATCCGTCAAAAATTGTAGAAGTTACAAACATTTGAACAAAAATGACGAATTAATTTTTATACAAAAACAGTTGCATTTTTTATTTTGGGTATGACAAATGTAAAATCTCACAAATATTATAACTGTATTTGTATAAAAACTGAATTCTGCATTTTTACTCAAATGCACGCATATCTGACATTTTTCAATGGAATTATTTTAGAAGACCTCTTATTTTCTTCGTAATAGATCACACTTAGTCTGTAAAGAGAGAAATGAATTTTGAATATTTTTTTTCTTTCTGAAATTTTCAATTGAATTTACCTTTTCCATGAATTTCGGTAAAAATGAAGCAAAATTCTCGATATATCGATTAATAGCTTCTAAAGCGATAATTATATTGATAGATCATTAAATTAACTTTAGTTTAAAGCCAAAAATAATGAAATCTATCAATTTCTGTTGGAGATATTAAAATTTAAGTAAACCCACTTTTTTAAGAAGAGGAAAATTTGAAAAGTAGGCAATGGGGCATGTCACAGACTCAATTCTGTTCGGATTGGGAAAAAGTGGTTTGCTCGTAAAACACAAAAGGAATATTATAATTTTCGGAATGAAATCACTTTCAAAAATTTAAGTGGAATTGAATTGCATAAAAATGGTTTCATTTCGAAAAAAATATTCGCTTTGCGTTTTACGAGTAAACCACTTTTTCCAAATTCGAACGGAATTGAGTCTGTGACATGCCTCAATATCTCGAAAACTTTTCTACTTCAAAATTTTTGAGTGGATTTTCGGATTCAGCGTAAGATTTTACATGGAAAATAAATGAAAAATGTCGCGGATCGCAATTTTTTTTTTATTTGTAAACTAGGTGTATCTGGCGCATACCATGACAATTTGGAAAAATTTCGGACCCAACCCCCTCCGATTTCGCTCATTTTTTGATATGATACAATTTTCAGCCTTTTTTTAAAAGTTAATTTTTCAGTAATCGATTTTTCAAAATTGCAATGTTTTCAAAAAAAAAAAAATTAAGAAATTATAATTTTCGACTAATTTTGACCGATATCTTAAAAACAGTTGGACAATATTTTGTTGGTGTTTAAATGTAGTTAAAACAAATATATGATACAAATTTTCAAATTAATAATCACTTAATTATTAACGTTTAAAAATTAAAATCAGATTTTTGAAAAATTACGAAACCTTTGATTTTTTTTAAATCTAAAGATTCTACTCTAAATTTTAAACCATATTTGTTCGTCTACCGCGCTTTAACTCATGACCTGATGGGAAAATAATGTGTTTAGGGTTAGCTTTAATTTGGTTTTCATCGCGAGTTGATCGGAGGTACGTAACTAAAGATATAAGAAAAAGAGTGAAAAATACCTTTAAACGCTAAAAAAAATTGATTTAAAACAAGTAGAAAAGTTAAATTCGACTTGGCCGAATCTTTGAATACCATCCGCAATGCCCTTTGCAAAGGAGAGTAAATTTTTTAACGTGAAAAATACGAACAATATTCATTAGAAATATTTTATTTTGAGTAAAGAACTTTTTTTTGTCATTTTTGTAAAAATAAAAATTACTAATTTTTTTGAGTGTAAATTTTTTTCGAGTGTAAATTTTTTTTAGTGTAAAAATATTTCAGAGTGACAAAAATACTTTGTAAAGTAATTTTGTGGCTTACCAATGTTTTTAAAGCTTGTTTTTTAAAGCATAGTTTTTTCAACAAGTGAATTTAAGGTGAAACCAATTTGTCGCGAACATTTTATTGATAATATTTTTGAGTTTTTCGGTCCATACACTAAAAAAAAAACTTGTAAGATTACAAGAAAAACTTGTAACTTTTTGTTGTTTGCTACCTCCTATTTGACAAAAATTCCTAGTAATTTTACAAGCTTTTTACCAATATTTTTGTAATTTTACAAGGTTTTTACCAATAAAATTGTAAATTTACAAATTTTTTAACACTATAAAATTTACAAGGGGGTTTCGTAATTTTATTAGATTTTTTGGTACCTCCTATTTTACGAGAATTCCTAGTAATTTTACAAGCACTTTACCAATAATTACAAGGAATTCTCGGAATTTACTAGATTATTTTGATAAAACTATCTTGGAAATTTGTAAAATTACAAAATAAAATGTAAAATTACAAAAAAAAATGTAAATTTCGATTCGTTAAAAAACAAGGAAAAATGTCAAATATTGGTAAAATGGGATACGAGAATTTTCCTAGTAATTTGACAAAGTTTTTTTTGTGTGTATTACATACACAAAGCATTGTCGCAGTTATTACGCAAATTTTCAAAAATTCGAAAAATTAGACCGAATTCCTATCAACTTAAAAGTTGCGTAGTTAAGAGTAGAATTTTCGGAATTAGAAAAAAAACGAAGGTTTAGGACCTTTTCAAAAAGTCGATTTTAATTTTGAAAAGTTCAAAATTATGTGATAATTACTTTGAAATTTTTTCTAAAACTACATTTAAATACCAACAAAATGTTGTTCAAGTTTTTTTAAGATATCGATATTTTTACTGGTCAAAATTGATCGAAAATTTGAATTTCCTAAATTTTTTGGAAAATATCGCAATTTTGCAAAATTGATTACTCAAAACTTTTATAGTAAAAAAATCATTGAAATGCATTAACAGTGCTTTAGTGACTTTAAATAAAACGTTCTTAAAGCTCTTTTCTACATTGCTTTTAAAACGTTTTAATCTAGTGTAGATCGATGTTATCATTCTTATCTTCTGACAGCACTTTGAAGATGGTATACAGAACTTCGTTAAACCATCCGTGCTTTAACGACGCTGTTGGGATTATAGTTTTCTGCGTGGATACTTACATACGAATATAAGATTTTATGTTTTTCCACCAACGATTGTTAGTTTACTAAATACTTTTGAAAAGATCCCTACAAGTCTTACAAAATTACCAAACCAATCATTTTTAAACAAACAATTTTATAAAATTTCTTGAAAATTGTTAATTTTACAATATTATCAAAATAGGGCTGATTTGTAAGCCTCTTCAAAAAATTTTGAAAATCACATTGCGGTTCTGGTTGGCGCACCTAGGGAAAGTAACCTTGAGATATAGTATTATTTTCTAAAATAGAATTCATAGTTCGAATAATAAATAATGTGCTCGTTTCTGGAATACGATTTCACCATTCACCTAATTCTTAAAAATTTGATATTTGTACGAATTTTAAGATTTTAAAATTTTTTTTCTTGTAACAATTAAAGATCAAGTGAATATCTTTAATAATTACAAGAACAAATTTAAAAGTATTAAAATTAGTAAGAATATAAATTTTTAAAAATTATGTGAATGGTGAAATCGTATTCCAGAATCGAGCACATTTTGTATTAATTTTGTGGGGTAATTACTTTATCATAGAGTTCATTACTAATTGTAGGTATTTAATCTCTCTAAATAAGAGTAAAGCTTATAAAAAGCCAGTAAATGATCACTTGCAATCGAATACTGTTATTAATAAAATCAGCAACAAAGGGAGTACTAAAACCCTTTACATTTTATCTTTTAGCTCATTCCTTTTTGTGCAGCATAGAAAGTGCAAGTCATTAATAATAAGTTGAAAAAATAAATTAAACAAATTTAAATAAAGTAAACTTGAACTGTTTAATTTAATAAAGTCTGAGTTTATTACAAATTTAAAAACTAAAACAATTTTTTTTCTTACTTTAAAAAAATTACAGTAACTAACAGCTGTACTCGACTAGCAATTCCACTCATATCTCAAATTAAAAGACCTTAAATTTCAAAAAATTTATAACAAAAGAATTGACAAACTTAATAGACTTTCCATTAGCTCACCCTGTAATAAGAGATTTGCACCACAAAAGAAAAAAAATTACGGTTTGTTTGTTTTCTTAATTTACAACGTTGGAAGCGTGCGTAATATTTTCGTCTTTTGTTTCATTTTTATATTTTTTTTTGTATCGTGTTGTTTATATTCGGGAATCTTTCCTGGAATCATACCCATCTTTAATATTTTGTGTGTGTTCTGCCATGTTTTTATTTTATTTTTTGTTTGCGTTCCTTTAGATTGGCTTTTACTATAAAGATCCGTTGTATCGGAAATAATTACTTACAAATATTTTGTCAGCGGAAGTATAACAAATTACTAAAGCCAAAGTTACTTAATGCCGTTGCTTCAGTTTTGCCACAGAAACACATACAATTATCCACACACATAAACTTAAACGTACCTACGCATACATACATGTTATTTAATATTCTCTAGAGTCAAGTTTTTTTTTTGTTAAAAAAAAGAAATATTTTAGGAATTTTAATAACACAACACATTACATGCATTATTTGTGATTGTGAGTATGTGTGTGAGTTGATAATAATATATTAAATTTGTGGTGTATGCATGTATGAACATGTTTCCATATGAATGTGTTTGACAAAAAAAATACATAAACATATTTATGTATATTTGTTAGTTATCAGAATGTAGATGTGCGTACACTAAATAAAGCACGCTTTCAGTTTCCCTCTCCCTTAATTCACTTATTCATTTATTTGTTCCTTAAGGTTTTCCCTGACAAAATAATTACATTTCGTTGTTGTTGTTTTAATTATCTGTTACTGTTAGAAGACATCAAATGAATTGTAAGTAACAGTAGTGTAGTACCCTCTACACATTTATACGTATTATGCACAAGATTTAAATTTTTGTTAGAATTGAGGAAAATATATACTGAACTTTTGGGTGGGTAGCGAAATAAAAACTGTTTATTCTATCTTTAAAATATTATTATACTAATATAGTAGCTCGAGGTCATTATTTTCTTTACTAATTAAAACTATGATATCCTCATATTTACGCTTTGTCATTTAAATCCCCTTTGCTACTTGTAGTATAGGGTTTTTATATTTGCTAAATAATCTTGGCAATTGAATCTGACAAATTCCGAAAAGCGTGACGATTAAGTCTTGCAAGATGACCAACATAAATAAATTAAAAACAGAAAAACAATTCTCTTGAAAATTATTCTATGAGAATGTCACAATTTTAATTAGACTTGGAAAAAATTACATCGAGATTGAATAAACCTACTTAAAGAATAATCTCTCAAAATTAAAAAACCAAAACATGTAAGAAAATTATAGTCGGTCATGACCGACCATGTGGTATTATACACCAGTGTTTTCCGGAAAATGGTTCCAAAGTTCAAACATGAACCGATTTGATCTATGTTTTGTTAAATCTTTACTTAGTGTACGTAGAAAACACTCACAAACAAAACTTGAGTGAAATTTGTATATTAATTTTTTGGCAATAGACCGATTTTACAGAATATCGGGAAAATTTTTATATGGGGTCTAAGTCCAAGAATGACTCAATTTTTATCAGAATTAATAAGGCCACTAAAGTACACGTTTAACATCCACAAACAAATTTTTAATAAAGTATTTTCAATTTTCTTAAATTTTAAGAGATTTATTTATTTATATGAATATCCGTAGGTTGGTTTGTATGGGGACTACAAGAAGAACTGGTACGATTCCTTTAAAATTGGGAATGATGATTTGTGAATACAAAATATGTTTACCTCAAAAGGATATCTATTATAATACGGTTATTAGAGTCATTTGAGCCAAATTATAATGAAACATAATCTGCACACCGATTCTTTCCACTTTCAATAGGCTTAGTCCTTGGGCCAAAGTAAGCTAAAGTTTCAAATTTCATATAAATCGATTGATAATTGCGACCAGGATCGTGCTCACAACGTTTGCATGGACAGACAGACGAACGGACATCGCTAAATCGTCACAGAATGCGATTCTGTGTCTATCGGTATACTTGAAGGAGGGTCTAGGACCAATATTTCGGATAGTTGCCAACATTAGCACAAACGAAGTACACCCTGTACCATAGAGTGGTGTTGGGTATATTTGCAATTGTAAAAGTTACAAATGCAAAAAATCAAAAAAAAAAAACTCAAAATAATTTTTTTTATCAAAATTTTTTTTTTTCATAATTTTTTTTTACGTCAAAATTTTTTTTTTCAAACTTGGATAATAATTCTCCTGCTGGTGAATAAAACGTAACATAATTATTTTTCAACAATAATTTTTTTTTGTCATAAATTTTTTTTCATTAATTTTTTTTATCAAAAAATTTTTTTTTCATAAAATTTTTTTATCAGATATTTTTTTCCTCATTTAATTTACATAAAAATTTTTTTTTTTTAATACACTTTTTTTTAATTTAACTATTTTCCTAAATGCTTTTTTTTCACTTAAGTAATGCACTGATTTAGAAATCACGCGAGAATCATGCGTGAGTGATTTTTATTTCAAACACGTGATTGTGAGTGAGCGTGAGTTGAAAAAAATCTGAGTGAGTGATTAGTGAGTGAGTCATTTATTTTTTGCGTGAGTTTGCGTGATTTGATTTGTCCAATTTTTTTTTTTCTTTTTTTGTATAAATTTTTTTTTTTGGATTTTTTTTCTTTTTTTGGTAAGAAAATTTTATTGCGTGAGTAGATTTTGCGTGACACACGCGTGAGCGTGATTATATTTGGGGTGAGTCACGCGTTATCGTGAGTAAGTTTTTTATTAAAAAAAAAATGCGTGAGTGATTAGGGAGTGATTCGATTATTTTTTGCGAGAGCGTGAGTGAGTGTGAGTCAAAATCCACATACGCGCCCATCTCTACACTGATTTACCAAATTTGCATCTTGCCTTCCACAGACAGAAGCACTCTCACTTGGTTTTTGTACATTTTATAAACAAATGGAACACACCACTTGATATTGAGATAAATGCTGAAATTTCCCTACTGTTTCTCTGCCGACGTTATCTCTGCTTTCATGAAAAAATTCTCCCACGTGTAGATGGTGCGTGATCAGCTGTTTTTTTGCGCGTAAACTAACAGACTAAGAAGAAGAAGAATTAACAGACTAAACAGACGCGACACGACAGGTGTCAAAAAAAGCTAATTTTATAAACAAAACTCAATGAAATTTTTTAATGAAACTACGAAATCTAATGAATAAATATTAATGAAAATTTTGAACAACATGTATGAAATTTCATTCAGCATATGAAATATTTCATTGTTGTAATAAAACAACATTAATGAATTCCATTCATTAGTGATATGAAGCGTTTTTCTATCAGTGCAGTAGGTGAATTATTATTCAAGTTACAAATCGAAGTTACAAACCTTTTTGGTTTTAAAACGTGAAAACAGTACTTCTTAGTTTCTTTTTTTTTAGTCGGTAACTTATGAAGTCAAACTGAAGTGGCGTCCTGCAACAATTTTAAAATTTGACACCAGCCTTAAAACATTATCATATTAAAAATTTAAAGTGTTATAAAAGTTCTTGTAGACACTCAAAAAATAAACTTGGGTATTCAATACTAAAAATTTAACTACCGAACTAATGTTTTAGTCCAAAAGGACCTAGTGCAGGAATTGGTAATCAAAACTAAAATTTGTTACTAATTTTATTTATAATCAGTAAAAATATTAATTTTTGTACTTCGAAGATACTAAAAAACTACTGTACTATTGGTAATTAGTAGTTTATTTGCAGATTTGGGTCACGAAATCACTCACTAAAACTTTTACTGTAGAATTATTTTGAGTGTTCCAAAAAAATAATCAATAAAAAAAATCTGAAATTTCATAAAATTACATGTTAATCATTTTTTGCACAAAAAAAGGTAAGTAAGACCTTATCTTTTTTTCTAATTATTAATCTAATAAGATTATACGGTTTCACGAAAATGACCCATCCTAATCAACATATGGAAATAAATTCGCCAAGCGGATGTTGAAAACTAAATGTGTGTTTATTTTCCATTTTTTGAAGTTATTAAAATTTTAAACATTTATATTTTTGTACATTAAATTTTAATAGTGATAAATTACTTAATGGATTTCTTTATAACTTTGAAAAATTTTAAGTAAAAACATAAATGGAAGTTATCTTGTAGAAAATGGAGTGCTTTATTAAGCTATTTAAAATTCTTAGGCATCTTTTTCTTATTTTTTGTAAAATTAGAAATTGTTGTTTCTTCTCATATCAATAAATTTATTTTTTTCGAAAATTTTTTGTTTATTAATTTTGTCAAAAATATGTGAGAATAATATCTTTCAGCAAAATATATCAGAATGTGAGAAAATGAAATGAAAAATAAATAAAAAATAATTAAGAAACCGAAAATTTATCCGCGCGCAGACTTATGAATGAAAAAATTAATCAAAAATAAGATCCTGGCTACGAGCCTTATATTATTGAAATACTTTTGATGAACATACATAAATAGATTGAGTAATGTACTGGCTTCAAATTAAAATAATAATAGAACGTATTTTTATGCCATTAACAAACAATGAATTATCAAACGCCTTCATCCAATTTTAATTTATTTTTAAATTTGTTAATTAAACACGTCTTTTAAATGTTTTTATTCATATATAATTTGGTCACTTTGTTTGCGAGAATTGTGTTTTCAATTGTTAAACGTTTTCCGTAAAAAAAAAAAAAAACATTTAATAATTATGTTGTATTGTTTAAATTTGCATAATTATGGTGTAGTAGATAAGTTCAAAAAACTTTTATAGTAACAAATGAAAATAAGTGTGTTCGTTGTCGTATACGCATTATTTCATGTCGAATTAAATATTACTTATACGCAGTGTGGCGCGCAATACGTGACTAAAGAAATTGTAAAGTAATAATATACGCTCACTATGTTCACACATAAAAACATTCATATTTTCACGCCAATTATAATCATTAATACATACGTATAAAATATGAAATCCTTTGTTTAAAAAATTACAAAAAAACTCCCTACAACAATTTTAATTCTGTATGTAAAACACATCATCATTATAAACAATAATAATGAAAGAATAAAAAATAAGCGGAATATTTACTACTGATGATGTAACTTCCGTTATGATGTTGGATTTTGAGTTTTTTTTTTTAAGTCTTTAAAATCTATTGTTTATCGCAAACAAGTAAACAATTATATTTAAAATTTATAACTTTTTATTTTCTCTTTTTTTCTCTGCTTTTTTCAAGCCTATTTATACATTTGATATACAAAATATACATTAACGCATAACAAAAAACACACGCGTTTGTTACATAAAATTTTTTTAAAATAATTTTAGTAAAAAAGGCGAGGAAAAATATTAATAAATTTGTAAGAGGGTTGTTAAATATATATAGGGCATTTCTTGTCAAATCGGACACTTGGAAAATCTTTTTTATTTTAGATTTTGCCATTTTTTTTACAGTTTTTAGTGCCCTTTGAAAACTTTTTCGCGGCAAATTTTCAGATTTTTTTGATGAACTGTTCAAAAGAAATCAAATTTTTAAAAATTTCTTTACTAATAACTTCTTCAAAAATAGTCCAAATTAATTTTTTTTAAATATTTGTTTTAACGTACTTGTAAAAAAAATGCATAAGAATTTTTTACATTTGCCCAAAACATTAAATAATGATAATGTTTCACTGATGATTTGGTTGTACTTGCCAAAGCAAAGTTTTTTTTTTGAAAAAATAATGTTATATTCATTTTCTATGCTATCGGTCGAGGACCCCATTAAGTTTATATATTATTGATCCATTTCTAAGACACTTTAGCTAAATATATCCGTTCATTTGTCTGTGGAAAGCAAGATGCTGTCAAAACCAAAATAGCTGTTACTTAAGTGCAAAAAAGTGTTTTTACATTTTGGAGAGTATAAAAAATTTGATACCGAAGAATTTAACACTCTAACCTGTTTTTTTGTACATTTTTTAAACAAATGGAACATTTTTATGTCATTTTTTTTTTTATGAAAAAAAATTTTGATAAGAAAATTTTTGATGAAAACAAATTTATTAAACAATATATGTATGAAAAAAAAATATATAAAAAAATATGAAAGAAAAAAAAAAATTATGAAAGAAAAAATTGATGAAAAAAATATTGATAAAAAAAATATTGATGAAAAAAAAAAACATTGTGAAAAAAATATGAACAAAAAATTAATATTGATAAAAAAATTGATAACTAAACAAGTGAGAGTGAGTGTTAAATTCGGCTATGCCGAATCTTGTATACCCTCCAACGTCTAAGAAAAATAAAAAAAAAAAATGCAGGGGCGTGTTTTTTTTGGGGGGCTGGCTTGTCGAGGGTCCTTGGGGACACCTTCTCTCTGGTCAAAAATGTTTACAAATTTAACTACTATGCTTTTTGTACAAAAGATATACAATTTCATCATTATATAAATTATTTGCTAATATCCACGCCCACAAAAGGGGGCGGACCAAAAAAAAGTCATTTTCAAATCTCCAAAAGAATGTATTGAAATTTGAATAAAAATGTGTTATTTTGCAGCAGATTTTGACTACATTTTCATGAGTCTTGCAAAACTTGACGAACTATGGTTGGTATTTTTTTGTAACACTTTAAGGACTTCAAGGATACACTTTTTAAGGACAGTGAAGTTTTTTTTCGCAAATCTGGTTAATTTGTTTGTATGTGCTAAGATTGTTTTTTTTTGTGTACAATTTCAAATTTTAGCTAATATCAATTTTAAACTCGCAGCTAAATAATTTTTATATAATATTTTGTTAAGAATGGATATTCGCCCTTTTGCTTTCCACACTTTAAAGACTTATAACTCAAGAACGGTAAAATTTTTTGCCAATTTAATAAGTGTGGTTTGTTTCTCGTAATGTTCTTTTAACACATTGTTACCGAAAGTAAAATTTTTGTATGTTTTTGTGTGGTATTTAATCAAAATTGTGCGTTAGTTCACTCCCAATTTAAACTAATATATAAAAATATATGAATTATTGCACTTTCAAAGTCATTTTTTAGTCTTAAAAGTCAAAATTTCCCCAAAATTTCTGCATAGGATTGTAGGGCTCTGCTAATAAAATGCATTTATGAAAAAAAACCTGTCTGCGAAAAAGTGGTCTATTCGTCCTTATTCGCATGAATTGTTCAAATATTGATTAAACAAGTATTGATTAAAAGAAAATATTGATGATAAAAACATTGATGATAAAAAATATTGATGAAAAAAATATTGATGAAAAAAAATTGATAAAAAAAAATATTGATGAAAAAAATATATTTTACTTTGTATTCACGCACTGATGAATATTTTTTGTTCACAACGAGGTAAAGTTACAAACCCAAGTTACTAAAATTTTTTTTTTAAGAAAATCAGAACAGTTATTCTTATTTTCTTTTTTGTTAATTGTTAAAATTAGACACCAGCCTAAAAATATTATCATCCCGGTGAAAAATGAGCATATATGGATACATATATGTAAATATATGGATGCATATATGTAAATTAGGGTGGTTTTTTATTTTATTTTTTTTGGAATTTCGAGGAGCGCGCAGCGGATTTTTGTGCCATTTGATGTTAAAATAATTGTGTAAAAATTTGAGCTAAATCGGAAAAAATTAACCCGAGGCGCAAGAAGGTCAAAGTTTCGAGAAAAAGCCAAAATGGCCAAATTTTGAAAAAACTTAAAAAATGTAAATTTTGTAGAAATAAAAAAAATAAAATATTTTTTATTTAACTTTCTTGCAATAATACTCAGAAAAAATTATCTTAAATTTTTATGACGGCAGTAACACTTTCAAACATGAAATACAAAAATTACCATGAATTTTGGAGGGTACCTGAAATGAGTGTTTTCGATTTTTTGAAAATTTTATTAAACAAAAAAATTAAATCTTACTATTCTATAGCAATGGATTATTAAATACATCCTAAGGCTTAAATATTTAAAAAATTGGGGATATCCATCGACTAAATTTTTTTTTGGAGTCATTTGACTCCTTGAAATCCGCAAAACTCAAATGACTCCAAAACAAAATTGAGTCGATGGATGTCCCCAATTTTTTAAATATTTAAGCCTTAGGATGTATTTAATAATCCATTGCTATAGAATAGTAAGATTTATTTTTTTTTTTGTTTAATAAAATTTTAAAAAAATCGTAAACACTCATTTCAGGTACCCCCTAAAATGCATGGTAATTTTTGTATTTCATGTTTGAAAGTGTTACTGCCGTCATAAAAATTTAAGATAATTTTTTCTGAGTATTATTGCAAGAAAGTTAAATAAAAAATATTTTATTATTTTTATTTCTACAAAATTTACATTTTTTTAAGTTTTTTAAAAACTTGGCCATTTTGGCTTTTTCTCGAAACTTTGACCTCCTTGCGCCTCGGGTTAATTTTATCCGATTTAGGTCAAATTTTTACACAATTATTTTAACATCAAATGGCACAAAAATCCGCTGCGCTCTCCTCGAAATTCCAAAAAAAATAAAATAAAAAACTGTTTGTTATATGGTTAAAAACTCCATTAATCTCTGAATAAAATCCATTTTTTTTAGACATAATGACCACAATTTTTTTTGGTCATAAACCCCAACTCCAGTTTAATGAGGACACTATATTTATAAACAGTATACCTATAATGTTATTGTTATTTGTATTGTTTAAGAGATTATTATGTTTATGTATACAAAAATATTTATTTATAAAATATTTACAATTAAACTGAATATCAGAGTATGTGTGTATAATATTCATACATATATATAAATTTATTAGACTGGCTCAAAAATGTATGAGATTTGCAAATGTAGCCGAGACACTTCAGCATTAAAATCGTCTTTTTTATATATATCATAAGGGTTGAGATACTTCCCTTGTTAGGTGTATTAAATTTTTATTGTCAATACGTAAATTTTATGTAAATATTTTTTTTTTTACAAAAAATTAATTTTTGTTTAAATATGACATGAACTACCTCCTATTTGGCAAGAACTTCTTGTAATTTTACAAGCTTTTTACCAATAATTTTATAATTTTACAACCTAACAACCTACCAATAAAATTGTTAATTTAAAATTTTCTTGACCCGATGAAACTTACAAGGAGGTCTCGTGACCTTACTAGATATTTCTCTACCTCCTATTTTACGAGAATTCCTAGTAAAAATTACGAGCTTTTTTTGTAATTTTACAAGCTTTTACCAATAAAATTTTAAATTTACAACTTTTTTGGCGTAATAAAACTTACAAAAAATTCTCATGAATTTACTAGACTTTCTTTTTGTAAAAAATTGTTGGAAATTTTTAAAATTACATAAATAATTGTTAAATTGCAAAAAAAAAAAAAATGTAAATTTCGATCGAAAATTGTTTGTTAAAAACAAGGAAAACTGTCAAATATTGGTAAAATGGGGTTACGAGACTTTTTCTAGTAATTTGGCTAGGTTTTTTATATTATGTATATTTTTTTTTTGTCGATTTGAATATTGACATTCTTGTGGAGCATAAGATTTTAATGATTTTTCATTTTGAGCCAGTCTAATATTTATACATTAAAATAAATAATCCTGTATTTATATTTTAAAAAATAACATTCACAGTTTCTTTTTTAATGTTTTACACTTCAGCATTGTGATTATATTTATTGGTTAATCATTCGATTCGTTACATATACAATTTGTTTTGATTTCCATAGACGGGTAATGCAGAAATCGAATGAGCACGTGGCTTAAGTTAAGTGTTGAAAGCTCTAGTCTAACAATAAGTGTTGTAAATATATTTTTATACCCTCCAACTACAGTATGGGGGTATACTCACTTTGTCATTCCGTGTGTAACGCATCGAAATATCGGTCTAGATGTCCGTCTGTCCGTCCGTCCGTCCGTCTGTCTGTCTGTCTGTCTGTCTGTCTGTCTGTCTGTCTGTCTGTCTGTCTGTCTGTCTGTCTGTCTGTCTGTCTGTCTGTCTGTCTGTCTGTCTGTCTGTCTGTCTGTCTGTCTGTCTGTCTGTCTGTCTGTCTGTCTGTCTGTCTGTCTGTCTGTCTGTCTGTCTGTCTGTCTGTCTGTCTGTCTGTCTGTCTGTCTGTCTGTCTGTCTGTCTGTCTGTCTGTCTGTCTGTCTGTCTGTCTGTCTGTCTGTCTGTCTGTCTGTCTGTCTGTCTGTCTGTCTGTCTGTCTGTCTGTCTGTCTGTCTGTCTGTCTGTCTGTCTGTCTGTCTGTCTGTCTGTCTGTCTGTCTGTCTGTCTGTCTGTCTGTCTGTCTGTCTGTCTGTCTGTCTGTCTGTCTGTCTGTCTGTCTGTCTGTCTGTCTGTCTGTCTGTCTGTCTGTCTGTCTGTCTGTCTGTCTGTCTGTCTGTCTGTCTGTCTGTCTGTCTGTCTGTCTGTCTGTCTGTCTGTCTGTCTGTCTGTCTGTCTGTCTGTCTGTCTGTCTGTCTGTCTGTCTGTCTGTCTGTCTGTCTGTCTGTCTGTCTGTCTGTCTGTCTGTCTGTCTGTCTGTCTGTCTGTCTGTCTGTCTGTCTGTCTGTCTGTCTGTCTGTCTGTCTGTCTGTCTGTCTGTCTGTCTGTCTGTCTGTCTGTCTGTCTGTCTGTCTGTCTGTCTGTCTGTCTGTCTGTCTGTCTGTCTGTCTGTCTGTCTGTCTGTCTGTCTGTCTGTCTGTCTGTCTGTCTGTCTGTCTGTCTGTCTGTCTGTCTGTCTGTCTGTCTGTCTGTCTGTCTGTCTGTCTGTCTGTCTGTCTGTCTGTCTGTCTGTCTGTCTGTCTGTCTGTCTGTCTGTCTGTCTGTCTGTCTGTCTGTCTGTCTGTCTGTCTGTCTGTCTGTCTGTCTGTCTGTCTGTCTGTCTGTCTGTCTGTCTGTCTGTCTGTCTGTCTGTCTGTCTGTCTGTCTGTCTGTCTGTCTGTCTGTCTGTCTGTCTGTCTGTCTGTCTGTCTGTCTGTCTGTCTGTCTGTCTGTCTGTCTGTCTGTCTGTCTGTCTGTCTGTCTGTCTGTCTGTCTGTCTGTCTGTCTGTCTGTCTGTCTGTCTGTCTGTCTGTCTGTCTGTCTGTCTGTCTGTCTGTCTGTCTGTCTGTCTGTCTGTCTGTCTGTCTGTCTGTCTGTCTGTCTGTCTGTCTGTCTGTCTGTCTGTCTGTCTGTCTGTCTGTCTGTCTGTCTGTCTGTCTGTCTGTCTGTCTGTCTGTCTGTCTGTCTGTCTGTCTGTCTGTCTGTCTGTCTGTCTGTCTGTCTGTCTGTCTGTCTGTCTGTCTGTCTGTCTGTCTGTCTGTCTGTCTGTCTGTCTGTCTGTCTGTCTGTCTGTCTGTCTGTCTGTCTGTCTGTCTGTCTGTCTGTCTGTCTGTCTGTCTGTCTGTCTGTCTGTCTGTCTGTCTGTCTGTCTGTCTGTCTGTCTGTCTGTCTGTCTGTCTGTCTGTCTGTCTGTCTGTCTGTCTGTCTGTCTGTCTGTCTGTCTGTCTGTCTGTCTGTCTGTCTGTCTGTCTGTCTGTCTGTCTGTCTGTCTGTCTGTCTGTCTGTCTGTCTGTCTGTCTGTCTGTCTGTCTGTCTGTCTGTCTGTCTGTCTGTCTGTCTGTCTGTCTGTCTGTCTGTCTGTCTGTCTGTCTGTCTGTCTGTCTGTCTGTCTGTCTGTCTGTCTGTCTGTCTGTCTGTCTGTCTGTCTGTCTGTCTGTCTGTCTGTCTGTCTGTCTGTCTGTCTGTCTGTCTGTCTGTCTGTCTGTCTGTCTGTCTGTCTGTCTGTCTGTCTGTCTGTCTGTCTGTCTGTCTGTCTGTCTGTCTGTCTGTCTGTCTGTCTGTCTGTCTGTCTGTCTGTCTGTCTGTCTGTCTGTCTGTCTGTCTGTCTGTCTGTCTGTCTGTCTGTCTGTCTGTCTGTCTGTCTGTCTGTCTGTCTGTCTGTCTGTCTGTCTGTCTGTCTGTCTGTCTGTCTGTCTGTCTGTCTGTCTGTCTGTCTGTCTGTCTGTCTGTCTGTCTGTCTGTCTGTCTGTCTGTCTGTCTGTCTGTCTGTCTGTCTGTCTGTCTGTCTGTCTGTCTGTCTGTCTGTCTGTCTGTCTGTCTGTCTGTCTGTCTGTCTGTCTGTCTGTCTGTCTGTCTGTCTGTCTGTCTGTCTGTCTGTCTGTCTGTCTGTCTGTCTGTCTGTCTGTCTGTCTGTCTGTCTGTCTGTCTGTCTGTCTGTCTGTCTGTCTGTCTGTCTGTCTGTCTGTCTGTCTGTCTGTCTGTCTGTCTGTCTGTCTGTCTGTCTGTCTGTCTGTCTGTCTGTCTGTCTGTCTGTCTGTCTGTCTGTCTGTCTGTCTGTCTGTCTGTCTGTCTGTCTGTCTGTCTGTCTGTCTGTCTGTCTGTCTGTCTGTCTGTCTGTCTGTCTGTCTGTCTGTCTGTCTGTCTGTCTGTCTGTCTGTCTGTCTGTCTGTCTGTCTGTCTGTCTGTCTGTCTGTCTGTCTGTCTGTCTGTCTGTCTGTCTGTCTGTCTGTCTGTCTGTCTGTCTGTCTGTCTGTCTGTCTGTCTGTCTGTCTGTCTGTCTGTCTGTCTGTCTGTCTGTCTGTCCGTCCGTCTGTGGAAGACACGATAGAGTCCAAAATAAAAGTGCTAGACTCCTGAAGTTTGGCAGAAATACGTCTTTTGGTCATAGGCTGGTTAAGTTCGGAGATGGGCAAAATCGGACCAGGGGGAAAAAAGTTCCCCCTTGAGGAACTAAACCAGCCTCTAAAAAACACCATATTTTTACATGATTTTTTGTGTTTTTGTTTAACAAATGCAACATTTTTATGCTTCAAGAAGCCCAAAGTCTTGCATTTGGACCCGGGGGATTAGAAAATATCGTTTTTTTCGGCCCGCCCCCATTTTGTGGGCGTGGATTAAAAAGAAAATTGTAAAATAATGATAAACTTGTATTTCTTTAGTGCAAAAAGCATAAGAATGAATTTTTAAACATATATTTCGAGGGGAAATTTGACCCCCCAATGACCACTGCCGACCTACCCCCCAAAAAAAAAAGAAAACGTCCCTGTATTTGTTTTTTTGATGTTGGAGTGTATAAAAGATTCGGCACAGCCGAATTTAACACTCTTACTTGTTTAAAATTAGACACTTTTCTGCCTATATATCTCTTAATCCTTTTGTATTTGTAGGGTTGATCAAATTCGGCTTTATAAAACTCCAAACGGTTTGTATTTTTTCAACTTTAACTTAAAATTTTTTCCTTTTTCCTTTTTTTTTTGCAGTAGGGTTATGAATCTCTTTCTCTCATCATATAAATAATATATAAAGGCTATTGTTGTTAGCAAGGCTTTTAAAATAATGATAAAGAAAAAAAAAATTTAATACTTACAAAAAAAATTATGTGAATAAATACGTTACTAAAAAAATAAAAGCTTTGTGATTTATAAAAAAAATATTTTTTTTTGTTTCATTAAATATTTGTTAATTTTTTCATTTTATGTTGATAATTGATTGTTTAATCTATTGTGTTAGCTAAAGAATTGCTTACAAAGCCAATTTAAATTCCTCCAAAAACATAAACAAAGAATTTTCATTTAATTGAATTTTTGGTTAATAAGAATATTAATGTGTTTTTTGTTGAATATTTTGGTTATTAGTTTTATTTACAATATATTTTTCTGGATTCCTTTAACATACAAAAATTGAACTTTAAGCTGTTTAACAAGAAGAACACAAAATCAGCATATAATTAGATAATTGTTAAGAAAACCGACAAATGCTAATGGACAATTTTCAGTATACAATTTTCATAGAAAACAGCCATAACTTAACTTTTTCATCTGGTGGTTGTTTGAAAGTTACAAAAGAATAGGGAATCTGCTATTCATGCGGTCTTTAAGGGTCGTAGTCATAGAAAACAGTAATAACTCCGTCATAAATATTTTTTTTTTCATGTGGTTGTTGAAGAGCATCAATAAAAAATTAAAATTTTGCTTTTGACAGTCATAGCCAGTAATAACTCTAAATAGGCCCATATGACTTTTTCAAAATAAAATTATTTTCATGATTTATTCAAGCAAATCAATTTTATTTCAATTTAATTCTTATTTTTTGTTTTTGCGTTTTTTTTTTGTTCGTATGTTTTATTTTAATTAAAATAAAACATTTAATTGATATTTTATATCAATTAAATTTTTAATTAATATAATCAATTGTTTAATTAAATTATTAACTTTATTTTAATTAACATTTTAATAATTTGTTAGTTTGATATTAATTAAATATTTAATTAATATAATTAATTGTTTAATTAAATTTTTAGCTTTACTTATTTTTTTGATTTGTTGTCCGTGTATGTGCTAGTATGTGGATTCTCTTGCATTGTTTTAGGCACAAGACAAATACATAAGTATAAAAAGTTTGTTGAAAGTTTTTGTTGTTGCTCGTATAGTTTTTTGAATTCTCATTTTGTTTATAGTTTTATATGGTGATAAGGTTTAAATTCAACTTTATAAAATTGTTTCACTGACCAAGTCTTTACGGCATAAATATATTTGGCAAAGTTTGGCAAAAAATGTTTTTTTAATTATTTATTTTTTAAAAAATGTGGTATATTTAATAATTTTTTTAATTTATACAATTAAAATTTTAGTTGGTTTCGAAATTTATTTTGCATTAAATTTTTTATTTATATAATTAAAGTTTAAATTATATTTTTTTAATTTAAATTAATTTTTTTAATTTATAATATTAAATTTGTAATTAGCTAAATGTCCATATATTTTTAATTAACGACATATAAATATTTTAAATTTATATGCGCATTTTTGTGATTGGTCCGGATTTTATTAATTTTTTAATTAAATCTACGAATTTTTTAATTAAATCTATTATTTCTTTCTTTCTATGCAACAGCTTACCCAGTGTTGGTGCTATCGCTAAATTAAGTATTGCAAAAATGTGGCTAATAGACCGTTAAACAAATTTTCCTAACACTTTATGATAAAATAATTTTTTTTCCTGGAACTTTTTTTGAAAAAATATTAAACAAAATATCGTTTTTTCACTTTTTTCAGCATAACTTACAGGGACTGTTAATTTTTCCCTAACAATATTTAGAAAAATTGTAGCCACGGTCAAGCTTATAACAATCTGAACGTGTTTAGGCACCGTAATTAGCTAATGAGGACCACTCCGAACCTTTGAGTTGGTCAATTTTTACAAAAAGAAATCCACAAAAAGCCCCACAACCGCCCCCAAAGCGCCCCTAGAGGAATAAAATGCATTACCGACCCCATTAGTTTTATTCCACTTACATTTTTTGCAAACAGTCCTAAACACTGTCTCCACTTCACAAAGATTAAATTTTTATAAAACTGCTCCTACAGCTCTAACTGCCTCAAAAGTGCCTTACAATTAGTCAAATGTATGATCGACCCTTAATATTTTATCCATCATCTTCTCAGAACATATCCACGCTCTTTCTCTTACCCATAAGGCGGTCCCCATATTTTTTTTTTTATTTTTTATAAATTTATTTTATGAAATCAGCTCCTACCGCTTTCATGGTGCTCCTAACGTGGTCAAAAGTGACACCGACCCCTATTGATTTTAATTCCTCAAAATTTTTTCCGAACATACTTATACCCTATCTCTACTCCGGGGCTCCAATACAAAATGACATTACTATAAAAATTGCTCCAACGCACAGAAGTAAAAACCGGCCAAAACTAAAAAAAATTTTTTTTTCCAAATTGATGCCAAATGAGAGCTAACACTTCAAAACATGCGATTACAAAATTTTGTGCCAATCCCTTGACTAGTTTAGGTTTTATAACAAAGCAAAGTTGAGTATTTGTATTTATTATTTTTTAAATTTAAAAGTTGTGATTTGCAACTTTGAAATCCAAGTAGGCTGTAAACTTAAAAAAAAAATTGTTTGCCTTGAAATTGATATATTTTGAAAACTTAGCATTATTTTTACATGTCATATGCATTTCGGCAATTTCTAGTGCGTGGGTCAATTTAAACAGTGGTGGTGAAAATAAATCTAAAAAAATAAAAAATTTATAAAAAATACAGACTTTGGAAAGCCCAAAAAAATACTTTTTGCTCAAAATTGCTCTTAAGTCGCTATACCACAAATTAGTGTAAGGGTTCCCAAGTAAGTACTAATTAACATCAGTACCAAGTTTTACCAAGTCTTTCAGTTAGAGCCTTTTAAATTTGGGTCATTTATATCAAATAAAGAGCTTTTTGAGCTGTGGAAACACATAAAAAAGAAGATGAGTGAAATACTGACGATTAAGACACAACATCAAAAAAAACACCTTCAAAAAAAATTTTTTCGCGGAAAAAAAAGTTTCGCGGAATTTTTTTTTTGCGAAATTGGTTTATTATTATATTCTTAACCTACCTACCACATTTTATAAGTTTGCATAGAAAATTAAAGAAGTTATAGGGTTTTGGCCGGAATTTACCACTGTGCAACGGCTCAAACTGTTCCAAGAGTGCCTCTAGATGAGTTGAATGTATCCCCAATATCCCTAATATTTTTTGATCCTCATCGATTTTTCAGATCATACCTACCTTCTATCTTTAACCGTTAAAGGGGTCCCACACAATTTTTAAAAAATTATAAAATTAAAAAAAATTAATGGGAACCACTTTAAGGGTTAAAGATAGATGCTAGACATGTTCTGAAAAGTGATGAGGTTTCGGAAATAATGTTAACGAGTTAAAATTAATAATATTTTTGCACTGTAGCACAGTGTAATTTAAGTTTATTTGCACTTTTATTTAATTTATATATATTAATAACTAAAAATATAAAAATCAATTTATTACAACAAATTATTAAATAATTCCAATAAAAACCCCAAAATCATACTGAAGTTCGAGTTAAAAATTCATTATTTATAATTTCCATTTAAAAGTTGTTTAAGATTTTCCTCATAAAACAAAAGCATTGAAACATAAGTGAGTATTTATTTCTCTTTAAAATGAGTGAATGTTAAAGTTAATGTGAGTATTTAAAAGAAAAATACTGGGAAATTTTTGAGTATTAACTATTGTGATAGTGAGTGTTTGAGTAATTTGGTATGTGTCTTAAAGCTTTTGGTATGTGGAATACCATAAAATAATGTCAGTTGTCTGCGGTCAGCTAAACGAAAAAGGTAAATTGTTAAATTTATTTTTGTAAATTTGTTCGAGTTTTCTTTACAGTTTTCCGTTTGGCAAGGAAATGGATTATTTGTTACTTGTAAGATATTGTTTGTACATCAATTGTGTATTAAAAAAATAAAAACTTGGTCTGGATGAAAAAATGTATTTAAAAGTGAAAAAGGAAAACTTTTTGTTGTTTTCTAAGGAATTTGTTAATTCGACATTATGTGGAAGTTTTGTGTGAAATTTTTTTACATATTTTTTGCCTAAAAGTATTATTAAAGTTAATAAATTTAAAAATTCCAAAAAAAAATTAAATTTTACCAAAAACTTAAAAATTTGTTTCTTTGAATAAAAACCTTTATAAATGTTAAGTAATTTTGTTATATGGAAGTAGTTAGCTTTAATTCTACCTCAGATAAATTAAACGTTTTTAAAAGAGAATTTGAAAAATTCTTTAACACACTTACTGACATTTTTTAATTGGATAACTAAGAGATAATCTACTTTAAACTTAATTTGAGCCTTGACAATTTAGCAGAAAAAATTAAATTTATTATACATGAACTTAAAAGGAAGTTTCAATACGAAGAAGATAACAAAGTGTACCCACTTTTTCGATCTCCTGAAATATGTTCATGGAAATTTAATTTTTGAAATGTGGGATCCTTCATGAAAAAAAAGACTTTTAGGAATTTCCGAGTGTAATAGGTAAAATGGGGTAAAAAAAATACGGTACGGTACTCTTTAGATTTTTTAAAATAATCGTCTTATAAACGTTATTAATTCAGAATCTGATATTACCGAGCAAAAAAAAACTGTTCAGTATTATAAAGTATCTATAATGTAGAGTATTTCATCCCCGTCCTCCACCTTTTTTGGGAATTTTTTGACGTTTTGTTAGAATAAAGCCCAAAATGTCAGTTACATAGGGAGTTAGAGTGTTAATATTTTCCACAAAATATTTGCCTTAATGTTTTTTTAACAAAGTTACTAAACATATCCTAAACCTCAGATGTAAAGAAAACATAGTTTCATATACCGATATGCTGCAAGAAAAGGCCAAAGGGGAAAAACTTTAACTTTTATATTCTTAGATTCTGATACATTTTTCGTGTCAAATAACTGTCAGATTCTATGAAAAAAATTTTCAGGTTTTAAAACATTTTTCATAATGAAAAAATGTTTAGTTTCTGAGAAAAATTCTCAGATGCTGAGACATTTTCCATATTTTTCGTATAAAAAAATTCTCCGACTCTGAGACACTTTTCGAAAAGAAAAATTCTCAGATTCTAAGATATTCTTTAAGTAGAAAAATTCTCAGATTCTTGTAAATTTGTCGGAAAGTAAAATTCTCAGATTCTGAGACATTTTTCGTATAGAAAAATTCTCTGACTCTGAGATATTTTTCGTATAGAAAAATTCTCATATTCTGAGACAATCTTCATATAGAAAAATTCTCAGATTCTGAGAAATTATTCGTAACGAAAAATTCACAGATTCTGAGACATTTTTCGTATAGAACCAGAATCCTTGGGTTTTTCGCTACAACGAGACGACGGTCATTGTTACCAGTTCTTGGTTAGGTTGAATTTATTAAAAATGAGTTGTAAATAAATAGAAAAGAATAAATAAAAATAATTGGTCATGTGTGTGGAATTATTTTTTAGATTCTGAACATTTTTCGTATAAAAAAAAATCAGATTCTGAGACATTTTTCGTACAGAAAAACAGAATTCTTAGGTTTTGAGAAATTTTTGTGAAGAAAATTTCTCAGATTCTGTGACATTTTTGTATAGAAAATTTCTCAGATTCTGATACAGTTTTGGTAAAGAACAGAAATTTTTCGAATAAAAAATTTTTAGTATAAAAAAATTCTCAGACTCTAAGACATTTTTCGTATAAAAAAATTCTCAGATTCTGTGACATTCTTCATATAGAAAAATTCTCAGATTTTGACTAATATTTAGTAACGAAAAATTCCCAGATTCTAAGACATTTTGCAAATAGAAAAATGCAAAGATTTTTAAACATTTTTAGAACAGAAAAAATCTCAAATTCTGAGACATTTTTTTGTTAACATGATAATGTTTTAAGTCTGGTAATTAATTTTAAAAAAGATGCAGGACACCACCTCAGTTTGACTACACTAAAAAAAAACTTGTCAAATTACTAGAAAAATTCTCGTAATCCCATTTTACCAATATTTGACAGTTTTCCTTGTTGTTTAACAAAAAAATTTCTATCGAAACTTACATTTTTTTTGTCATTTTACAGTTTCTCTAGTAACTTTACAAATTTCCAAGTTTTTTTACAAAAAAAAAAAATCTAGTAAATTAACGAGAATTCCTTGTTAGTTTTATTTTGCCAAAAAGTTGTAAATTTTCAAGTTTTTTGGTAAAAATTTTGTAAAATTACAAAAAAGCTCATAATTATACCCTCCACCCACAGTATGGGGGTATACTCACTTTGTCATTCCGTGTGTAACGCATCGAAATATCGGTCTAGGACCCCATAAAGTATATATTTTATTAATCAGTGATCGATTCTATGGCATTGTAGCGATGTCCGTCCGTGCGTCTGTCCATCTGTAGAGGACACGATACAGTCCAAAATAAAAGAGCTAGACTTCCAAAGTTTGGCACGAATATGTGCCAAACTTTGTCCGATTTTGTCCATTTTAATTTCGGAAATGGACAAAATCGGACAAAGGGGAAAAAAGTTCCCCTTTGGAGAACTAAACAAACCTAAGAAAAAACACATTTTTTGCAGGGTTTTTTGTACTTTTGCTAAGCAAATGCAACATTCTTATCTAAGAAGAAGTTCAAAATCGCAAGGGGAAGGTGTTCCCCTAACGTGTCCCACCAACCCCCCCCCCCAAAAAAAAAAGGCGGTCCTGGATTTGTTTATTCTTCTTTACATTTTGGAGGGTATAAAAGATTCGGCACAGCCGAATGTAACACTCTCACGTGTTTTTACTAGGAATTGTCGTAAATTAGGATGTAGTAAAAAATCTAGTGAAGTCACGAAACCTCCTTGCAAGTTTTATCGCGTCAAAAAAATTGTTAATCTACAATTTTATTGGTAAAAAACATGTAAAATTACAAAATTATTGCTAAAAAGCTTGTAAAATAACAAGGAATTCTTGGCAAATAGGAGGTAGCAAAAAAAAAGCTACAAACTTTTCCTGTAATTTAACAAGTTTTTTTTAGTGTATATAGGCTACCGACTAACAGAAAAGAGTATAAGAATTACTGTTTTCAATTTCTTAAAACCAAAACTTTTGTAACTTTGATTTGTAACTTGGATAACAATTCGCCTGCTAGTGAATACAACCGTGTTTCACCAGCTGCTGAATAAAACGTCACATAAATTTTTTTCAACAAAAAATTTTTTTTTCTTCAACATTTTTTTTTATCAATTTTTTCTCCATCAAAAATTTTTTTTTCAATTTTTTATACCCTCCAACTACAGTATGCGGGTATACTCACTTAGTCATTCCGTGTGTAACGCATCAAAATACGGTCTAGGATCCCATAAAGTATATATATTTATGATCAGTGATCGATTCTAAGACATTCTAGCGATGTCCGTCCGTCCGTCCGCCTGTCCGTCTGTAGTTAACACGATGCAGTCCAAAATTAAAGAGCTAGACTCCCGACATTTGGCACGAACATGTCTTATGTTCCTAGGCAGGTTAAGTTTGTAAATGAGAAAAATCGGACCAGGGGAAAAAAGGTTCCCCCTTGAAGAAATGATTTTTTTGTGTTTATGTTTAACAAATGCAAAGTTTTTATGCTACATGAAGTTCAAAGTCCTGCATTTGGACCCAAAGATTAGAAAATGTCGTTTTTTTCGGTCCGCCCCCTTTTATGGGAGTGGAATATTTTTTTTGTTAAATATTGATAAACTTGTATTTCTTTAGCGCAAAAAGCATAAGAATGAATTTCTAAACACATATTCGAGAGCAAATTTTTTTTCGTAAATTTTTTTTTTTCGTAAATTTTTTTTTTCATCAATTTTTTTTCTTCTATTTTTTTTATTATTTTTTTGTGTTTTCATCAAGAATTTTTTTCATAATTTTTTTTATAAATTTTTGTTTTCCGTCAAGTTTTTTTTCATTAATTTTTTTGCATCAAAATTTTTTATCCCTTTATTTTTTTTTTTGCATCAAATTTTTTTTTTCATAATTTTTTTTTTTTGTTTCATCAAATAATTTTTTCTTCATCAAAAATTTTTTTTCGTCAATTTTTTTTTTTTTTCATTAAACATTTTGTTTTTAAAAAAAAAAAAAACTTTTTTGGCATAATTTTGCTTTTAATGAAACAAAAAATTTATTTTTTTCCATATTTTTTACCAAAACTACTTTATCATCAACCCTAAACTTTTGACATAGAAATGTTGCATTTGTTTAACAAATGTACAAAAACATGTGATGGTGTTGAGTTCTTTGGTTCCGAATCTGTTATACTCTCCAAAATGTGAAACCACTTTTTATACCCTCCACTCTAGTGATAGAGGGTATATATAAGTTTGTTATTCCGTTTGTAACACCTCGAAATATTGGTCTAGGACCCCATAAAGTATATATATTTATGATCCTCGATCGATTTTAAGACGATCTAGCGATTTCCGTCCGTCTGTCCGTAGCGATTTCCGTCCGTCTGTCCGTCTGTCTGTCTGTCTGTCTGTCTGTCTGTCTGTCTGTCTGTCTGTCTGTCTGTCTGTCTGTCTGTCTGTCTGTCTGTCTGTCTGTCTGTCTGTCTGTCTGTCTGTCTGTCTGTCTGTCTGTCTGTCTGTCTGTCTGTCTGTCTGTCTGTCTGTCTGTCTGTCTGTCTGTCTGTCTGTCTGTCTGTCTGTCTGTCTGTCTGTCTGTCTGTCTGTCTGTCTGTCTGTCTGTCTGTCTGTCTGTCTGTCTGTCTGTCTGTCTGTCTGTCTGTCTGTCTGTCTGTCTGTCTGTCTGTCTGTCTGTCTGTCTGTCTGTCTGTCTGTCTGTCTGTCTGTCTGTCTGTCTGTCTGTCTGTCTGTCTGTCTGTCTGTCTGTCTGTCTGTCTGTCTGTCTGTCTGTCTGTCTGTCTGTCTGTCTGTCTGTCTGTCTGTCTGTCTGTCTGTCTGTCTGTCTGTCTGTCTGTCTGTCTGTCTGTCTGTCTGTCTGTCTGTCTGTCTGTCTGTCTGTCTGTCTGTCTGTCTGTCTGTCTGTCTGTCTGTCTGTCTGTCTGTCTGTCTGTCTGTCTGTCTGTCTGTCTGTCTGTCTGTCTGTCTGTCTGTCTGTCTGTCTGTCTGTCTGTCTGTCTGTCTGTCTGTCTGTCTGTCTGTCTGTCTGTCTGTCTGTCTGTCTGTCTGTCTGTCTGTCTGTCTGTCTGTCTGTCTGTCTGTCTGTCTGTCTGTCTGTCTGTCTGTCTGTCTGTCTGTCTGTCTGTCTGTCTGTCTGTCTGTCTGTCTGTCTGTCTGTCTGTCTGTCTGTCTGTCTGTCTGTCTGTCTGTCTGTCTGTCTGTCTGTCTGTCTGTCTGTCTGTCTGTCTGTCTGTCTGTCTGTCTGTCTGTCTGTCTGTCTGTCTGTCTGTCTGTCTGTCTGTCTGTCTGTCTGTCTGTCTGTCTGTCTGTCTGTCTGTCTGTCTGTCTGTCTGTCTGTCTGTCTGTCTGTCTGTCTGTCTGTCTGTCTGTCTGTCTGTCTGTCTGTCTGTCTGTCTGTCTGTCTGTCTGTCTGTCTGTCTGTCTGTCTGTCTGTCTGTCTGTCTGTCTGTCTGTCTGTCTGTCTGTCTGTCTGTCTGTCTGTCTGTCTGTCTGTCTGTCTGTCTGTCTGTCTGTCTGTCTGTCTGTCTGTCTGTCTGTCTGTCTGTCTGTCTGTCTGTCTGTCTGTCTGTCTGTCTGTCTGTCTGTCTGTCTGTCTGTCTGTCTGTCTGTCTGTCTGTCTGTCTGTCTGTCTGTCTGTCTGTCTGTCTGTCTGTCTGTCTGTCTGTCTGTCTGTCTGTCTGTCTGTCTGTCTGTCTGTCTGTCTGTCTGTCTGTCTGTCTGTCTGTCTGTCTGTCTGTCTGTCTGTCTGTCTGTCTGTCTGTCTGTCTGTCTGTCTGTCTGTCTGTCTGTCTGTCTGTCTGTCTGTCTGTCTGTCTGTCTGTCTGTCTGTCTGTCTGTCTGTCTGTCTGTCTGTCTGTCTGTCTGTCTGTCTGTCTGTCTGTCTGTCTGTCTGTCTGTCTGTCTGTCTGTCTGTCTGTCTGTCTGTCTGTCTGTCTGTCTGTCTGTCTGTCTGTCTGTCTGTCTGTCTGTCTGTCTGTCTGTCTGTCTGTCTGTCTGTCTGTCTGTCTGTCTGTCTGTCTGTCTGTCTGTCTGTCTGTCTGTCTGTCTGTCTGTCTGTCTGTCTGTCTGTCTGTCTGTCTGTCTGTCTGTCTGTCTGTCTGTCTGTCTGTCTGTCTGTCTGTCTGTCTGTCTGTCTGTCTGTCTGTCTGTCTGTCTGTCTGTCTGTCTGTCTGTCTGTCTGTCTGTCTGTCTGTCTGTCTGTCTGTCTGTCTGTCTGTCTGTCTGTCTGTCTGTCTGTCTGTCTGTCTGTCTGTCTGTCTGTCTGTCTGTCTGTCTGTCTGTCTGTCTGTCTGTCTGTCTGTCTGTCTGTCTGTCTGTCTGTCTGTCTGTCTGTCTGTCTGTCTGTCTGTCTGTCTGTCTGTCTGTCTGTCTGTCTGTCTGTCTGTCTGTCTGTCTGTCTGTCTGTCTGTCTGTCTGTCTGTCTGTCTGTCTGTCTGTCTGTCTGTCTGTCTGTCTGTCTGTCTGTCTGTCTGTCTGTCTGTCTGTCTGTCTGTCTGTCTGTCTGTCTGTCTGTCTGTCTGTCTGTCTGTCTGTCTGTCTGTCTGTCTGTCTGTCTGTCTGTCTGTCTGTCTGTCTGTCTGTCTGTCTGTCTGTCTGTCTGTCTGTCTGTCTGTCTGTCTGTCTGTCTGTCTGTCTGTCTGTCTGTCTGTCTGTCTGTCTGTCTGTCTGTCTGTCTGTCTGTCTGTCTGTCTGTCTGTCTGTCTGTCTGTCTGTCTGTCTGTCTGTCTGTCTGTCTGTCTGTCTGTCTGTCTGTCTGTCTGTCTGTCTGTCTGTCTGTCTGTCTGTCTGTCTGTCTGTCTGTCTGTCTGTCTGTCTGTCTGTCTGTCTGTCTGTCTGTCTGTCTGTCTGTCTGTCTGTCTGTCTGTCTGTCTGTCTGTCTGTCTGTCTGTCTGTCTGTCTGTCTGTCTGTCTGTCTGTCTGTCTGTCTGTCTGTCTGTCTGTCTGTCTGTCTGTCTGTCTGTCTGTCTGTCTGTCTGTCTGTCTGTCTGTCTGTCTGTCTGTCTGTCTGTCTGTCTGTCTGTCTGTCTGTCTGTCTGTCTGTCTGTCTGTCTGTCTGTCTGTCTGTCTGTCTGTCTGTCTGTCTGTCTGTCTGTCTGTCTGTCTGTCTGTCTGTCTGTCTGTCTGTCTGTCTGTCTGTCTGTCTGTCTGTCTGTCTGTCTGTCTGTCTGTCTGTCTGTCTGTCTGTCTGTCTGTCTGTCTGTCTGTCTGTCTGTCTGTCTGTCTGTCTGTCTGTCTGTCTGTCTGTCTGTCTGTCTGTCTGTCTGTCTGTCTGTCTGTCTGTCTGTCTGTCTGTCTGTCTGTCTGTCTGTCTGTCTGTCTGTCTGTCTGTCTGTCTGTCTGTCTGTCTGTCTGTCTGTCTGTCTGTCTGTCTGTCTGTCTGTCTGTCTGTCTGTCTGTCTGTCTGTCTGTCTGTCTGTCTGTCTGTCTGTCTGTCTGTCTGTCTGTCTGTCTGTCTGTCTGTCTGTCTGTCTGTCTGTCTGTCTGTCTGTCTGTCTGTCTGTCTGTCTGTCTGTCTGTCTGTCTGTCTGTCTGTCTGTCTGTCTGTCTGTCTGTCTGTCTGTCTGTCTGTCTGTCTGTCTGTCTGTCTGTCTGTCTGTCTGTCTGTCTGTCTGTCTGTCTGTCTGTCTGTCTGTCTGTCTGTCTGTCTGTCTGTCTGTCTGTCTGTCTGTCTGTCTGTCTGTCTGTCTGTCTGTCTGTCTGTCTGTCTGTCTGTCTGTCTGTCTGTCTGTCTGTCTGTCTGTCTGTCTGTCTGTCTGTCTGTCTGTCTGTCTGTCTGTCTGTCTGTCTGTCTGTCTGTCTGTCTGTCTGTCTGTCTGTCTGTCTGTCTGTCTGTCTGTCTGTCTGTCTGTCTGTCTGTCTGTCTGTCTGTCTGTCTGTCTGTCTGTCTGTCTGTCTGTCTGTCTGTCTGTCTGTCTGTCTGTCTGTCTGTCTGTCTGTCTGTCTGTCTGTCTGTCTGTCTGTCTGTCTGTCTGTCTGTCTGTCTGTCTGTCTGTCTGTCTGTCTGTCTGTCTGTCTGTCTGTCTGTCTGTCTGTCTGTCTGTCTGTCTGTCTGTCTGTCTGTCTGTCTGTCTGTCTGTCTGTCTGTCTGTCTGTCTGTCTGTCTGTCTGTCTGTCTGTCTGTCTGTCTGTCTGTCTGTCTGTCTGTCTGTCTGTCTGTCTGTCTGTCTGTCTGTCTGTCTGTCTGTCTGTCTGTCTGTCTGTCTGTCTGTCTGTCTGTCTGTCTGTCTGTCTGTCTGTCTGTCTGTCTGTCTGTCTGTCTGTCTGTCTGTCTGTCTGTCTGTCTGTCTGTCTGTCTGTCTGTCTGTCTGTCTGTCTGTCTGTCTGTCTGTCTGTCTGTCTGTCTGTCTGTCTGTCTGTCTGTCTGTCTGTCTGTCTGTCTGTCTGTCTGTCTGTCTGTCTGTCTGTCTGTCTGTCTGTCTGTCTGTCTGTCTGTCTGTCTGTCTGTCTGTCTGTCTGTCTGTCTGTCTGTCTGTCTGTCTGTCTGTCTGTCTGTCTGTCTGTCTGTCTGTCTGTCTGTCTGTCTGTCTGTCTGTCTGTCTGTCTGTCTGTCTGTCTGTCTGTCTGTCTGTCTGTCTGTCTGTCTGTCTGTCTGTCTGTCTGTCTGTCTGTCTGTCTGTCTGTCTGTCTGTCTGTCTGTCTGTCTGTCTGTCTGTCTGTCTGTCTGTCTGTCTGTCTGTCTGTCTGTCTGTCTGTCTGTCTGTCTGTCTGTCTGTCTGTCTGTCTGTCTGTCTGTCTGTCTGTCTGTCTGTCTGTCTGTCTGTCTGTCTGTCTGTCTGTCTGTCTGTCTGTCTGTCTGTCTGTCTGTCTGTCTGTCTGTCTGTCTGTCTGTCTGTCTGTCTGTCTGTCTGTCTGTCTGTCTGTCTGTCTGTCTGTCTGTCTGTCTGTCTGTCTGTCTGTCTGTCTGTCTGTCTGTCTGTCTGTCTGTCTGTCTGTCTGTCTGTCTGTCTGTCTGTCTGTCTGTCTGTCTGTCTGTCTGTCTGTCTGTCTGTCTGTCTGTCTGTCTGTCTGTCTGTCTGTCTGTCTGTCTGTCTGTCTGTCTGTCTGTCTGTCTGTCTGTCTGTCTGTCTGTCTGTCTGTCTGTCTGTCTGTCTGTCTGTCTGTCTGTCTGTCTGTCTGTCTGTCTGTCTGTCTGTCTGTCTGTCTGTCTGTCTGTCTGTCTGTCTGTCTGTCTGTCTGTCTGTCTGTCTGTCTGTCTGTCTGTCTGTCTGTCTGTCTGTCTGTCTGTCTGTCTGTCTGTCTGTCTGTCTGTCTGTCTGTCTGTCTGTCTGTCTGTCTGTCTGTCTGTCTGTCTGTCTGTCTGTCTGTCTGTCTGTCTGTCTGTCTGTCTGTCTGTCTGTCTGTCTGTCTGTCTGTCTGTCTGTCTGTCTGTCTGTCTGTCTGTCTGTCTGTCTGTCTGTCTGTCTGTCTGTCTGTCTGTCTGTCTGTCTGTCTGTCTGTCTGTCTGTCTGTCTGTCTGTCTGTCTGTCTGTCTGTCTGTCTGTCTGTCTGTCTGTCTGTCTGTCTGTCTGTCTGTCTGTCTGTCTGTCTGTCTGTCTGTCTGTCTGTCTGTCTGTCTGTCTGTCTGTCTGTCTGTCTGTCTGTCTGTCTGTCTGTCTGTCTGTCTGTCTGTCTGTCTGTCTGTCTGTCTGTCTGTCTGTCTGTCTGTCTGTCTGTCTGTCTGTCTGTCTGTCTGTCTGTCTGTCTGTCTGTCTGTCTGTCTGTCTGTCTGTCTGTCTGTCTGTCTGTCTGTCTGTCTGTCTGTCTGTCTGTCTGTCTGTCTGTCTGTCTGTCTGTCTGTCTGTCTGTCTGTCTGTCTGTCTGTCTGTCTGTCTGTCTGTCTGTCTGTCTGTCTGTCTGTCTGTCTGTCTGTCTGTCTGTCTGTCTGTCTGTCTGTCTGTCTGTCTGTCTGTCTGTCTGTCTGTCTGTCTGTCTGTCTGTCTGTCTGTCTGTCTGTCTGTCTGTCTGTCTGTCTGTCTGTCTGTCTGTCTGTCTGTCTGTCTGTCTGTCTGTCTGTCTGTCTGTCTGTCTGTCTGTCTGTCTGTCTGTCTGTCTGTCTGTCTGTCTGTCTGTCTGTCTGTCTGTCTGTCTGTCTGTCTGTCTGTCTGTCTGTCTGTCTGTCTGTCTGTCTGTCTGTCTGTCTGTCTGTCTGTCTGTCTGTCTGTCTGTCTGTCTGTCTGTCTGTCTGTCTGTCTGTCTGTCTGTCTGTCTGTCTGTCTGTCTGTCTGTCTGTCTGTCTGTCTGTCTGTCTGTCTGTCTGTCTGTCTGTCTGTCTGTCTGTCTGTCTGTCTGTCTGTCTGTCTGTCTGTCTGTCTGTCTGTCTGTCTGTCTGTCTGTCTGTCTGTCTGTCTGTCTGTCTGTCTGTCTGTCTGTCTGTCTGTCTGTCTGTCTGTCTGTCTGTCTGTCTGTCTGTCTGTCTGTCTGTCTGTCTGTCTGTCTGTCTGTCTGTCTGTCTGTCTGTCTGTCTGTCTGTCTGTCTGTCTGTCTGTCTGTCTGTCTGTCTGTCTGTCTGTCTGTCTGTCTGTCTGTCTGTCTGTCTGTCTGTCTGTCTGTCTGTCTGTCTGTCTGTCTGTCTGTCTGTCTGTCTGTCTGTCTGTCTGTCTGTCTGTCTGTCTGTCTGTCTGTCTGTCTGTCTGTCTGTCTGTCTGTCTGTCTGTCTGTCTGTCTGTCTGTCTGTCTGTCTGTCTGTCTGTCTGTCTGTCTGTCTGTCTGTCTGTCTGTCTGTCTGTCTGTCTGTCTGTCTGTCTGTCTGTCTGTCTGTCTGTCTGTCTGTCTGTCTGTCTGTCTGTCTGTCTGTCTGTCTGTCTGTCTGTCTGTCTGTCTGTCTGTCTGTCTGTCTGTCTGTCTGTCTGTCTGTCTGTCTGTCTGTCTGTCTGTCTGTCTGTCTGTCTGTCTGTCTGTCTGTCTGTCTGTCTGTCTGTCTGTCTGTCTGTCTGTCTGTCTGTCTGTCTGTCTGTCTGTCTGTCTGTCTGTCTGTCTGTCTGTCTGTCTGTCTGTCTGTCTGTCTGTCTGTCTGTCTGTCTGTCTGTCTGTCTGTCTGTCTGTCTGTCTGTCTGTCTGTCTGTCTGTCTGTCTGTCTGTCTGTCTGTCTGTCTGTCTGTCTGTCTGTCTGTCTGTCTGTCTGTCTGTCTGTCTGTCTGTCTGTCTGTCTGTCTGTCTGTCTGTCTGTCTGTCTGTCTGTCTGTCTGTCTGTCTGTCTGTCTGTCTGTCTGTCTGTCTGTCTGTCTGTCTGTCTGTCTGTCTGTCTGTCTGTCTGTCTGTCTGTCTGTCTGTCTGTCTGTCTGTCTGTCTGTCTGTCTGTCTGTCTGTCTGTCTGTCTGTCTGTCTGTCTGTCTGTCTGTCTGTCTGTCTGTCTGTCTGTCTGTCTGTCTGTCTGTCTGTCTGTCTGTCTGTCTGTCTGTCTGTCTGTCTGTCTGTCTGTCTGTCTGTCTGTCTGTCTGTCTGTCTGTCTGTCTGTCTGTCTGTCTGTCTGTCTGTCTGTCTGTCTGTCTGTCTGTCTGTCTGTCTGTCTGTCTGTCTGTCTGTCTGTCTGTCTGTCTGTCTGTCTGTCTGTCTGTCTGTCTGTCTGTCTGTCTGTCTGTCTGTCTGTCTGTCTGTCTGTCTGTCTGTCTGTCTGTCTGTCTGTCTGTCTGTCTGTCTGTCTGTCTGTCTGTCTGTCTGTCTGTCTGTCTGTCTGTCTGTCTGTCTGTCTGTCTGTCTGTCTGTCTGTCTGTCTGTCTGTCTGTCTGTCTGTCTGTCTGTCTGTCTGTCTGTCTGTCTGTCTGTCTGTCTGTCTGTCTGTCTGTCTGTCTGTCTGTCTGTCTGTCTGTCTGTCTGTCTGTCTGTCTGTCTGTCTGTCTGTCTGTCTGTCTGTCTGTCTGTCTGTCTGTCTGTCTGTCTGTCTGTCTGTCTGTCTGTCTGTCTGTCTGTCTGTCTGTCTGTCTGTCTGTCTGTCTGTCTGTCTGTCTGTCTGTCTGTCTGTCTGTCTGTCTGTCTGTCTGTCTGTCTGTCTGTCTGTCTGTCTGTCTGTCTGTCTGTCTGTCTGTCTGTCTGTCTGTCTGTCTGTCTGTCTGTCTGTCTGTCTGTCTGTCTGTCTGTCTGTCTGTCTGTCTGTCTGTCTGTCTGTCTGTCTGTCTGTCTGTCTGTCTGTCTGTCTGTCTGTCTGTCTGTCTGTCTGTCTGTCTGTCTGTCTGTCTGTCTGTCTGTCTGTCTGTCTGTCTGTCTGTCTGTCTGTCTGTCTGTCTGTCTGTCTGTCTGTCTGTCTGTCTGTCTGTCTGTCTGTCTGTCTGTCTGTCTGTCTGTCTGTCTGTCTGTCTGTCTGTCTGTCTGTCTGTCTGTCTGTCTGTCTGTCTGTCTGTCTGTCTGTCTGTCTGTCTGTCTGTCTGTCTGTCTGTCTGTCTGTCTGTCTGTCTGTCTGTCTGTCTGTCTGTCTGTCTGTCTGTCTGTCTGTCTGTCTGTCTGTCTGTCTGTCTGTCTGTCTGTCTGTCTGTCTGTCTGTCTGTCTGTCTGTCTGTCTGTCTGTCTGTCTGTCTGTCTGTCTGTCTGTCTGTCTGTCTGTCTGTCTGTCTGTCTGTCTGTCTGTCTGTCTGTCTGTCTGTCTGTCTGTCTGTCTGTCTGTCTGTCTGTCTGTCTGTCTGTCTGTCTGTCTGTCTGTCTGTCTGTCTGTCTGTCTGTCTGTCTGTCTGTCTGTCTGTCTGTCTGTCTGTCTGTCTGTCTGTCTGTCTGTCTGTCTGTCTGTCTGTCTGTCTGTCTGTCTGTCTGTCTGTCTGTCTGTCTGTCTGTCTGTCTGTCTGTCTGTCTGTCTGTCTGTCTGTCTGTCTGTCTGTCTGTCTGTCTGTCTGTCTGTCTGTCTGTCTGTCTGTCTGTCTGTCTGTCTGTCTGTCTGTCTGTCTGTCTGTCTGTCTGTCTGTCTGTCTGTCTGTCTGTCTGTCTGTCTGTCTGTCTGTCTGTCTGTCTGTCTGTCTGTCTGTCTGTCTGTCTGTCTGTCTGTCTGTCTGTCTGTCTGTCTGTCTGTCTGTCTGTCTGTCTGTCTGTCTGTCTGTCTGTCTGTCTGTCTGTCTGTCTGTCTGTCTGTCTGTCTGTCTGTCTGTCTGTCTGTCTGTCTGTCTGTCTGTCTGTCTGTCTGTCTGTCTGTCTGTCTGTCTGTCTGTCTGTCTGTCTGTCTGTCTGTCTGTCTGTCTGTTGAAAACACGCTAACTTTTGAAAGACTTTACGGAGGCTCCTGAAGTTTGACATATATGTTGGGCATTTACCTGGTCAGGTTGGTATTGCAATCCAGCGAAATCGGTACAGTGGTTCAAAAGTTATGAGCAAAATACTGAATTTCGGCAAGGCTTTTTTGTGAATTTACGAGATAAAAAACACTATAACTTTCGAAAGGCGATTCTGAAAGTGCTGAAGCTGGGCATTTATATTTTCCGTTCTTCTAGCCTGGTTCGTATTGAATTTTAGCCAAAGCGGTCAAGTGGTTCAAAAGTTATTAGCAAAACCGTGAATTTCAGATTAGCTTCACCTTAAATTCACGTGTTGAAAACCCGTTAAACCTGTTTAAAAAACATGGGTATGTTACAAAAATATTTTGAAACGTATTTTTGTCACTCAAAAATATTTTTATACCAAAACAAAAAAAGTAAACTCGAAAAAAATTTTACACTCAAAAAAAATTTTACACTCAAAAAAAATTTTACACTCAAAAAAAAATTAGTAAATTTTTTTTTTTTTTCAAAAATTGCTAAAAAAGTTTTATTAAACAAAATAAAATATTTCTTATCAAAAATGTTATTTATTTCACGATAGAAAATTTACTATCACTTAAAAAGGGCATTGTCGAGGGTATTCGTAGATTCGGCCAAGTCGAATTTAATTTTTCTACTTGTTTGTACTTAAGTAATACACTCATTTATTACCAAATTTACAGCTCTTTTGGTTTGGACTGCACCTTGCTTTCCACAGACAGATGGACGGATGTATTTAGCTAGAGTGTCTTAGAAATGGGTTAATAATATATAAACTTAATGGGGCCTTCGACCGATATTTCAATTCGTTTTCCATGGATTGGCAAGTGAATGTAACATTATTTTTTCTAAAAACTAAATCTTCAGCAAAACATTACCATAATTTAATGTTTTGGGCAAGAGTACAAAATGCTCACGAATTTTTAGGTGAATTCTCAGATTCCGTATAGAAAAAGTCTCAGATAAACCTCTGGTATCAATAAAACAATAAGTTATATAAACTTTAATTTTTTCCCCAAAACTGTTAGTTTGACGGAAAAATCTGCTAACATTTTTTGAATTTAAAGTCGTTTAACAGATTTTTTTCTTTGAAGTGAAGTTTTGTTTTTTTTTAAATAAAATGTTTGTCTAGTTTTTCCATTTAGGTCTCTATTTAATATGCGGGGTTTAAATTTTACAATATGAACAACTAAATTTAATTTAAAAAAAAACTTTCGTTAAAATTTTATGAATTTTCCTAGAATTTTGAAAAAAAGTTCTTTAAAGTTTTCTTTTATTCTTGTATACAAGGACGTGCTATACTTTTATACTATATATTTATCACAACTTTATATAAATTTTATTCTGTTATTTTGAAAAGTTTTTCAAGAATATTTTATTATAATATGTAGTGCTAAAATTAAATGAGTCTTTCTTAATTCTATTCCTTTAATGTGACTTTAAACTAAATAAAATATAGGGCATATAAATACATACACACATACATTTATCTTCATGTATATAATTTCCTATTATTATTTTTTTTTTTTTGAGAACTTTTTTTGGCAGTTGCCTACATAGTTAAGCCTCTATATGGAATACTGTCCATTTTGTATTTTCCTTTTTGTGTTGTTGTTACATTTTTTAGTTGTTGTACAAATTCTCTTCTAAATTGTATTTAAATATTAACAAAAAAAAATAAAGGCCTGCTCGTTTGTACATTTTGCAATTGAGTGCCAACTTTTGTTGCTGGATATTTAATGTTGCAGAAGTATGCAGTTTGTGTAAATTATATGCATGTGTGCGTATATGTTGTGTATAAAATGTTTGCATAAAATGTGGCTCTTAATATAACCAGTTGGTACAATTTTAAAAATTCCTTTAGGAATTGGAAAAAACAAAAGATCAATTGGTTAAAAAATTTAATGGGTATTGAGAAAAATCAATTGTGATTTTTAAAATCTAAAAAAAAGTCTAACCTGGAGTTTTTTAATACTGATGTTTTTTGCTCGAGATTAAAAGGTGAAATTTTCGAAAACAAAAACGTGTAATTTTAAAATATGATTTTTCAATTTTATTTCATTTTCCTTAAGAAACGTTTTATTAAAGTTATTTTAAATTTTTTGACGTTTGAACGCGATTTTTTTTAAAAGCGGGGCACCCCAGATATGTAATTAATAACACAAGATATATAATTAAGAAAGATTTTTGCGATCGCAACTTGAGGATTACGTCAATTTAGATAAAGCGTGATGTTCCAGTTAATACATTTTCTACCAGGTCTGTTTATAAATCTGTATGTACATTAGACCGTCCATTATTTTGACAATATTGAATTTCAATATTTCATTCTCCAAATGGAAAGTTAATTCAAGGCCTGATTTTCTGATCCAGAAATGTGTTAAAATCGGGACTTTAATTAAGTTGGGTAAAGTCGAAAAGTCAACTTCTATTGCAACAGTATAACCCTTCTTTTAAGAAAAAGCTTTCTTAGATAAGTGATGACCTATTGTAGATATATGTATAATTGTTCTTTTATGTTTATTTTTCTGGCTGTTGGGCATTTATGTTCCATGATTTTATATGTGAATTTCATCAATTATCCAACTAGTCTACATATGACAGTTTTTTTTTTCTCAATATTTTAAACATTATTTAATGTGCGGCAAAACATTAAAGCTACAATTATCACAATCTGGCAAAATTTTTGGTTGAAAATAAATGGTTGCTGAACTCATAATATCCTGAAATCGGTTCTTATTAATTTTTTAGAATAGTGAAACGCACAAAAAATATTTTGAGTAGGGTTATTCTAGCTCAAGGTTAATTTTCTTTACTTCACCTTTTCCAATTGTATTTCAGAAATTATAAATTGTATTTCAGAAATTTTCAATTGTATTTCAGAAATTATCGATTGTATTTCAGAACTTATCATTTGTATTTCAGAAATTATCAATTGTATTTCAGAAATTATCGATTGTATTTCAGAAGTTATCAATTGTATAGTTTCTGAAATACAATTGATAATTTCTGAATTACAATTGATAATTTCTGAAATACAATTGATAACTTCTGAAATACAATTGATAATTTCTGAAATACATTTGGCAACATATGAAATACAATTGATAATTTCTGAAATACAATTGATAATTTCTGAAATACAATTGATAAGTTCTGAAATACAATTGATAGTTTCTGAAATCAAATTGATAATTTCTGAAACACAATTGATAATTTCTGAAATACAATTGATAATTTCTGATATACAGTTGATAATTTCTGAAATGCAATTGGAAATGGTGTAGTTAAAACCATCATATTCCAATTGTATAATTTGGTTTTAATCACACACTTTTTAAATCATATTCCTATTGTATAATTTGGTTTTAATCACACACTTTTTAAACCGGAAAAATTACTTTTTTATAAGAAAAATTTCTCAGAATCTAAAAATTTTTCTAGAGGAAAAACGTGTCAGAATCGGAGAATTTTTTCCATACAAAAAAATATTTCAGAAAAATTAAATATTTTTGTCTCAGAATCTAATACCATTTCGGAGACTTGTAGCAACTTCAACCTTTGAAAAATATTCTTAGAAATCTCAAAAGTTTAGACTGTTTTCTATGGGAACATAGTTTCAGAATCTGAGGTTTCTTGGAAACTTGTTAAAATAAAACGAAAAATTTCTCACAAGGGAAGTATTTCAACCCTTATGAACCGATTTGCATGAAACGTAAAATATATATAAAAGAGACATTTTCTAAGGTTGGGGTGTCTCGGCTTATCGGCCATATCGGGGATTTAGGGGTTCAAAACATGGGTAAAAAAATGGCGAAAAAATCGTTTTTTCGATTTTTCAGCCATTTCTTTCTAAGAAATTAACATATGAAACGAAATGTTTTTTTAATGCCTATCCGACGGTGGAATAACTTTGTCAAAGTTTGGCTTCGTTAAACACTTTTTTCATAAAAATGTGTCAATTTTTGGGGGTATTTATATGAAGACATAGACCTACGATGCCCATATGAATACAAAATAATCTTTATTAAATTTAGGTCGATACGTATTTTTGCTCTAAAGGATATTGCTATTAGTGCGGGAGTTATCGAAATTTTCCCGGAGGTCCACATTGTTTCATAAGGGGACAACGAATTGTTGAAACACTGATATTGCCGATAAGCCGAGACGCCCCAACGTCTCTTTTATACACTCTAAAAAACGCATGTAAACTTACTATTATAAATTGGGTAAATTTTTGTTGAATAGCACGCATTATGTGTTAATATAAACACTAAATGCGTATAATAAATTCAAACCAATTAAACACAGCAAATTAAAAATATTATCCGTTAATTCAAATATTTTACACACAAATGCGTAAATAAAATTGTCGAACAACATACCTACACACATGTTAAATAACTAAAACGCCAGATAGAAGTATAAGCTTCCGTAGCGTAGTGGTTAAGAAGTGTACTTTCAAATCAGAAGGTGGCGAGTTCGCGAGTTTAAATGAAAGTTTATCTCAAGCGAAAGAAATTTTGAGATTTTTGTTTTTAATTTATTGAAGGTAGGAAAAAAACGTAATTTTTTATAAATTTAAAATAGCGATATCTCGAAAACCGTTAGACCAAATATAATTTTTTTTGATGTTTGTGCTCAGCGCGTTAAAATTAATAAATACAATGTATCCCAAAACATAGTTTAAAGTTTGTACAGTCAAAATAATTCTACAGTAAAAGGTTTAGTAAGTGATTTTGTACCAAAATCCATTACATATCAATAATAAAACCCCGACCGGCTTTTCAATGCGTTACAAACGAAATTCAAAATTACGTTAAAATCATTTACAAATAACTGTTACCCTTGTATCAAAAAATATATTTCTATGTGCATAAAAACATAAATGACCCATTGGGGTTTGAAATTTTTAAACATAAAAATTTAATTAGATAAAATTGATTAGTTTGTTGCCTAGCCTAAGGATATACTATGTATGTATTAAAAGGAAAACAAAAATAATGAATTTATTTTCAAATTTTATTTATTGTGAATTTTGTAGCAGTATTATTTTTCTCCAAACTTCATTTTGTATATCATTATTAATTTTGTTGTTAATTTAAAAGTTTTCAACAATGGCCTAAAATTTGATTCAGAAAAAAATCTGCAAAATATAAACTAGAAAAGTGCTGCAACAAAGAGCTATAAAATAACTGAATAAAAAAATAAACTTAAAACTCCAAGTAAACAAATGCCGAACAACAAACACAATTGCAATAAAGCAACAAAGCAACAAAAACTGAATGCAAAAAATAAAAAAAAATATATAAAAAGGGAAGTACTGCTGCAGCTTAAATACATAAAATAAGCTTTACAGCACACTTACAAACACAAGTTTAGGTTTTGCCAACATTACCATATTGTGGCAACAATATAACTTTGACTAACATTCAAATACTCACTCACTCACACACATGCACACACACACAAACGAAAATAAAACGTAACAAAATTCTAAAATAAACAAAACTACTGAAAAATTCTTTTGACTACACACATACACATAAAACAATTCATGTTGGCCTATTTACAATAATACCCCATCTTTTGTTTCTCCCCCTCATTTCATTTCATTTTGCTTGCTTGTTTGTAGGCTTTTCTTTTTTATTCGGAAAAAGAAAATATTTCCCTTTCCTTCTTAGTTTTTTTCGTTTTGTGATTTTTGTGAGTCTTTTAAGTTTAAATTTTTGCCAAGTCATTGGCATCCAACATCAATGTTAGCTTTAGCATTCACACTTTGTGTTTAAGTGTTTTAGAACTGTTGTATTTTTGTGTTGTTTTTGTATATTTCTGGTTTGGTTTGTTACCAAAACGTGTCTTTGCTTTAACTTAATTTTCAGCTTACCTTTAGATGAGAACTGTGTGTGCTGTACCTATTTTTCTATTGTGGGTTGTTGTATCTATTAACCCATTTTTGGAACAACAAATGTCATAAAAAATAAAATATGCTTTAAGATAATAGTGTATAAAGTCTTATGTGAGACTTTTGAAATTAAAATAGGAAACGAAATATTGTTTGACTAAATTGAATGTGAAGAACCTTCCCTTCACCAAAAAGATAAGTCGTCAGATGAATTAAAAGATTTTATAATCATTAAATTTATCAGTTTAAAAACAAATTACGATTTCTAAATTCAAGAAAATACAATAGATTGTCATTTTTTTTTTAATTTAAATTTTTAAAAGAGTCCAATTTTAAGGCCAATCGGATTAAATTAACCCGATGCACTCGGCGATCAAAGTTTTGGATTTTTAAATATAATATAATAAAAAAAAAAAAGTTAAACTTGACCTTGACGAAAACATTGAAACCTTCCACATGAGTTAAAACCAGACATGTGCACGGATGGTGTTAAAATGCGTTTAGAGACATTCTAAAAAATTTAGAATGTGGACAATATTCTATTCTTATCGTTCAACACGAATGAGTTTTTCATTCTATGCTCACAGTGCAATAGAAAGCTACACACACTAGTGTAACGACATTCGTAACACGAATGAACCAATTAGGGAGTACATAGACAGCCAATGATTTGAAAATACTGTACTCTGAAGCGTTTAATAGAATGATTTTTATAAAAAAAAAAAAAAATATTGTTTGGCTATTTGGGGGAATTCGTTTATAAAAAAAATATACATATGTATGTATGCACGTGCGAATTAAAATAAACATTTTGTTATGTAGCATAAATGAAGAGGTAAATAAAAAATAAGTATGGGAAAAATTAATTTATAAATAAGAGTGGATAAAAAAAAATTTAATACATAAAAATAAATATTAGGGTGGACTGAAAAATTCTTTTTCTATTTCGAAAAATAATGTTCATTGTGGGAAAAAAAATGTTTTGCTTTATGGCAGAAAATGTTAGTACCTATAATGATGAAATATGTAGTGTGTGACCAAATACATTTTTTTTACAAAATTTTCAACTGTTCTGCTAATACCGAAAGTTTGTCTATTTTTTTGTATGTGCATTAGGGTGGAGCAAATTATGCTTTTTTCGAATTTCGAAAACGTCGGTTAAAAAAAATTGTTTAATTTTTTTTTAAATATTTAGGCTAATAAAATATTATGCACCCTCAACCGTAAACTAGCGTAGAGAGATTTTAGTTATACCTAAGACAAATAATTATATGTGCATTTTTTTATATTGAGATATAGGAAAGAAAAGAAATTAATTTTTCATGTTTGGTTAATATTTTATTATGTTTATATGTATATAAGCATACACAGAACAAATTTTGTTCATAAATAGTATGAACGCATATCTTTAAAATCAATTCAAACTATTTATTAAAAAATTCATACTATTTATGAACCTACTGTTTTTTTTCCAAAAATAATTCAAACAACAATTATTTGAAAAAAAAAAAAAATAAAACTCAAAAAATTTTCTTTTGTTGTGGAAATTATTAATCAATAAAAATCGCCGTTTTTCCACCGTTAAATGGTATGTACAACCTAGTTACACTAATTCATGTATACTTTCATTTATAAATCTTCTAAATTTCTTTCCAGAAATTCATTCTTTTGGATATTTCAACAAATGATGTGAGTTATCTTGTTCAAAAAATCGCAACCAATTTCGCTAAAATTTAAAAATTTCTGCCACGAAATATTGATGGAGAGTGTGTAACAGGTATGCTGAATCATGATATTTATTTGCAATATACTATTTCATGTAATTATGTGCGTATTAAATAGAACTGTTGAAAAATCAAGAAATTGTTGTTTTATTCAGAAAACCTTCCAAATGTAGGTGAAAAACCACGGAATTTTATCGAACTACTGTATATTAATGTTTCAGTGAAGAAATAAATCAAAATGTACCAAAATATCATCAATATTTTGTTAATTCTCAGTATGTACAAATTCATAAACTGTATGAACAAGTTCTGGGAAAAAAAAGTCATGTAGAATTCATACAGTTTATGTAGAAAATCATGCCCAGTATGAAAATTTTTTTTCTGTGTAAAAATCATAAACATTTTAATTTTATACCTTATTTTTTAAAACAGAAAATAACGAAAACGGAAATACTTCATATATTTTCTATAGAAAATAATTATATGTGCATAAAAGAAAATTCCTATATATTCTTTTTGATTTGCAATGTAATTAAGTATTTTGTGAAAATTTGTGTTCGCATTGTGAATTTAAACTTTTTTAAGCCTAGGAGGCATAAAACCCTCCAAGGTTTTTAATGTACCAATACCCCTTGTCCCCCGATTTGTCAGTATTTAAAGTTAAAGTCCTTTTATGGTCTTGTACGGCTTTGACTTTGAAATGACCTTGGCAGAAAGGGTCCTAAAGAGGAATTTAATTGTGTGTAGATCGGGACTAATGGCTGGCCACTTCAATACTGGTATGTTGTGCGCATTTAGCAAGTTTTCTGTCAAACGAGTGACATGGATCAGAGCGTTATTTTGTGAGATTGTCCAATTATCTCCATACAGTTTGGTAGAAAAGTCTATTAAATGGACCCCAACAAGTAAAAATATATTTTTGCATTATTTTTATTGGAAACAAATCATATTCAAACCATTCCTCATGATCCAAATGCATCCTATACCATGACGGATTCGCAACTGTTGTTTCGCAAATAGCACGTTTGGCGGAGATGTCTTAAATCTCTACAAGAGAAGTGGTGACCATCAGCGCCGTCTTAATTTAACTTTTTTTCGTCATATTTAGTGACAAAAAAAAATTAATTTGGATGGCACTGATGGTCAACACCAATATTGGAGAGATTTTAGACATCCGCGCCAAACGTGATATTTGCAAAACCACAGTTGCGAATCAGTTATGGTGTGGGATGCATTTAGATCGGGAGGACGGTTCCGAATATGATTTGTCCATACTAAAAACAAGCAAAAATATAATTTTACTTGTTTGGGAACATTTTATAGGCTTTTCTACCGAACTGTGTCGAGATAATTGGACATTTCACCAAGACAACGCTCCAATCCATGTCAGTGGTTTGACAAAAAACTTGTTTAATGCACCCAGCATACCAGTATTGAAAGGCCCAGCCATTAGTCCCGACCTAAACCAAACTAAATTTCTCCTTAGGACCCTTTCTGTCAAGGTCGTTTCGAAGTCAAAGCGGTAAACTACGCGCTAAGGACTTAAATTTGCGATATTGACGAAACGAGGGAAACATGGTACTGGCTCATTGAAAAACTTGATTGGTTTTATGCCTCGTAGACTAAAACAAGTATAAATATTCAAGTGCATACCAATTTTATATGAATAACCTAATTATATTGTAAATCAAAGAGAAAATATATGAATTTCCCGTTTTGCACATATAATTATTTTCTATGAGGTATATTTTTTTCCTTATATTCTGTATTAAAAAATAAAGTTTAAAATGAATGTTTTTATGATTTTAAAGCTTACTTAAAAACAGTGATTAAAAAACTGAAATTCATTACACATTTTTAATTTTCACTTCCAGTCAAGTTGTCAATAATTTAAAAAAAATACTGCAACCCACTAGTCCAGTTTACATTTCTAACAAAACAGTCCAGTCACTTTTTTGCTGCTGAACTTTTTTGTGTTGTGCTGATGGTGGTTGATTTAAAAAAAAAACAAATACTGACAAACCAGCAACAGTAAAAAAATTAGGCAGCACACAAACAGCACAAACGTTGTTTTGAGAAATCCACTGCAAGTTACAATTCAAAAAGTGGTGAGCTGCTGACAAGCAAATAAATATAAACGAAAATAAACTCGTACATTGCACTATAGGAAATTTTACCCTTTTTTTGGCCAAAATTATTTACAGCCAAACGGCTGGACCGATTTGACTGATTTTTTTTATTTGACTTTTGGAAGACTCTTTAGAGGGAGGGAGTGACTCTTAAAGGTTTTCATACACTCAAAAAAAAAAATTAGTAAAGTTACCTAAAAAATTACCTAATAATTAGTTCCAAACAGGGTTCCCGGGTTATAAGTTGCCGCATCTAAGATTTTTTAGATCCTTGAAAGATTATATGGTTTTCTAAACTGTTTTTACAATATTTTTTTTTTTTGAGTGTACACGAACTTTCGAAGATAACAGTAGAAATTTATTTTAACAATGTTAAGAAGTGTCAAACAAATCTACTTTTTAATAAGGATTTTATTCAAAAATTTTATTTTTGAGTTCCATTTTTTTTTATTTTTGAGTGCCCGTAGTGGCATTTCAAAATGCCACTACGGGCAGCCGTAGATGATGCAAGAGCTAGGGGCTCAACTTCCCTATTTAGATCTTTAGAGATTTCTGCTGTAACTCGAATTTTTGTTCTCGCAGATTTTGACAAAAAAGTTAATTGCGGTCGCCCAGGTTTCGATTTAGTGGAGGCAGGCTGCGTTTCAAGTTTTTTTTAGCCAAGTATTGCCTTTAAGCCAAACAGCATGCTGTCTTTCAAAAATTTTCAAACTCCTACAACTTTTAATCCTTTTCATATTTATATTTGAACAAAATATTCTTAATTCCTCCTTTATATATTGTTTAAAGTTTTCGAAACATTCACTCTCAGCAATGTATGGAAAGAAATGGTCAGAAATAGCGGCTCCTTATCCACCTCTGCTTTATTTCTCTCGCCATGTATTAAATAACTCTGAATTTGGCACTCAGTAGTCACCTGGAAAAATGGGTATAAAAAAAAAGTTTGCACATATCCGACCTTGAAATTTTTTAAATTCGGAAGGTAATTGATTGTCCTAGAGAACTTTTATGGTTTTATAGCTAACATATGCTATCATTTTTTTTAAAGTCAAAATAAAATTCCAATTCATACTTCAATAAGTTCATCTTAAGGTCACTTCAATTTTTCCAATAAAATCGATCTAATAGATGAGTTCACCAACATTTCACTATTTATCATTAAAGTACTCACCTTTGACATTATTTTCCATTTTTTAGTTTTTAAAAACTATAAATTCTTAATATAAAAACTTTTGTTAGAAGCTATCACAAAATTCGCTGCTCTCAATCGTTATTTTATAACTAAGTAAGAAATTGCAAGAAATATACTGATAAAGTGACAGTACATCAATTCTGTCGAAAAATTGAGAAAGAATTGTTTACTTTGTAAAGTTTTTTTTATATTAATGTGAAAAAAAATAATGTTTGCAAAAATTTTAATTTTGACTTTTGGCCAAAAAATGGGTAAAATTTCCTATAGTGCATTGTAACGAGAGAACTTCTTGTATGCATAAGAAGAAAAAAGGTTTAATAAATAAAAAAAATGCAAGGTTCATTTAAAAAGAAAAAATCTTTTTAATTCAATTAATTTATATCAGTAAAAAATCAATATTTTTTATATTAAATAAATAAATTAATTAATGCGTAGTTGAAAAAATTATAAAAAATAAACTTCAAGTCTAAAATAATAGTACAGTAGGTATTCTAAAGTTCAAATAAAAAAAAAATTGAAATATTTTTAGAGGTACAGAGATGGAAAGTTTTCATTTTTATGCACCGATCATTTCATTTTTATGCACAGATCATTTGGTTGAATTTTTATTGACACTTTGATGCGATAAAAATTCTTTTAAAAAAACGAATTTTAAAGGATTTTTGTCGACCTTTTCAATGGCATTGTTGGTTTTTTTAAAAAAATGTAAATTTGACCTTAAAATTCAAGGTCAAATTATTAAAAAAATGTATCTTATAAAGCGCCTATTTTGATATTATTTTAACTGAGTTTTTACATTTAAAAATAATTGTTTTGTATAAAACAACACTCAAAAAGTACGAATACCGCGTGTATAAAAACAAATAAAAAAATATTTTCGCAATAAGGAACACTCGATCCATTTTTTAAAAATGTTTTTAAATGAAAAAAACGTCAGGCTTTTAAAAAAAAATCTCAAAATAGACGCTTATAAGATAAATTTTTTTTTAATAATTTGAACTTGAAATTTAAGTTAAAATGTTTATTTTTTTAAAAAACCACCAATGCCAGTGAAAAGGTCGTCAAAAATACTTTAAAATTCGTTTTTTAAAAATAAATTTTTATCGCATCAAAGTGTCAATAAAAATTCAACCAAATATGATCTTTGCAAAAAAATGAAAACTTCCCATCTCTATAACTCTAAAAACATTTTCAAGAAAAAAATTTTTATTTGCACTTATTTATTCTAAAATTTTGGCATAATTATATCTAAATCGGTTTTTTGGTGTGACCGTTAACGCGTTTCAGCCCATATTTAACTTTTTGTTTTCATCATATTAGTTTTCGTTAGTTAGTAAAAAACAATTGTGTCTGACACTTATTTTAAAAAATTTTATGAAACTTGGAATTTTGGATCTGTTAATAAAACACTTAACTTCAAACCAAATTTTCAAAAAATTTTCTTAATAAAGTAAAAAAAAAATTTGTGTTTTAAAAAAATTTTCAAATAAAAATTTTGGCACTTAAATTTTTTTTTTATTTGTTTACTTCAAATATTTTCCAAAAAATTTTGGAACCTAAAATTTTTTTTAAGCATTTTTAATGAAACTTTAAACCGTTAAAACTTACTTAGAAAATTTTAAAACTTTTTTTTTAAATAATTTTTAGTTAAATTTAAAAAATTTTCAAAACATTAGAAAAATTTCTTAACATTTTTGTTAAAGCATTATCTTTACGTTTGAAACATTATTCTTAATTATATAATACAACATGCCATTACTTGTACAAAGAAATATCTACTTATAAGTGCGTTCATTTAATTTTCAGCAGCCAAATAAAAAAAATTTCATGCTGACGAGTCGAGTTCAATTTTTATTTTCCATGCTGCAAGTCCCGTACAACAAACATAACTTGTGCAGCGCAGTAACCAGACAATTCAGTCGTGTGTGCTGTTTTTTGTTTTTTTTAAACTGAAGCTGAACTGTGTGCTGGCAAGTTTGTCAATTTCAAAAAAAAAACTTTTACTGTACTGCTGCTGAAGAAAATTGACAATTTTTAACAGCTCAGTTCTTGACTGCTGTTTTGTTTTGATAATGTTTATGCTGACAAAACAGTACAAATTATGTGTTTTTGCTGAAAATCTAGGCAGTATTTTCAACACTGCTTAAAAACATAACAAAATATTAACCAAACTTGGAAAAATATTTTGTTTTCTTTTCTATAACTCGATATAATACAATGCACATATAATTATTTGTCTTAGGTATAAGAACATATGAGTGAAATTATTCTTCTTTGCAGGCTGTGATTTTCTATTTGATTTTGATCACTACGCTACGTAGGGGGACAGTTACGGGTAGCTAACCCAGCCTTTAGTTTATATTCGGACATTACTGAAATGTGTTTTTATGGTAAACATTTTTTTTTTCTGTAAAGAAATTAAAAAAATATTCTTTAAAAACAACTTATTTTCTTAAAATCAATTTCAAATTGCATTAAAGGCCAAATTAAACAAAACGACAAATAAAAATAAACATATTCTCAAAACTGAGTCAACATGACGTTATATTTTCAGCAAAAAACGAATTAAAAATATTTTTTGCAAAACAAGAAATAATAAAATAATTTTTTGCAAAACAAGAAAAAAAATTTACAGACAAAAACAAATTTTTACAGACAAAAAAAAAAATTACCATAAAAACACTTTTTAAGTAATGTCCGAATATTAAATAATTTAAGAAAAAAAATATATTTTTTTACTTTGTTCGGAACTCTCCGATTTTGAAGCCAAGGCCATTGTCTCACAGGATCAATATTTTAATGTGTTAATGTCAACCCTAAAAGGCAACTTTACCGACCCGACGTTTTCGAAATAGATCTAATTAGCTCCACCCTAATGTAAAAAACTTTAAAGCGGTACTTATTGTTGTTGGGAATACTTTTAGTTAAAAAAAAAAACACAATGTTTATGATTTGTTTCAACGACACAATAAGATTGTGCGTGTACGAGCAAGTGTAAAAAGACAAACAAAAAACTAACAGCATTATTTTGCATATTTTTCTTATACATACATACATCCTAATACATTTTTTCACAAAGCATAATTTACTTTTTCATCAAAACGTTTTTTTTACTACCCCCATATTTATAATAAGTTTTCCAACAATTTTTTTAAAACATTTTTTTACAAAAACATTCTAAGCGATCAGTGTATGTTAAAAATATTCTATAACACGGTGTTATTTTTATAATCTCTACTATGTTTGTTATTCTAAAAACGAACGTTTGTTTCATTCTAATCGTTCAAACACGACATTTTTCGTGTTCGTTTAAACAAGCACAGCAATTTTTTTAATTTGTTGTTTAGCATCATAGTAAACATTCTCATTCGCAAACACTGTACTCTAAAAATAGTGTACTCTGAAGCGAATGATTTGGTGTAAGCGAAGAAGGGAATACATTTGAGCTCATGTCTGGTTAAAACACCTCAATTCAACCGAAAAAAGTAGCATTTTTGACCTTACCCCTTTCGAATTTTATGAAACTTGGAATATAGTTGGGCCCTTACAAAAAAATCATAGTGCCAAAATTTTGGACTTCTGGTAGTTTTTCTTCCCGAGATATGGGGTCTTGAAAATTGGCAAAATCGTAAAAATGATTATTAAACAAGTAGAAAAGTAAATATCGATTTTGCCGAATCTATGAATACCCTCCACAACGCATTTTTTTAAAGGGCAGAAATATTTTATTTTGATTAAAAAACTCTTTTTTTTGTCATTTTTAAAAAAAAAAAAGAAAAATTATTAATTTTTTTTTTTTGAGTGTAAAATTTTTTTCGAGTGTAATGTTTTTTTACAGTAAAAATATTTCTGAGTGAAAAATATTGTCATTTTTGTAAAAAAAAACAAACTAATTTTTTTTGTGTAAATTTTTTTTTGAGTGTAAAATTTTTTTTGAGTGTAAAATTTTTTTAGAGTGTAAAATTTTTTTCGAGTGTAATTTTTAAGTTACCAATGCTTTTAAAACTAAACAAGTTTAAAAAGCATTGCTTTAAAATTAAACAAGTTTGAAAAGCATTGTTTAGTAACCACCAATGCTTTTAAAACTTGTTAAAACACGTGGCATTTTAGATGAAACTAATCTGAAATTCAGGATTTTGCTTATAACTTTTGAACCACTGGACCGATTGAGCTGAAATTTAATACCAAACAGACCCGGGGAACGGCAAAGATTCATGTCAAGCTTCAGTAGTCTTATTACTGTCTTTCGAAAGTTATCGTGTTTTTTATCTCGTAAATTCGCGAAACACCCTTGCCGAAATTTTCTCTTTTGCTTATAACTTTTGAACCACTGGACCGATTTGGCTGGATTGCAATTCCAACCTGACCAGGTAAATGACAAACATGTATGCCAATCTTGAGTAGCCTCTGTAAAGCCTTTCAAAAGTTAGCGTGTTTTCTACGGACGGACAGACAGACAGACAGACAGACGGACGGACGGACGGAGATCGCTAGATCGACTTAAAATCGATCGAGGATAATGAATATATGGGGCATTCCATGTGAAATCGGACACTTTGAAAAACTTTTTTTTTAGATTTTCCCAATTTATTCACAGTTTTTAGTACCCTTCGAAAACTCCTTCGTGGTAAATTTTCAGATTTTTTTGATGACCCGTTCAAAAGATATCGAATTTTTAAAAATTGGTAGTTTGTTCCTTTACTCAAACTTCTTTTAATCATAACTTCTTCAATAATGGTCCAAATTTCAATTTTTTTTTTCAAAATTTTTGTTTTTTTACGTACTTTCTAAAAAAAAATCCCAACAAATTCTTAAAAGCGCTCTAGTGTGCGATTTTTAAGTTATAAAATTTAAATCTCATTTTTGAAAATGTTTGTACTCTTCGATTTTTTTGAAATTTTTTTTTGTAAAACTTCTATCAATTCTACAAATTTTTTGCCCAGGAAGATCGTGGGATAACGATTATTACTATTTTTTAAAATTTTTTGAAAAAATTTTACTGTAATTTTCCAATCTTAAAATCATTTCTACTGCTCCAATGGTGCATCATAGAGGGGTCATTTATAAGACCGACCCCCATTAATTTTTAAGTGTTAACATTTCTTTGGAACAAACTAATACCCTATCTCCAATTTCTAAGGGGGCTCCCACACAAAACGACATTTTTTAAAATTTGTTCCAACCGCTCTAACTGCCCTAATAGTGCCCTTAGAGCAACAAAATGTATGACCGACCTACAATATTTTTTTATTCCAAACATTTTCTCTGAACACACCTAGCCTCTATCTTCAACTGTTAAGGCGGTCCCCATACATTTTTTTTTATTTTTTGTAAATTTGTTTTATTTAACCAGCTTCTACCGGTCCAATGGTGCATCCGAGAGGGGTCATTAGTGAGACCGACCGCCATTTATTTTTACCCTACAACATTTTTTCAAAACATACCTACGCCCTATCTCCTCTCACTAAGTAGGCTCCCATACAAATAACAGTTGGAGCAAATTTTATAAAAATGTAATTTTGTATGGGAGCCTACTTAGGGAGTGGAGATAGGGCGTAGGTATGTTTTGAGTAAAAATAAATGGGGGTCGGTCTCACTAATGACCCCTCTCGGACGCACCATTGGACCGGTAAAAGCTGATTAAATAAAACAAATTTACAAAAAATAAAAAGAATTGTATGGGGAACGCCTTAACAGTTGAAGATAGAGGCTAGGTGTGTTCAGAGAAAATGTTTGGACTAAAAAAATATTGTAGATCGGTCATACATTTTGATGCTCTAAGGGCACTATTAGGGCAGTTAGAGCGGTTGGAACAAATTTTAAAAAATGTCGTTTTGTGTGGGAGCCCCCTTAGAAATTGGAGATAGGGTATTAGTTTGTTCCAAATAAATGTTAACACTTAAAAATTAATGGGGGTCGGTCTTATAAAGGACCCCTCTATGACGCACCATTGGAGCAGTAGAAATGATTTTAAGATTGGAAAATTACAATCAAATTTTTTCAAAAAATTTTATAAAATAGTAATAATCGTTATCCCACGATCTTCCTGTGCAAAAAATTTGTAGAATTGATAGAAGTTTTACACAAAAAAATTTCAAAAAAATCGAAGAGTACAAACATTTTCAAAAATGAGATTTAAATTTTAAAACTTAAAAATTGCATACTAGAGCGCTTTTAAGAATTTTTTGGAACTTTTTTAGAAAGTACGTAAAAAAACAAAAATTTTGAAAAAAAAAAAATTTGAAATTTGGACCATTATTGAAGAAGTTATGATTAAAAGAAGTTTGAGTAAAGGAACAAACAACCAATTTTTAAAAATTCGATATCTTTTGAACGGGTCATCAAAAAAATCTGAAAATTTACCACGAAGGAGTTTTCGAAGGGTACTAAAAACTGTGAATAAATTGGGAAAATCTAAAAAAAAAGTTTTTCAAAGTGTCCGATTTCACATAGAATGCCCCATATATACTTTATGGGGTCCTAGACCAATATTTCGATGTGTTACAAACGGAATGACAAACTTATATATACCCTCTATCACTAGAGTGGAGGGTATAAAAAAAAACTTTATTCAAAAAGTTTTTTTTTTTTTTGAGAAAAAAATTTAAAAAAATTTATTGGAAAACAAGTAGAAAAGTTAAATTCGACTTGGTCCAGTCTTTTAATACCTCCACAATATTAACCAAGTACGAGAATAAACATGCCTGCGAATTTTGTACTCTTGTCCAAAACATTAACTCATGATAATGTTTTGCGGAAGATTTGGGTGTAAGAAAAGTTTTTTTTAGAAAAAATAATGTTATATTACTTTGAATGAAACTAAAAAAAGTTTACAGGTTTTTGTTTCCCGATTCCAAAATGGTCACTAAAATATTTCTATCACGTCACAGTTTTGAGAAAATTGCAGTTAAAGTGTCAAAAAAGGCCCATTTTGACCATTTTTGAGCGCCTATAAATTTAGATCCTGACATGCGAATGACTTGATATCAAGCTCATTCGAAAGTTCGTAATTTTCTCTTTAAGACAAAATCAAATTTTCTTAGAATTTAATTTTTTATAATGGTGATAAATTTTTGTACGAGTTGCAAAGTGTCGTAAAAGAAAAACTTAGACAATAATTAAGGAGGCAAGTCCTAATTTCAGGTTGGTTTGTTAGTACTTCATATATGAAAATTATATTTTTTAAAACCTTCAAAGGGTTAAATATATATGTCTGTGTTTCAGTTTGTGTGTGCATTTAAGTTGTTACATTTGTCTTTTTTTTTTGTAAAATAAAGAAACATTCTTTCAAAGTTTCACCTTAACCATCTAAACTAACCATCTTGTTAAGAGTGCCAAAACACTAATTTACTTTTTATTTTATTTTTTGTTTCACTCTAAATATTTTGTTTTCATTTTCATTCCAATTTTTCTTTTTTTCTTTCCAGTATTTCTATCTAAAAATATTTTTTGTTTAGACATTTTAGCTCTCAACTACATTTTAGATAAAATTAAACATTAAGCATCTGTTTGGAAATAAAAATAAAATAAAAACGTCGTACAAACCAGGCAGTCAGAAATTAAACTGCCACCTACAGTACAATACAATACCTACACAACTTTAAAGAAGGCTTCAGATGAAGCAGCCTTAGTAGCTGAATGAAATTACACAAGTCTACCTTAACAACACACATATAAACACAAAAATATGTTGGTATTTTTGTGTATTTATAAAACAGAAAATACATATAAACAAAAATACTAACAACATATACAGACAAAAGGAAAAAATGCCATAAGAACACTCAAACACAAATAAAACAACACACACACATACACACACAGTCATACTGAAATTCTGGCAAAGCTTTAGATTTTTTTATAAAAAGTTAAATGGATTTTTTATTTTAAAAATACAAAAGCTTACAACAACATCAAAAATATAAGGCAAATAAACCTACACAAATAGACATACACACACATGCATACATGTATGTTTGTATGTACGTTTAGTAGCACTTGCCTACATACATTTACAACCTTAGAGGCATTCAACAGTCAGTTTAGAATCATTCAGTTGTTTTAGGTATTCGTTCATATTAAATACACACACCCATACACAGAGAAAAAGAGTAGGTTTATGAAATATAAAATATAAAGGAATTGTTTTCATTCACAAAACACGTCTAGTGTTTACCTTTTTGTTGCTGTTGTTGTTGCTGTTGATACTGCTGGCGTTCTTCTTGTTGTTTTATTTTTTATTGTATACCAGTCGAGTCTATCTTTATAAATTTAGTTATGAATTATGAGGTTTTCATTTTTTTATTCTACCAATGCACATGTATACAGAATCTGGCTAAATAAATAGGAATGATAAGAAATTTTAATGCAATTTGTTGTTTTGCTACAATTCGGTGTTATTCGGTTATTTTAATTGCAACAAAAAAAAAAAAAAAAAAATGCCGACAAATTTTGTACTTTTGTCCAAAACAGAAAATCATAATCACGTTTTGCTGAAAATTTGGGTGTTCTTGCCAAAGCAAGGTGCAGTCCAAACCAAAAGAGTTGTAAATTTGGTAGATGTGTGTATTACTTAATTATTTTTACATTTTGTAGAAAACAAAATATTCGGCACAGAAGAGCTTACACTTTTACATGTTTTTTGTACATTTGTTAAACAAATGAAACATTTTATGTCAGAAGTTTAGACTTGATGCAAAAGTAGTTTTGGTAATAAAAAAAAATAGAAATAATTTGAAAAAAAAATTTAAGAAAAAATTTTATTTTGAGAAAGATTATTCTAGCTCAAGGTCATATGTCTTTTACTAAAAGTAACAATTTTCAAGAAACTTTTTATAAAGTTGTTTGTTTTAAATTGATTGGTTTGGTCATTTTGCAAGATCGTCAAGAGTATTTAGCAAATTAACAATCGTTAATTATATATTTCTCAAAATAGAATTTTAAGGGTCGAATAAAAAATAATTTGTATAACTATAAAAATTAAAACAGACTAAAAAAAATAAATTTAAGAAAAAAGTTTTGATAAAGAAAAAAAAATTTTGAAAAGCAAAAAAAAAATTTGAAAAACAAAATTTCTTTTCGATGACAAAAAAAATTGAGGTTAAAAAAATTAACGGAAAAAAATTGATAAAATAAAAATTTATGAAAAACAAAATTTTTGATAAAAAATAATACTTTATAAAAGAAATTGATAAAAAAAAACATTTTTGACGAAAAAAAAATATTTGATGATTTGAAGAAAAAAAATTAATGAAAAAAAATTTGAGGAAAAAAAATATTTGATGAAATAAAGCATTTATAAAAAAAAAATGAGAAAAAAACATGAAAAAAAATAAGAAAAAAAAAATTGTTGAAAAATAATTATGTTACCATTTATTCACCAGCTGGTAAAAAAAGTTTTTTAATTAAAATTAATCAGAATTTAAATAAAATGGATAGCGCGCAACGGTGAATACCCCTTAAAAGGTTGTACCCATAGTGACATAGTAGGATAAGAAATGGCGTTTGAAAAAGTAGTAAACAAAAACCATATGGTATTGTTTACGAAATTTTATCACAAATCGAAATGTGAGCGAGATGGAAGATACCAGTTTTACAGTGAGAATGCAGATTGTTTTTTGTCTCTCTTTGCTTTACGTTTGAACTTTAGTTTGGCATTGCCAAAATTTTCCAATTACACAGTGCAACACCCAAAATCGGAATGGGATGAAACCAAAAGCAAATGAAAGTTGACATATTCCATAACAAACCCCTCAAGGCTTTTTTTCTAGTTCAGAGCTAGATTTTTTTTTACACGCATTTGAAGTTAGTGCACTTTTATTATAATTATAATAATAAATGCTTGAAAACTGTATTAGTGGCGAATGATTAATATTGTAATTGCCTTTAAATAACAATCATACGCAACGGTGTCCAATGGTTTATATTAATAATTGCCTTTAAATAACAATCATACGCAACGGTGTACAGTGTTTTATTTTAATAATTTGGCTTTTCAGTAAATAGGTACTGGACCGATTGCAGCTAAATTCACACTAGTCATAGCTGAAGTAATTTTGAGCTTATGTTTGGAAACTGGACCCTACATGTCCAATAAGGGCACCACCGGGGACCTTTAAAGTATGACATGTTTAGTACACAAAAACTTTAAATGCTTTAAAATCACCAACTTTAAATGTGTGTAAAATAAAATCTAGCTCTGACCTAAAAAAAAGGCCTTGAGGGTTTTGTTATGGAAAACGTCAGCTTTCATTTGCTTTTGGTTTCATCCCATTCCGATTCCGAAAGTTCGATTTTGTAGCACTGTGTTATCTTTGGTGATGCCAGATCTACAAAACGGTTGATGGATTACTTTATAACTTTGGTTGTACCCTCGTAAATAGCCCATTTATTTAAGCCTTTGCACAACAACCAGCATATAGTCATATGAGGCATTCCACTCCAAATGTTCCACTACAGAAAAACCATAGTGTGTTCAATAGCATATCATTGGCAAAGTATTCTCACTTAGGGTACTATTAAATAGCAAAAATAAAATTTAAGATTTTTCAAAAAGTGGACCTTGTAGGCATGGTCAAATATTGAAAATTTCAGCATTTTTTTTGACTAACAAGGGAAGTCTCCCTAGTTTCACCCGCGGATCTTTATGGAATTGGTTTTATTTTGTAGAGCAAAAAAAATAAAGAGACACGTATTTTTTTAGTGGCCCGAATTCATATTTAGGGGGTAATAAGGAGTGGGAAGACAAGGCCATTTTTCATTTTTTTTTTTTGTTTATCTCCTACCCAGAAAAGTCGAGATTTTGGAAGCAGTGCGTTTTGCGTAAATCGTAAAAAAACTGAAAAAGGTAAATTTCCCCCCATACAAATCGATCCCCCCTAAAAATGAATTTGGGCCGCTAAAATAAAATACGTGTCGAATTAATTTTCGTTCTTAACAACATATCCAAATTTCGTGAAGATCGGAGGGTGACACCAGGGAGACTTCCCTTGTAAGTATCTTTATTTTTTTAGAAGAATTTCTGATTTTTTTAATTTTAAACTTAAAATTTATCGTTTTTTGCCTTGTTTTCAAGAAAAAATTTTAAACATTGCACTACGCTTATATTTTACAATATTGGGGTATATTACGAATGCGTATAAGTAATATTAACTTTTAAGAAACATTTAAAATAGAGATGTAATCGTGGGTGAGTTTTTTTTTATGATCACGCCAACGGCGTATGCAGGACTGTTTTTTCAGGGCCCAACAACAACAACAAAAAATTTTTTGTTGTTTTTTCGTGAGATTTGTGTTTTCCAATACATATAAAAACAAGTAGAAAAATTAAATTCGACTTGGTCGAATCTATGAATACCCTCCACAATGTTATCTGATAGTAATTTTCTAAAAAAAATTCAAAAAATTGCATTCAAAATTTTTTATTAGAAATATATTAATTTGAGTAAAACGTTTTTTTAATCAATCAAATTTTTTTGAGTGTAACATTTTTTTGACTGTCAACATTTTTTGAGTGTGCCATTTCATTAAAAAAAAATAATGTGTACATTTTTTTTTGAGTGTAACATTTTTTTTGAGTGTAAAAATTTTTTGCAGTGTACAATTTCTTTGAGTAACAAGATTACTTTGTAAAATATTTTTGTTGTTTTATACCTCCATATATGTATGTAATGCAAAAAAAACTATTTCACATTTTCCATGTTTTTATTTTACGTTTTTTTCCTTAAAAACCAACAACAACCTAACATTAAATCATATGTATAAGTCCCACTTTTTTTGATTTTTTTTCCAAAAATACTTACTATACCGTTACATACATTTACAAAAACAATAACAACACAATAACAAATATTTACTTGTCTAACAACTAAACTGCACGCCACGGCAAGAAAACTAACAACAAGTTTTAAGAAAACTGGTATTTCACCATGCTGTTAAAACTTGTTTAATGAGTTTTCAACAGTTTAAGGTGAAACCAATCTAAAATTCAGGGCTTTGCTTATAACTTTTGAACCACTGGACCGATTTTGCTGAAACTCAAAACCAAATAGGGTTGGGGAACGACAAATATATATGCTAAGCTTCAACACCCTCAGAATTGTCTTTCGAAAGTTAGAGTGGTTTAAATCTCGTAAATTCGTAAAATACCCTTGCCGAAATTTACTCTTTTGCTCGTAACTTTCGAACCACTTGACCGATTTCGCTGGATTGCAATACCAACCTGACCCGGTAAATGGTCAACATATATGTCAAACTTCAGGAGCCTCCGTAAAGTCTTTCAAAAGTTAGCGTGTTTTCAACGGACAGACAGACAGACGGACGGACGGACGGACGGACGGACGGACGGACGGACGGACGGACATCGCTAGATCGACTTAAAATCGATCAAGGATCATGAATATATATACTTTATGGGGTCCTAGACCAATATTTCGAGGTGTTACAAACGGAATGACAAACTTATATATACCCTCTATCACTAGAGTGGAGGGTATAAAAATATTTTTTTGTTGTTGTTGTTGGGCCCCCCTCTGTATACGCCGATGGATCACGCACGCTCACGTAGGAAACATTTTAATCAGGCACGAACTTTTATTTTATATGTGACAAAATTTTTTTCTACTCACATGAGCGTGAGGAAAATGAAAAATCTTGCGTGATTGCGTGATCATTTGAATGTGTGATCATCAAAAAAAACTCACCCACGATCCCATCTCTATTTTAAACGTTTCTAAAGAGTTAATATACTTGAGGCCCTATGTTCCTTATAGAAATTTCAAGGATTATATATATATATTAGAGTGTCCCTTATTTTGGAAATGTTGGAAATCTTGAGACGGTACCCGCTCATTTTTTTCCTTTTGACTTAAAAATAACTCAGGAAAAATTTTACGCCCCTAGGACCACGCCTTCCCTACGCGACGGGGCCTTAAAGAGCGGGGCCTAAAAAATCATTTTTCCATACAAACCAAAAAAATTTTTTTTTGATTTTTAATTTTTTTGTTATTAATTATTATATTACTTGGTTTGCTTATTCACGACAAAAAATTTGATTTTGGAGGGATAAGTCTTTCAGCGCTAAAAAATTTTTCGCAAAAAAAAAATTTGGGCGGCCGGGGTCCTACAGTAAAAAATTTTTAAAAAATATTTTTTTTTAGTTTTGACCAGCAACGGTTTTAGCTGCTATGTTGCTTTAAATGATATATATTCCAAAAAAAAAATTATTCATATCTGTGACATCTTTATCTTTTTCGAAAAAAAAATTTTGAGCCGTAGGAATCCTACGGTAAAAAATTTTTAAAAAATATTTTTTTTTAGTTTTGAAAAGCAATGGTTTTAGTTTTTATGTTGTTTTTAATGATATATATTCCAAAAAAAATATTATTCATATTTGTGACATTTTTATCGTGTATCGAAAAAAATCATCAATGCATTTTTTACCCTTTTTTAGAACACGATTAAGATGTCATAGATACAAAAAATATTTTTTTATGAATATATATCATTTAAAGCAACATAGCAGCTAAAACCGTTGCTGGTCAAAACTAAAAAAAAATATTTTTTAAAAATTTTTTACTGTAGGACCCCGGCGGCTCAAAATTTTTTTTTGCGAAAAATTTTTTAGCGCTGAAAGACTTATCCCACCAAAATCAAATTTTTTGTTGTGAATAAGCAAACCAAGTAATATAATAAATAATAACAAAAAAATTAAAAATCAAAAAAAAAATTTTTTGGTTTGTATGGAAAAATGATTTTTTAGGCCCCGCTCTTTAAGGGCCCGTCGCGTAGGGAAGGCGTGGTCCTAGGGGCGTAAAATTTTTCCTGAGTTATTTTTAAGTCAAAAGGAAAAAAATGAGCGGGTACCGTCTCAAGATTTCCAACATTTCCAAAATAAGGGACACTCTAATATATATATATAAATAGTTAATATTAATCATACGCCTGCGTAATATACCCCATTATTGTAAATACAAACAAGGAGCAATGTTCAACAGTTTATTTCTTGAAAACAAGGCAATAAACCTCACTGAAAATTTTAGTGAGGTTTTATTTTAAACATGTTAAAATAAAATAAAATTGTGGCATGTTTTTTGATAAATAAAGTTTAAGTTTAAATTTTAAAAATTCAGAACTTCTTCTGAAAATTATCCAGTTTTTATTTTTTTAATCGATTGTCCACACTCTAAAAAACGCATGTAAACTTACTATTATAAATTGGGTAAATTTTTGTTGAATAGCACGCATTATGTGTTAATATAAAAACTAAATGCGTATAATAAATTCAAACCGATTAAACACAGCAAATTAAAAATATTATCCGTTAATTCAAATATTTTACACGCAAATGCGTAAATAAAATTGTCGAACAACATACATACACACATGTTAAATAACTAAAACGTCAGATAAAAGTATAAGCTTCCGTAGCGTAGTGGCTAAGAAGTGTACTTTCAAATCGGAAGGTGTCGAGTTCGATGCTGGCTGGCGCCGAATGTTTTTTTTTTGTTTTTTTGTTATATTTATTCACCTCTTTTTTATTTAAATTGACCACATGTGTCAATTTACACATTCAGAGTAAAATTACCCAATTTATAGTAGGAGTCCAGTTTCCTACTATAAATTGGGTAAATTTCAACAAATTTTGATTAGAGTGCATATAAAAATCTAGAAAAAAAAAACTTTGATTTTAAAGACTTCACTGCACTTAAAATAAATTCTCTGTCCAATCAGCAGAAAATCTGCTGAAAATACATCCATTTTGAGCCATATGAGAAATCTGCTGATTTTAGCAGACACGGTTTGCTAAATATCTGTCATAAGAGGTGAATAAATATAACAAAAAAAAAAAAAAACATACGCCGCCAGCCAGCATCGAACTCGCCACCTTCTGATTTGAAAGTACGCTTCTTAACCACTACGCTACGGAAGCTTATACTTTTATCTGGCGTTTTAGTTATTAAACATGTGTGTTCTTCGACAGCAGAGGAATCTGATTTTATCAGAAATATCTGCTGATTTTACCAGAAAAATCAGCTAATTTTAGAAGAACAATCTGCTGATTTGAGCGGAATAATCTGCTGATTTCAGCAGCACAATCTGCTAATTTCAGCAGAGCAATCTGCTGATTTCAGCAGAACAATCTGCTGATTTCAGCAGAACAATCTGTTCTGCTTTTTTTTTATATAAAAAAATTTCTTGAAAAAATAATGAAATTCAGCAAACAAAATCAGTATAAACATAGTAAAATGTCTGTTAATTTCTTAAACTGAAGGACAGAGATTTTAGTAAAAATATCCTTCTCAGCAGAACAATCTGCTAAAAGATTGCTAATTCAAATTGAAAGTCGTTTTACAGATTTTTTGACAGAGTTTTTCTTTTGAGTGTGTGTTTCATTAAATTTGCATAAATATTGAAATAAAGGTACTAAATAAAAAATCCGATATTTTCAATATTTGACCATGCCTACAAAGCCTTCTTTTGGAAAAAATCTGACAAATTCCCAAAATGGCCAAAATAAATAAATTTAAAACAGAAAACAAAGTGCCCCAGGGGGTTGATACACCACTTAAGATGGAGAAGTTGGTTGGTGAATGTGCTCCATAAGAATTGTATTTTTTTTAGTTTTTTTTTCTTAAATTTTGTTTTTTTATAAATTCATAAATGTTTTCAACTATAATTCTTCAAAAAGAAAGATCTTTTCAAAATATTTCGAGTAATTTTATTTCTTGGCGATTGTTCTCCACCCTCTTGGCGAATGTGCCCCATGGATGGGGCAGTTTTACCAATTTGGGTTATTTTAAAAACTTAAAAACAAAATAGAAATCAAACAGAAAAATAACATTTATGGTAAAAAATTTAAAGGTAACACTTATAAGATCTTAAATAAAAAAGAATTTAGTAAAAAAAGTCTTTTCTAATATATTTTAATACCAAAAACTTTTCTGGGTAATGCTTATGAAAGATTTTTCTAAATTACAAAAAATATGAAAAACTTTAATCCTTCATAATTTTCCTTCCACTTACTGTTTACTAAAATATACGAATGTTTAAATAAAACTGGGGAGTAAATGAATGTGCACCATGTTTGTTAGAGGAAATTCCGTATTTAAATTATATTTAGAATTCATAAGATTTTTTCTTTTATTTTTGTTTTGTTTTCCGTTTGTTTTTCTTTATGCTTTTAATCTTAAAATATCATTAAATTAAGACAAATATTCATATAAACATACGATTTTGTGTGAATATATATTATCATTATAATTTCTAAACGAACGCAAGAGTTGGTTTACAGTTTGCCTTTAGGGTGGTACAAAAAAAGTATTCCTATAAGATTATAAGAGTATGTCAGTCTAGACGGGTTAATGGCTCATTTGTGTTTTTTTTTTTATTTTTAAGATATATCTTATGATAATAAAGTTGTTTAAAGTAATGAAATAAATACAATATGGTTAATGTAATTCTCATAATTAGTAGCATTAAGTTAGACTAGATAATGATGAAATAAATTGTTATTAAAATAATTACACGGTGCTACCAAAGAGAAAAAAAAATTAGCATAGGTTCTCAATATTTGAATAGTTCATGCGAATAAAGACGATTAGACCATTTGTAGAATTTTACAGGGGACAATAAAAACGCTGGAAACGGTTAAAAAATAATATTTTTGTCAACTTTTTGGTATTAGCTTAAAGATTTAGGTCACATCTACCTATATACAAAATTTTAGTAAGGTATTCGAAAGAGAACTTGCCAAAAATTGGACTTAAATTTTTTGCTTAAATGGAAAAAGGACGAATATCCAAAAAAATGTATTGAAATTTGAATAAAAATGTGTTATTTTGCTGCAGATTTTGACTACATTTTCATGAGACTTGCAATACTTGACGAACTATGGTTGGTATTTGTTTGTAACACTTTAAGGACTTCAAGGATACACTTTTTAAGGATTGCCAGGACATGCAAAAAAAATTTTTTTTGTTAATTTTTTTTTTAATATTCCTGCCATTTGATGCAGTAGTAATCCTTTATGACACTAAATACATTTTTAGGAATTATAATATTAACCCTTGACTGCATATTACGACGTAACATAAAAGGACATGAAAAAATTTTTGTTTTTTATTCCTGACATTGGATGCAGTATTAACACTAAAAGTTTGTACATGCTAAGATTGTTTTTTTTGTGTACAATTTCAAATTTTAGCTTATATCAATTTTAAACTCGCAGCTAAATAATTTTTATATAATATTTTGTTAAGGATGGATATTCGCCCTTTTTGCTTTCCACACTTTAAAGTCTTATAACTCAAGAACGGTAAAATTGTTTGCCAATATAATAAGTGTGGTTTGTTCCTCGTAATGTTCTTTTAACACATTGTTACCGAAAGTAAAATTTTTGTATGTTTTTGTGTTGTATTTAATCAAAATTGTGCGTTAGTTTACTCACAATTTAAACAAAAATATAAAAATATACGAATTATTGCACTTTCAAAGTAATTTTTTTTAGCCTTAAAAGTCAAAATTTCCCCAAAATTTCTGCATAGGATTGTAGGGCTCTGCTAATAAAATGCATTTATGCAAAAAAACGTGTTTGCGAAAAAGTGGTCTATTCGTCCTTATTCGCATGAACTATTCATTTAATAAACAAAACTCCCAAAACTACAGATTTTTTTTATTTAATTTTAAAAAAATATTTCTTAAAAATTTAATATTTTGAGTAGTTTTATTCTAGCTCGGGGTCATTATTTTCTTTACTAATTAAGACTATAATATTCTCATAGAATAATTTTCAAGAAAATTATTTTTCTGTTTTTTATTTATTTGTGTTGGTCATTTTTGCAAGACTTAATCGACGAATTAGTCAGATTCCATTGTCAAGATTATTTAGCAAGTATAAAAACCCTATACTACAACTGACGATAATCGTGATATTAGGCACGTCTCCGAAACAGAAAATGCAAATGCCTTCATTTGTGTCTGCAATTCCAGATCATGTTGGTAACCCTTGCGAAATAATGTAAGAGACAAAAAAGTTGAATGAAAGTATGAAGTGAGGTTGAGATTGCTACACTCAAAAAAAAAATATTGTAAAACTAGCAAAAAAAAATGGTTAAAATTAACAAAAAAAACTGTAGTTTTGGACGTTGCAAAAATTTTGGTAATATTAGCAAAACCATTTTGCTAATCAAAAAATTAGAAAAAAAATGGTAAAATTACAAGAATACCATTTTAGTTTTGTAAAAAATCAACCTTGTAAAAATATCAAAAAATATGGTAAAATTACCAAAAAAAAATGGTAAAATTGAATTAGATAAAAAAATTTGTAATTTGGTAAAAAAACTGTTTTATTTAGTATTTTTTTTTTCTCTGATTAGTAGTTGATTTAAAATTTGGTGAATATACTAAAAAAATTTTTGCCTGTTTTTGAGCACCACATTCTTTAAATGTAGTAATAGCAGCATATTACTTCAGTTGTTGGATGGTTTCTTCGGCTTGATGGTGGCAGCATCTTCTTTTGCCTTCTTCTCAGCAGCTGTAGTTGCAGTAACTGGACTTCCAACAACATCAAAATCCAAAATGATTTTTTTTTTTCACTTAAACACTTTAAACAAAAAATTTAAAGAACAACACTTCACTTTTTTTATTTTTTTTGCGTCATTTTTTTAGCTTAAGTAGAACAAATGAGATTTGCGTAGTAGTCTACACAAGAAATTTCTTACATTTTCAGGTAAAATTTGTAAAAAATTAAAAATTTTTTTCGAATTTTTAATTTTTTTCACATGTATTTAAAAAAAAAATAAAAAAAAAAAACTTTTGGATATTGAAGATTAGATATCTAACTATGTGTTAAAATTTTAAAAAAATAATTTTTCAAAATTATTAACTTTTTATTAACAATTTAGGTGGCAAATTTGAAAAAATTTTCATATAAAATTAGCAAAAAATATGGTAAAATTAGCAAAAAATATGGTAAAAAATACTAAAAATTGTGTAGCCTATTTTTGAGCGCACATGCAGTTGATGGATGGCTACTTTGCTATGGTGTTGGCAGCATCATCAATCTGCAATGATTTTTTTTCACACTAGAACATTTGAAACAATTTTTTTTTTAAACTAAAAAAATAAAAATAAAAAGTATTACCATTTCTTTAAGGAAAATACTAATATTTTTGCTAAAATTATAGTAAAATGAAAAAAAAAAACTAGCAAGAAAATATAGTAAATATACCAAAAAATTATTGTATTTTACCAATAGTAAATTGCCAAAAAAACTGTAAAAGTTAAATTTTTACAATGTTTTTTGCTAAAGTTTGGTTGAAGTAAATTACAACACCTTTTACTAATATTTTGACTAAGTTATTTTTTTGAGTGTAGAAATAGAATTGTAGTGTTGGAAACTGTCGAAATTTATTCTGTAGAAACTATAAATATTCACATATATAAAAAACAATTTTCATTAACAAGACAAACCGACATTTAAAATCCTACTGATGATGACACTAACTGGGGTGTTTGAAACCGAAATGGGAAATACCAGAAATGTCTATAATTTTTAGAAATTCAATTTTTCTTCTGCATTTTTTCAACTTGAACCCTTATGATATTACTACGAGGGTACAGTTTTCGTCTTCTAATTCCAAATGGGAGTAGAGTCGAATATGTATTAATATTTTAGTTTGATCCTTAATGGTTTATCGCTTAAATTCCCTTTGCTAGTTGTAGTAAAAGGTTTTTTTTTGCTTAATAATCCTGACAATGGCATCTATCAAATTCCGAAACAAGTATTGATTAAGTCTCATAAAAATGACCAACACATCATTTATGTTTTTTTCAAGAAATTATGTCATTAACAGTTTGTAGTTTATTTAAAAAGTATAATGTTTTGTCGTTTTTAAAAGAAAAAACATTTGTGCAATGTTCAGTTTTTTTTAAATGACTATTTCTGTTCTTTGTTTCAAAAAACCAACATAAAAAATAAAGACTTTCATTAGCATTCAATTTTAAAAGTAATTTTTTTTTGTTCTGTTAGTAAAAATAAGTGATTCTTCTTTAATATTTAATGATTTGTGTATGTTGTTTTTTTTAAATTGTTGGTATTTTTTTTAAGAGTAGTCATTAGTTTTTACCTACTTGTGTGGGTTATTTTTTTTGTAGACAAAAATGCAAAAAATTATTTATAGAAATATAAAAACATGTTTGTATCTGGTGACTTTGACACGATGGGTAGAGTGTCTGTCCAGAATGTAGTTTATTGTGGAATCGTTTCCCTAAAAATTTTATTAAAAATTTTTTAAAATAAAATTCAATAGAAAAATTGTAAAAATAATTAAATGTTTAAAAATAATTAAATAATTAAAAATTAATGATTTCGTAGGTAATTTTTTTTTTGAATTTGTTGGTAAAAATAACACAACAATCATTAATTTTTAATGTTTTCTTAGGTTACTTTTTGCGAATTTGTTGGTAAAAAAAAAAATGAAAGTGACGTTATTTTTAAATTTTCAATGTTATTTATTTTAGAAAATTTTATTAATAGTAAAAAATAAATGTTGATGTTTGTTAAAACAAATGAATAATTACTGAGATGGTTTTCAAATATTTTATCACTTGTTTTAAATATGTTTTTAATTTGTTTTTGCCAACAAAATATTTTGAGTGTATATTAAATTAGAATTTTAAATCTGGAAAACTCTTCAATTTCAAAAAAAAAAACATGACAATATCCTCTTTCAAATAGTATTAAATTAATTAGTAGACATTCAGTTTTGTTAATAAAGACAATTTATAAAGGAAATTTATAACCGAAATCTTCGATCGAAAAAACAAAAATTGCGTTTTAATTGCAAAAACTAAAATTGCCTGCAAATTTTGTACTCTTTCCCAAAACATTATATCATGGTAATGTTTTTCTGAAGATTTGGGTGTACTAAGTTGCCAAAGCAAATTTTTTTTTTAGAAAAAATAACGTTATATTTATTTGCATTCCATGCAAAACGATTTGGAATATCGGTCGAGGACCCCATTAAGTTTTATTGGTCCATTTCTTAGACACTCTAGCTATATACTAAACTAAAAGAGATGTAAATTTAGTAAATGAGTGTACTACTTAAGTGCAAAAAAATGTTTTAATGAAAAACAAGTGAGAGTGTTAAATTCGAATCTTCTATACCCTCCAAAATGTAAAAAAAAAATCAGAGGCGTCTTTTTTTGATGGTGGGGAGGGGGTGGGTGGTTTTGGGGTTTGGTGGGAGACATTGGGGACACCTTCCTATTGCGATAGATGTTATCAAATGGATTTATTATGATTCTTCCAATTATTTAATCCAATTAATCATTATTAAAATACATTTTTTATATCTACGCCCACAAAAGGGGCGGGTCAAATTTTTTTTCATCCGCTGGGTCCACATGAAAGGTTTTGAGCTTCCTCTGACATAAAAATGTTGCAGTTGCTTAAAAAAAGTACAAAACACCTTGCAAAAATATACCGTTTTTCAGAGGTTGGTTTAGTTCTCCAAGGGGGAACTTTTTTCCCCTTGGTCTGATTTTGCCTATTTCCGAACTTACCCTGCCTAGGAATATATGACATATTCGTGTTAAACTTCGAAAGTCTAGCTCATTTATTTTGAACTGTATCGAGTCCTCTATAGACGGATAGACGGACGGACGGACGGACATCGCTAGAATGTCTTTGAATCGATCTCTGATCAATAACATATCTACTTTATGGAGACCTAGACCGATATTTCGATTCCTTACACACGGAATGACAAAGTGAGTACACCCCATACTATGGTTGGAGGGTCTAAAAAAGTGATGAAAAAATATTGATGAAAAAAAATGTTAAAAAAAAATTTTTTCATGAAAAAAAAATTGATGAAAAAAAAAATTTGATGAAAACAAAAATTTGATAAAAAAAAAACCTTGATGAAAAACAAAATTTTGATGAAAAAAATATTGACAAAGAAAAAAAAAATTATAAAAAAAAAATTATAAAAAAAAATTATGGAAAAAAAAGATGATAAAAAAAATTATGAAAAAAAAAAGTTAAAAAAAATTAATGAAAAAAAAAATTTAAAAAAAAAAAATTAAAAAAAAAAAAAATTATGAAAAAAAAAATTTTTTTTGATGAAAAAAATTATAAAAAAATTTATGAAAAAAAAAATTTATTGGAAAAAAATGGTTTTACGTTGTATTCACCAGAAAAACGGTTTTATTCACCAGCAGGTGAGTTATTATCCAAGTTACAAATCGAAGTTACAAACCTTTTTGGTTTTAAGAAAATGAAAACAGTAATTCTTATTTTCTTTTTTGTTAGTCGGTAGCTTATATAGTCAAATTGAGGCGGCGTCCTGCATCATTTTTAAAATTATACATCAGCCTTAAACATTATCACGTTAAAAAAATTTACCATTCCAATTTAATATATAGACTTAATAGGTTTTGACATCCTGATTCTAAATTTCCTTACAAAATTTGTCTATCGTACACCGTGGTTTTTGAAGTGGCACTGTTAATTTTAGACTTTTATTATACTGAAAAGCAAATTTGAAAATGCTTTTTTAATTGCATTTTGCATGCCCTTCTGTTGAAATGGCGATAACGGTCAAACTATTACATGGATATGACTTGTTGCTTTCCAGAGAACTTTGGTATTGCAATTTAAGGAAGAAAAATGTACAATAACCTCGGAAATTTTGGTAATGTCCACATAAACTAAACATAACAAGTATAAAAGTTAAATTCGATTTGACCGAATCTATGAATACCCTCCACAATGCCATTTTTAAAGGATAGTACATTTTTTAATGTATAAAAAATTAACAATTTTGATTAGAAATGTTTTATTCTGAGTAAAAAACTTTTTTTTTGTCATTTTTGTAAAAAAAAAAATAGTTTACTAATATTTTTTTTTTTGAGTGTAAAATTTTTTTCGAGTGTAATTTTTTTTTTTTTAGTGTAAAAATATTTCTGAGTGACAAAAATAATCTATAAAGTAATTTTGTGGCTTATAATTGTTTTTAAAGCTTGTTTTTTTAAAACTCGGGTTTTTCAACACGTGAATTTTAGGTGAAACCAATCTGAAATTCAGGGTTTTGCTAATAACTTTTGAACCACTGGACCGATTTGGCTGAGATTTGAAACAAACCGGGACAGAGGAACGACAAATACCCTCTAATTAAAATGATTTCAGTTTCCTACTATAAATTGGGTAAATTTACACAAAATGCGTAATTCTACTTAAAAATATTGTAAATTTACTCAATTTATAGTAGTATATTTTTTGAATTTGTTGAAATTTACCCAATTTATAGTAGGCAACAGGACTCATTTTTTTAGGGTGTATATATGTCACACTTTAGCACTCTCAGAATTTCCATTAGAAAGTTACCGTGTGTTTTATCTCGCAAATTCATGAAAACCCCTTGCCGAAATTCAGTCTTTTGCTCATAACTTTTGAACCATTGGACCGGTTCAAAAGGATTTTTTTCATCAAGGTTTTTTTTTTCACCAAAAACTTTTTTCCGCAGAATTTTTTTTGCCCAATTTTTGTTTACAAATAATCTGTTTGAAACTGTGGAGGGCATCAAAACATTCGCCAAGACCGAATTCAACTTTTTACTTGTTTTATATACAAGAGTTACTTTAGTGTAAGTTTACGTGAGTGAAAGTGAAGTTTGTGTGAATGCATGTAACCCTTCTTAAATTTACTAACGTGATTGTGAGTGAACGTAATTAGAGAAAAATGCTCGTGAGTGTGTGTGCGTGATTGAAAATTTCTGAGTGTCAAAAGTCACCAATGCGACCATCTCTAGCTTAAACCAACTTATTTAAAAGCACAGTATATTTTTTGTATCCTAGAAAAGCACTTAATTTAACATATCTACTAAAGTACACCCGACCTTTATCCTTTCATCATTAACTTAGCACATATTTAAGGCTAACAAATCTCAGTAAATCATTTTGTTATGCAAAAAAAAAAAATCAACATACAACACAACACACCTTTGTTCCTGAATTAAATTTTGTTTCAAAAGAAAAACCCTTGGGATATTGTAAAGTCCACCTCTTCAAAGCAATTACTATAACAGAAAAGCGCAAACTAGCTGCAGTAATTTTCAAAAGAAATTTTCATTTATGTTTCACTATGTAGGTTTTTTTTGCCAACAAAAAGGACAAAAAAAAAAATTGAAACCCAGTAAAATCTGTATTCTTTTCCAAGGAAGTAGTAGGCCTACAAAAGAGTTTGGCTACACTTTTAGATTAGCTTCACTAATTCAACATTTATGTTGCCTAGTTACCGTCATAAATGGTTTTATTTTCATACATGGCTGTTGAGATTTTTTTTTTTCTATTTTTTCAAACACTTTTAGTTTGAATTTCCTATTTTGTAGAAAAACAACATTTTGCAAATTCAGTTTTTTTTTTGTTTTGGTTTTTTGAAACATCAAAGTGAAAAAGTTATTTAACGTTTGCTGTTTAAATAACACTTAAGTGGTGTTTTATGTAAACAAATAAACAAAAATTCAACAAAAACAACAACAGCAACATAGAAAAAAAAAGTTTGAAAAATCACACACACACACGCCCACACTCACAGCTTAACAAATGTACATACGTATGTATGTAAGTACTTACATACATACACAACAATACCAGAAAACACTTTCAATGGCTTAACCATATAATAAAGGACCTCTTGATGATAAAGATCGTTTGTTTGTTTATTTGTTTGAGTATTTGTTAGTATGTTTATGTATGTGTTGGTTTTTCGCTAAATGTAGACGCAGTTGTTTTGGTGTTTTCATGTTGGTTGTTGTAGTTGTTGTTGTTATAATCGTTGTCCACATAATAACAGCGAACAAATGTTAATACTTTGTACCCTGCGGATGTGGCAACTATTCATGCGTTATTTTTTTTCACCACACACTGAAGGAGTTGAAAGTGGTATGGGTATATTAGCTAAGTATGTAAACATGAGTTTTCTTTTAGTGTGTTAGTTGTTTGTATAGGTCAGTGGCGGGTACAGCTTTTGGGTTTGGGGGGGGAAATTTTTTTTTTTTACTTCGAAAAAAAATCATAAATTCACCTTGGACGAGCAAAAACAGGGATTCGTTTTTTTTGCAATGGAAACTATAAAATCATCAAATTCATTAGTTTGTGCTGAAGGAGGGTTGTTTTTCATGATCATAAGTAGATCGTTTGATATATTTTTTTTAATTTCCCGAGTAAAAAAGATCATATATAATCATATATAGTTTTATATATACATATATTATTTTGTAAAACTATATGTATTTTTTGTTGCATCATATGTGATTTTATATATTTGCACATCTAATTTGTTTCTTATATAATTTGTTTCTTATATGAACTTTAAAATTCTGTCTTCTTTTTTATATAATTTGATAAAACAAAATATTTGAAGAAATTTTATATAAAACTTTATGCAACGGTTTTTAAATTATATGTTATCTTATATGAGTAAAATTTAAAAAAAAAATCTAAGTCCTTTACATATAATTTAATATAACTTTTGAAAATTTTTCTAAGTCCAAAAAAAATTAAAATTTTCTAAGTCCCAAAATTCTAGGACTGATGCAAAATTGAAAAAAAAAAAAATACAAAAAATTTTCTAAGTCCACATGTTTTTTTTTTTTTTGAAAATTTTCAAAGTCCTAAAAATATTTTTGAAAATTTTTAAGTCCTGGAAACAAATTTTTTTTGTAAATTTTTTGCGTTTTGGGGGAAAACATTTTTTTCTTATATATAAATATATTTAATTATATATAATTGCATCAATTTTATACAAAAAAGGGTCCAATTTTCGCATATAACTATATAAAATTATATTAAAATTATATCAAATTTGATTAGATTTGATCAAATTTGATAAGTTTTTATATCGTTTTATCGACTCATTTTTCGCATTAAACTATATATGATTATATATGATGGCTTTATATAATTTTATATGAATATATATAATCTTTTTTACTCGGGTTGTCTAAAAAGAAAATTGTACGTTTTCTTCTACATAGAAAAAGTCTCAGATTCTAACACATTTGACGTATGAAAAGTCAAATCTAAAGCTTCTTCTTTACAAAAAATGCCCCAAAATCTGAGACTTTTTTCGTATAGAAAAATTTTCAGATTCTAAGAACTTTTTTCCACAAAAAAATCTAAGATTCTGAAACCTTTTATAGAAAGTATCTCATATTTAAAAGCATTTTTAATAAATTTTTCTTATAGAAATGGTCTCAGGTTAGTATGTTTGTTTCGCACTGAAAAAATTTATATTCTGAGACCTTTTTTTCTTTAGAAAAAGTTTCAGATTTTGACACCTTTTTTATAAAGAAAGAGTTTCAAATTCTGAGACATTTTTCCTATAGAAAAAGTCTCAGATTCTTAGACCTTTTTCTTTTTAGAAAAAGTCCCAGAAAAGAGAAAGTACCTTATTCCTAAAAAAAGTCTCAGATTCTCAGACCTTTTTCCCATAGAAAAATTTTAGGTTCTGAGAGCTTTTTCTTATATAGAGAAAGTCTTAAGTTCTGTCACTTTTATCCCTAAAGAAAGAGTGATAGATTTTTCCATTATAAAAAGTCTCAGATTGTCAGACCTTTTTACTTAAAAAAAAAAGTATCGATTCTGAAAAATTTTCTAATAGAAAAAGTCTCAGATTCTATGACCCTATTCCTATAGAAAAAGGTGAGATTGTGAGACTCTTGCCAAAAGAAAAGGTCCCAGATTCTGAGACGATTTTCCTATAGAAAAAGTCTTAGATTCTGAGACCTTTTCTTAGGTATAGTCTAAGTATAAGTCTAAGATTCTGGCACTTTTCTAAAAAAAAATCTCGCAGATTTTGAGAACTTTTTCCTATAGAAAAAGTCATAGATTTTAAGACCGGTTTCCTATAGAAAAAGTCTCAGATTCTGAGACATTTTCCCTATAGAAAAAGTCTAAAATTCTGAGACCTTATTCCTATAGAAAAAGTCTTAGATTATAAGACCTTTTTCCAGTAGAAAATATGTCAGATTCTGTGACCTTCTTCCAATTGAGAAAGTTTAAACTTCTGAGATTTATTTTTCAACAATAAAAAGTCACATTTTTCTTTTTAAAAAACAATAAGATTCTAAGGCCTTTTTCCTTAGAATAAGTCTAAAATTAAGAGATTCTGAAACTTTTTTCCCACAGAAAAAGCCTCAGATTCATATACCTTTTCCATTTCGAAAAAGTCTGAGATTCTGCGACCTTTTTCCTATAAATAAGTATCAAATTTTGAGACCCATAGAAAAAGACTCAGATTCTGAGACCTTGTTCCTTTAGAATAAGTCTCAAATTCTGAGACTTTTACATTTTGGGAATTCTTCTACAAAAATCCGAAAATGAAAATTTTTGAGAATGTGAACAATTTTAGAGTTTTCTGCATCTTTTCTATAAAAAAAAGTCTCAGAATTAGATATAAAATAAGTCTCAGATTCTAAGACCTTTTTTCTATAGAATACGTATCGAATTCCGACACATATTTTGTACAGAAAAGTCTCAGATTTTTCACAAAAAAAATTTTTTTTTCCTCAAACATTTTCTTTTACGGATTTTTGTAGAAAAATTCTCAAAATATGAGTACTATTAAAAGATACCAAAATTCATAATAAGATTGACAGATATTTTTTCACAGAAAATTTTCAGATTGAGTCACATTTTTTCCTTTAAAAATTTAAAAATTTTCCCTATAAGAACTTTCAGATTTTTTCTAAGAAAAATTTTCGCATTTCAAGATAACTTTCGTTCGGAAATTTTTTCGAAAATTTCCTTCTTCCTTCTTTCTTTTTTTTCTCCTTTTTCTTCCTTTTTCTTTCTTTTTTCTTTTTTTCTCTTTTTTTCCTCTTTTTTTTTTTTCTTTTTAAAATTTGGTCTGGGGGGGGGAAATTTCCCCTTTTCCCCCCCCCCCCTTGTACCCGCGCATGGTATAGGTATATGTAGGCATGTAGGTATTTTGTTAGAGGTACGTGTGTTTGTTTATCACATGTTTCTACACACTTTGGTCGTTTTGTTTGGTTGGTCTTTCAAAATCCAAACATTTGCCAAAAACTAGGCAATTGTTTTAGTTAACTGTTTTGAAAATATATTAAGGCCTAGTCGTTGAGTATTAAATTAAAAGCCATAGAGAAAGTAAAGTGCAATGTTTAAGTACATTAGTAGTTAGATAGTTAAGTCAATTAAATAAAATGAATAGATTTTAAAAGTTGAAGGTAATTTGTACAAGCCCAAAATAAAGCTAGGCTAGTCCATGGCGCTCAGACTTAAAACAGTCTATTGTACCGTACACTGGAAAGGAAGATTCAGTAAAGGATAAGAGAAAGTTTAAAGATAGTGAAATGTGCTTGCCTAGAATTTCTCAGTTACTTTCACAAACATGAGAAAGTCAGACAAGGAAATTCCATTGAATTGTTTACAAGGAAAAATAAGCTTCCTGCTTTTGATTATATTTCTCTAAACGGCACTGAAATCACCTTTTTAGATGGAGCCAAGTATCTTAGCGTATTTCTGAGAAAAGCAACAATTTCTTTATACTCCTGTACAAGGGCCATTGGAAAACGATGGGGTTTTAGCCCTAAAGTCCTTCATTGGATTTATACAGCGGTGGTGCATCCAACTCTGTCTTCATCACTAAGGTACAGAGAATGACGTCAATGTGCATCAATGAAGATACCAATACCACAAAATTTGGACTGTGCTCACTCTTTAAACTGTTTGAGCGCCCCTTTACCACTATGATACCATCTAGGGAGTCTTGGATGAGGGGAATTCCGGATAGTGGAGCCTCCATAAATTTTTATCGAGGCTGTTCTTACAAGTGGGCTTTGGAGTCTATTCGGAGGAGCTTAGGTTGAGCATGGCTCGAAGATTTCCGGATCATTGCAGTTTTTACCAAGCAAAGTTGTTGGAAAAAAAGGAAGTGGCTAATTGGTTGAGCTGCAATGTATTGTCTACAACTGCAGTCAACATCTATTCTGACAGTCAAGTCGCGGTCAAGTCTTTGGAGTCAATGTTTCTATAAACAAGATCTGCACGTCTTTAAATGGGATGGCCAATCAGTTTAACATACGACTCATATGGCTTCCAGGGCACAGAGGCATTCCAGGGAATTGCAAAGCCAAGCTTGCAAGATTGGGAACCACCTTACAGGTTCCAACAGAATTGGACTGTGTAGGTATGCCTCTAGAAACTTGCAAGCAAAAGCAACGGCTTTGTTCCGCGACGGATACTAATCAAAGATTGGCAAATGGATGGACGTGTGAGACAACACGACACTGTTTTATAGGAAAGCACGCAGAGCAGGGATGGAAAATCGGAATTTTGAAATGGTACTGGAGCTCAACCAAAAAAGTACTTTTTCGCCCTCGACGGTACTAAAAAAAAATTAAAGCCCAGTTTCTGTACGACAAACTCCGTTCGTCTGCGACGAATAAGAAGAAACTAGGCATAATTCAATAGAAAAGTTCTTAAATTAAGGACATCCATATTCATTTATTTATTTTTTAGAGAAAACTTCAATAAAGGTTAGTTAAAATCAAAATTTTCATTTATTTGAAGCTTTTGAAACATTTTTCCAATGAAAATCGGTCGATTTTCGGATTTTTTTTTTAAATTTGGTTGAAAAAAGTATGAAATCGTCTGGTATAGAAAAGGTACTAAATCAGTCGCGGGGGTACTACGGTATTTTTGAGAGTGAAAAAGTACTGAAAAAAGTACTAAAGTACTAACTTTTCCATCCCTGACGCAGAGTGTTTAAATGTGTCGTCGACTGCCGTTGAATGGATGAAGAGGAGTTGTAAACTATCGAACACTTAATCTGCTATTGCCCGGCACTTTCTAGTCAGAGACTTGTTTCACTGGGATCTAGGGAGCTGCACAGTCATTCTGATTTGTCGGATGTCAAAATTCAATATCTCAGGAGTTTCATAAGAAGCTCAAATTGGTTTCACGACAGGGACTAGAAGGTAAACTTATTAAAGTGTCGTGGAGTTTAGAGTCTACGTGTGTTGACGTAGAAAGTCAACACCCACTTATAACCTAGCCTATGTCCATTGACAGAATATCAGATCCCATTATTCGCAGTATAGCTCTTGAGAACGATGACCAACAGCAAACAATCATCCTCAAGACAAGCACAGAGATCCGATAAGACACCCAATCTCGTCATATGACAAGCCTGTAATTAGGCCAGTAAGTTTCCTGTAATTAGGCCAGTAAGTTTGCAACAGTCTGTTCTACTCAGACTGAGTTAATAGTTTGCCACTTTCTTGTCTGGTCTTATTATAAAACGCTTAGTATTCTTGCATGTCAACTCATTTGACCATCTTTCCATGAAAATTAATTTCATGTGAAAGTTGATCCAGCGCATCATCCATGTCAAGCCTATACCAATCTAAGGCTCCGGATTGTGAGGAATTTTATTAGATCATATCCAAACCACAAGACACAGACCCTGTTCTCACATGAGACCTCATTGAGTCTGCGCCTACACTCTTGGACAATTTTAGATGTTGTGACTGTTGTTCCTACCAAACTCTATGCAGGACGTCATACATCGGAAAAAGTTCCGAAAACCCTTTAAACAGTAGACCATGTCCTGCATTTTAGTCTCCATGCCATGATCAATTTTTACAAAGTCTGCACAGAGATTTCATGGCTACCTCATGGATATGTAGATTCAAGGGAAGCATGTTCAACGAAACGTTGAGAGCTGCACCTGGTCTTGTGTTCATAGCACCCTTAATGCCCAAGCAAGCCGCTCTTTGTAGTCAGTCCAACAGAGCCCGAGTAGATTTCACCATCTTTCTCGGCCTCCAGACCACAACCGAATATGTCACAAAAGTTCTAATGAAGGTCTTAGACTCATCGTCTTCCTTAAAGCTCTCCGACACTGCCAGAAAACACGGTGCGCCCAAGATACTTTTAGTTCAACATGTTTTGTCCGCATTAATTTACTATCCAGAGTCTACGTACTCTTATTATTAAAGAACTAATTACAGGGTGTTTAATTATGTATCCAGTAATGAAACTCGGCAAGCCCGATTTTAACAATATTTCTTGGTTTAATCAAACAGCAATAGAGCTCATTGGCATCAAGCATTTAACAGCAATTTTATTGAAAATTAAATGAATTCTTTAAGAATTCAGTTCCTCAAATGCCTTCTTATTTAAAATCCATATCAATTAGCCCATTAGTACACATGAATGTATTAGCGTGACTAACAGAGTAAAACAAACAAATAAAACATCAAATGAGAACAGCTGTAAAGCAATTGTCCGTTAATAAACACATACATATAAACAAACAAGCAAGCACACACACACATTAATATACGTACACATAAGCATATATACAATCAGTGTGTTCCCAGCACAGTACAGACTAGTATGCAAACACTGGTGCTAATTGCGTACTTTCCAATATGATGGTATGGTTTTTAGTACATAATGATCATCGCTGCCTAGTATATGTGTGCCTGTACGTGTGAGCTTTTGTGCATGTATTTATGATGTTTGTTTACGTTTTGTATGAAACGTCAAAAGTTACACCGTGTGCTGTCACTAATACTTACACCCATCAGATGCAACTCTGTGATACTACTACTCATGTACTGTGGTTCCCAGCAAAAATAAAACGAGATTTTGGCAGCACTGCCACTATTGCGCATCTAAAGAGCGCTGTTGAGGATGCAGTAAAAGTAAGGGAAGAATATTTTTAATTTTTTGTAAAGATTTTTTTTATAAATACTTATAACTTATTGTTAGAAACATATAAGATTTCCCTGGAATTTTATTACGCTTAAATCAACGCAACCAAGTGTGCTTAAATTAGCGCTGAAAATATACATGATTTAATTGCGTCTTAATAGCGCTTTATCGGTGCTACAAAAGGGTGCTCTTAATCATTCATGAATTTAGATAGTTTTGATGCGCACTTTGCCTCGTGAATTCCAAAATCTGCTTCTAGTTCAACAAAAATTTTCTGCTGGGTTCATAGTTTCTATAAGAGACTGTCATTCTCACACTCTCAACAAAACATTTGTTACACCAAGAAGTGAATGTATGTTAGCTTGATAGTATTGTAAGTATATACTGTTGTATGTACCTACTCATAGTACAACAACATATAGACTTTTTGAAGGGTTTCCTATGCTTGTCTGTGTTGAGTGTTTGTGGCTCGTTAGCAACCAAATACTGGAATTTTGTTCCGTTTCTACAAATCCGCGTCTACGTATTGTTCATATCAAACAAGTGCACGAATGCATTTAAAAGTCGTTTAAAGACATTCTAAATCTTTAAATTGAAAAAATCGTTCTGTTTTAGAGTTGTGTCGTTCATGAAGGAATTAGTTTGAAGACCTAGTTCACTTTATTGAACTTTAAGACCTAGGTCACAACTTTTGGTTCATTTAGTTCTTTTAGTTGATTTGTTCATTCAGATTTTTTTATACCCTCCAACCACATTATGGGGGTATACCCACTTTGACATTCCGTGTGTAACGCATTGAAATATCGGTCTAGTGCCCTATAAAGTATATATATTATTGATCAGTGATCGATTCTAAGACATTCTAGCGATGTCCGTCCATCCGTCCGTCCGTCCGTCCGTCCGTCCGTCTGTCCGCCTTTCCGTCTGTAGAGGACACGATACAGTCCAAAATAAAAGAGCTAGACTTCCGAAGTTAGGCACGAATATGTCGAATATGGGCGAAATCGGACCAAGGGGAAGAAAGTTCCCCTTTAGAGAACTAAACCAACCTAAGAAAAACCGCATATTTTGCAGGGTTTTTTGTAATTTTCTTAAGCAAATTCAACATTCTTATGTCGGAAGAAGGTGCCCCAACGTCTATTACCAACACTCCCCCATCGGCACATCCGAATGTAATACTCCCACTCGTTTTAATTCAGTTCTTTCGTTCATTCCGTTTTTTTTATAGGCTTCATTTCTTTATATCTTTTCTTCGATAATCCCATTTATTCGCTTTTGCTACTTACAAAAGCTTACACGAGCTGTAAACATTGCCTGTATTTCCAGTGATATTAATAAATAGCATTTTATTTTATTAACTAATTCCTCTTTCGGTAAACATGTATTTTGTCCCTACAAAATTATAAAATTGTCAGATATTGTTTGCTTTTTGTTAAGCGTTTACAGTTCATCATTCTTTTGAACGAGCTGTTAAACAAAGTTCGCTCAATTTAGTTTAAAATTAACTAGTGATCTAGAAGAACCATTACAGTTCATCGTTCTTTGTACGAACTCAATATATTTCAAAATGAACTATTTAACTAGAAGAACGAACTAGGTCATTTTGAGGAACTGAACTAAAATGATCGCTCACTGAAATGAACGAGTAATCACAACTCTATTCTATGTTATCCTTTCGAAACGAATGAAAAATGTATTCTATGCTTGCAATGAAAAAAAAAATAATGAACTAATGAAGGAATCTTAGAATTAAAAATATTCTTAAATACTTAGCGATGTCAATTTAGCGTTTTTACTGCTAGCTTTTCGCTTTCTGATCACCCAAAAAGCGGATTTTTTGATCTGAAGCGTTTAAAAAAAATCGCTTTCATTTTTCCATTGAGCGATTTTAGCGGCTTTTGTATAAAACTAATCATTTTGAAAAAGGTTAATGTTCGGAGCTGACGCAAAATAGTTCCACGTGGATAATTAAACCAACTTATGAAAAATGCTAAGTTTTTAGAGTTTCCTTAATTTTTGTTAAGCAAATGAAATATTTTTAAGTTCGCAGATGTTTAAATTACCCCTTTTTAAAAGCGTGGATAAAAAAAATATATATTAATAATAATAAAATTGTAATGTGTTACTCACAAAGCAGAAAAAAGTGATCTTATAAACATATACTGCGAGGGGCAAGGAACCCCTAACACATTGTCTACTGTCAAACTTGTTAACATTCTAAAAGTTGATACAATACAATTTAACATTCTAAAAGTGGATAAAATAACAATTTTCATTTCGTTCATTCTAGTTCCCAAACACTGTACTTTAAAATGTGGTGTACTCTGAAGCGAATGATTTGGTGTAAGCGCTGAATGGAATATATCCCTGCACATGTCTGCTAAATACACACACAAGCAACATACAATATGTATGTACATTAAGCCGGTATGTGTGTTTAGGATGTTTGCCATACTTACATAGATACACTGCCAAAAGATGTAAGTAACGAAAATTCCCCAACTGTTTGGCCTGGTTTGTTTAACGTTTTTAACCTAATTAAATCGCTGTTATTATGTTTGTTCGATGGTACTTTTACATTTTGTTGTTTTTTTTTTTTTAATCATCAGTTTTGCTTTTTTTTTTCTACTTATGTTGCAAGCTAAACCTTTGCTGTTTTTTAGAATCAAAAAATTTCTGTTTGCACACAGCAGCAGATGTTATAAAATGCCACAAAAAAAAAACGAAAATTGAGAATTTCATACTTTTTATCGCGAAATAGTCTTAAATTTTCCACCACGTTTTGAATTTCCTTTCCATGTTTTTTTTTTTCTTGTTGTTTCTACAACAACAGTTGCACAGGGGAGTTGATAACATAGTAAAGGAGTGAAAATCTATGGCAAGTAATGTAAATCTCATATTTTAAGTCACTAGCAAAAGTGGAAATTGTAGTACAGCGCCAGCGGCAGCGGCAGCAGCAACAGTACTTGGAGTACAAGTAGTAGTACATTTCGTAGTAGTAAAAGTTTATTAAAATCTGTGTGTTTTGAAAGTAAACATAATTTTTAGCCAAAAGAAAAATAAAAAAAAAATGAAACCAAGCCAAAGTGTAGGGGGAAAAAATGCAAAGAACACAGGAAATGAAAGAAAAATTTATGTGCTCGTTTGTACAACATTAATTTCTTACGCATAAATGCGTTTATAATTTGTTAAAAGAATTTCAATAAAAATGAGCACAAAAAAATAAATTTCAATCGAAATTTATTAAAATTTCTTAAAATTATAATAAAAATGTTCTTTTTAGCGATTTAATATTACCTTATATGTGCATGTTTTAGCAATATATATAGGCTGACCATTCGTACTGATTTGATCAGTACATGTACTGATTTTTAGTCACGTGTACTGATCAAAAAACCGTGTACTGATTTGTACTGACTTTTTAAAATATGTACTGATTGTACTGATTTATGAATATTTTAACGAAAAATTATATTTTTTTTTCAAATTTTTTTTAGCAAAACTGTAATTTTCCCAAAATAAGGAATCGGAGATATGTTTTATAGTACAAATTATAACGATCCAGGAGTGAGTGAATCAAAAAAATGTTTTTTAACGAAAAGTTTATCGAAGCGTGAGGTCTTTTTATCTTCATAAAAAAAATAAAAATTTCAAATAAAACTGAGATGTTTCGATTAGTAAAGTCATCAGAATCTTAGGGGATTTATTCCTAAAAATATAAACAAAGTCTAAGTTTTTTTCTATTAAAAAACAACCGATCATAGATCAAAGTTTTTTAAGAATTGTGATCATATTCTGGGAGGTTTCATTTAATGAAAAGATGACAGAATTTTTGAAAAAACTCCTTAGAAAATGCTGGATTTTCTAAAGAAATAAAATTATTATGAAGTCGTTTGAGGTCAACTACTTTTTTACAACTTTCTGTAAAGCAACTACTCCAGTTAATATCAGTTGTTCTTAACAGTTGTTTTTACTGTAATACTAGTTGGTCTCAAACAACTACAATTGTTGCTAATTTAAATGTTTGACAGCTAAAAACATTCGTCATACATTTTATTCTATAGCAAGACTTTTCACAGAATTTTTTCTAGGAAAAAAATGGGTGTACTGATTTGAGTTCTAGAAAAAATGGTCACCCTAAATATATATATTTTAGTTTTTTTTTTACAAAATATTCATGCAAATGAACAAATATTCGTTAAAATATCAAACGTATGTATGTTAATTTAAACTTTTTTGTTTTTTTTTTGTTTTTACAACAATAGCTAAACATCCTGTTGCATCTAGCAGGTATGGTATAAAAGTTTAGGTTTTTAATTTCTTGGTAAAATAGTTTTTTACATTTAGATTAGGGTAGTTCCTAAATGGCATAAATTCGATTTGGATATTTTGATGGGACATTCGATTTACCAGTATGATTTGTAAAATCCGAAAATTCTAGAACAATATAACAAGTAGTAAAATTAAATTCGACTTGGCCAAATCCAAGTAGTAATTTTTCTAATCTAAAAAAAATACCTGCGAATTTTGTGCTCTAGGCCAAAACATTAAATCATGATAATGTTATGCAAAACATATATGACAAACTTCAGGGGCCTCCGTAAAGTCTTTCAAAAGTAAGCGTTTTTTCAACAGACAGACGGACGGACGGACATCGCTATATCGTCTTAAAATAGATCGAGGATCATGAATATATATACTTTATGGGGTCTGAGACCAATATTTCGAGGTGTTACAAACGGAATGACAAACTTATATATACCCTCTATTACTAGAGTGGAGGGTATAAAAAACAAGAAAAAAAATTGAAAGAAAAATTTTTTGATGAAAAACTAAATTTTTATGAAAAAAAAGTTTTGATAAAAAAAAAAAATGCTGAAAAAGACGATTTCTTTATTTCCTGGGTCTAAGTGCAGGACCTTGACCTTTTTTTGACATCAAACTGCTATAATTGCTTAACAAAATACAAAAAAAAACTGTGAAAATATGGCGGTTTTTCAGAGGTTAATTAAGTTCGTCAAGGGGGAACTATTTTCCCCCTTGTCCGAGTTTGCCCATTTACGAACTTAAACTGCCTAGGAGCAAAAGACATATTCCCGCCAAACTTAACGGGCCTAACTCTTTTATTTTGGTCTGCACCGTGTCTTATACAGACGGACGGACATACGGACATTCTAGAAAAGTCTTACGCTCAAATAAAAAAACTGGTAAGACTCCTGGTAAAATGCCTTGTAATCCCGTTCTACCAATATTTAACAATTTTCCTTGTTTTTTAACAAAAAATCTTGTAATTTGCTCAAACAAGAAGTTTTATTGGTAATTTTACAAATTTATTTTCGTAGTTGTATTCTATCATTTTCAAAGGTTATTTTACAAAAAAAAAAAATTTAATTTTACAACAAAGTTTTTATTACGAGGATTCTAGTTGATTTACAAAAAAAAACTGTTATTTTACAAAAATTTTGTTATATGAGGAATTATGTTGTTTACTAAAAAAACATTTTTTTTTTGTAAGTTTTCTATTTTTTAAAAAACAATTTCAAGTCCCGGACAAAAAAAATTTTTTTATTGAAAAATATTTGAAAACAAAATTGAGAAAATTTTTAAAAATTTATTACGAGGATTCTAGTTAATTTACAAAAAAAAAAAACAGTTAGTTTACAAAAATCATTTTATTACGAGGATTTATGTTGTTTAACAAGATTTTTTTTTTGTAAATTTACCATTTTTGTTTATAAATTTACCATTTTTTTAAACATATTTACCATTTTTTCCGGTTTTAAAACAATATTTTTACCAACAAAATTGGTTCGTAACATAGAATTCATACAATACACATGAATATCATAGTGGAACATTTTATGTGGAATGTTTTATACATGCTTAGTAGCGTGTCCCGAAAATGAAAAATTTTAGGGCATACCCCTAGAATGATGCTTAGTAAAGAGCTGATTACGGGAAAAAATATTTAAAAAATTTTAGAGGTCGTCTTCAGGGCGCAACCAGCGCTTAAAGTTTGCATCCGTAGTGCATTTGGTGAAAAAAATTATTTTTTTTTATTTTTCAAATTGGACCCAATAGTTTCGTTAGGAAGAGTACATTCTGGAAAAAATATTTATAAAGTTTTCATGGAGCAATTTTGGTCCAGCACAACGTTTTGAAATTTTGAAAAGGTGTAATTTATTATATATTTTTTTAAGTTTTTGTAAAAACCGGAGTTTGTAAGAGTTCTTTTAAAATTTTGTATAAAACGGAGTTTATGTTCAAGCCTTTGTATAAAAAGCTATTTTTTACAAAAACTTAAAAAAATATGTAATAAATTAAGCATCTTCGAAGTTTCAAAACGTTGCGCTGGACCAAAATTGCTCCACGAAAACGTTATAAATATTTTTTCCTGAATGTACTCCACCTAACGAACCTTTTGGCACCAATTTTAAAAATAAAAAAAAAATAACATATTTTGTGAGGATGTTTATTCTGGTTCGAGGTCATTATTTTCTTTACTAATTAAAACCATGATATTCTCATAGTATAATTTTCAAGAAAATTATTTTTTGTTTTAAATTTATTTATGTTGGTCATTTTTGCAAGACTTAATCGACACGTGTTTCGGAATTTGTCAAGATTCCATTGTCAAGATTATTTAGCAAAAATAGAAACGATATACTACAAAGTAGCAAACGAGTCTAATGACAAATCGTTTTTGCACAAACTAAAACATTAATACATATTCGACTCTATCCACAATGTGAATTAGAAAGACGAAGAAATTGTACTATGCTAGTAAGTAACAATTGTCAATAACCAACAAAAATATTTAAAACATTTTACATACGATACACATTGGGAACTTTGTATGGAAAAGGCGCGCATCGATGTTTTTTTTTTATAACTCTTGAACGAATAGGAATTTCACGACATTCTTTACCATTATAAAAACTGGAGACCATAAGGAACACACTTAAGTGGATTGGACATTTTTCGCATTAGTGCCCTACTTGTAAATTTAAGGCAAAGTTGGTTAATTTATTCATATAAAAAAATAAAATTAAGGTCAATTATTTAAAACAGTTGCGGATTTTAAGTGACAATATAATAGCATACCATTCAATACAACTTATTTTCTTTCATATTTTAGTAAAGTATACACCCTACACTAAAGTAACCTGCAAAATTAACTGTTTTCTATCTATTATCATTTTTGATTTTTTAAACAAAAATAATGGAGAAAAAATATCAAACAAAGAAGCAACACACGGTAAATAAACATTATTTGCAATAATTGTTAAGTTTTTTGGTAAATAAAAATGTTATAAAACCATTACTCTATAATCAGTACTTCCAACTTTTCTGTGTGTCTTATTATGGATATATTTGGATCGGACTTGCAGGTTGTTTGCTTTTGAGTTTTCTTAACTCAAATTAGTTAAGGATCCCGTTTTATAATATCTTCTTCTATTCCAGTTATTTTGGCCGTAACTGCGGTCAAGAAAGCCTTTTAGTTACAAGCATTACGTGAAACTCCTTTTGCCTTAATAAAGTGAGGTAGGGTATCAAAATCAGTAATTATTGGAAACCGCGGTTATCTGTTAACAATAAAGATAATTTAAGTAAATTTTTGTAATAAAACGAAAAACAGTAAATAATTTTAAAAAATAATCACTTTAAAAATATTTATTTTTCGTAATAGACCCCTCTTTAAACCTCATTTCAGGGCGCAGCTGCAACTGGCTGCACAAGTTTCTACCCCAGGAGTATTAAGTAATACTTCTTTTTTATCGTACAAAAAGAATTGCCATTCCCTTTCGTTCCCCACAAAAGTTGCAATCCAAAATATAAACAGTTTTTTTCTAATTTTACAAAAATTGACACATTTTGATGGCCAGTTTTTCCTACTTACAAAGAGTAATATTAAAAACCATAAAAAGGGTAACAAAGGTACTAGTTAAAGCTACAATTTCCACTTAATTTCAGGAAAATCGCATTCTTGGAAGTGGTTTAAAAAAATAAAATAAAAAATGTCTTCAAAAAAAAAAATATTTTTTTCAAATTTATGCAAAAAGTCCTTACTTTGAATTTATGTCCTGACTAAACTAAGCGATGGATTTTCTTCCTATGAACGGTTTTCCTTCTCTTAGGGTGTCTACTTAGCGAATACAAGCGTTTATTGTAAATATCTAAACATTTGTTTGGCTCTCAAATGCACGTCTAGGATCCAATGTGCGATAGTCCATTGGACTACAACAATATGTTTTTTGTTGCTGTGAATGAATATTTTTGTTGGTTATTGATATTTTTGTTGGTTATTGACAATTGTTACTTACTAGCATAGTACAATTTCTTCGTCTTTCTGATTCACATTGTGGATAGAGTCGAATATGTATTAATGTTTTAGTTTGTGCAAAAACGATTTGTCATTAGACTCGTTTGCTACTTTGTAGTATATCGTTTCTATTTTTGCTAAATAATCTTGACAATGGAATCTTGACAAATTCCGAAACACGTGTCGATTAAGTCTTGCAAAAATGACCAACATAAATAAATTTAAAACAAAAAATAATTTTCTTGAAAATTATATTATGAGAATATCATGGTTTTAATTAGTAAAGAAAATAATGACCTCGAGCCAGAATAAACATCCTCACAAAATATAATATTTTAAAGGTCGAATAAAACAATTTTTTTTTATTAATAAAAATTAATCAGAATTTGAATAAAAAAAAATATTTTTTTTTGACCAAATGCACCACGGATGCAAACTTTAAGCGCTGGTTGCGCCCTGAAGATGACCTCCAACAATTTTTTAATTATTTTTCCCGTAATCAGCTCTTCAATAAGCATCGTTATGGGGGTATGCCCTAAAGAAATTCCAAAATTTCCTGATTTCGGGACATGCTAATGCTTAGATTCTAAATGTGTAAATGAGTGAAATTGTTTGTGTATAAGTTAATAAAAGGAAAATAATAATATTTTTTTCCTTGCATTTGCCCCATAAAAACTGGCAAAACGTAACGATTTTTTATGTTTGGCACAAACATTTCAATAACGTATGAACTCAACTTTTTATTGAGTTTTAGTTTTTATATTGTGCATACCCGTAGGGTAATTAATTAGTTACTGGTTGGATTATACTGAGAGAAGTTTTGAGCAAAATTTTTATAAAGGAATTTTAATAAGTGTTGTTTCCATTCAAGAACGAATAAACTGATCTCTAATTTCAATTGTAGAAAATGTGATAAACCGATTAAGGATAAAACAGTTGAACACATCCTGTGCAAATGCCCCGCATTGGTCTGGCATTGCGAGCGAATATTAGGAAAAGCAGAGCTCAAGAGTCTAAAAGAAATCGTTGATATGGAGCTTTCGTCAATTAAACGTTTTGCAATATGAACTACCGCATTTTATCCTCGTCGCTGAAGAAACATGTGGTATAGCTATGGACCAGCCAGTCTATGAGAGGAATTTAAAAAAAAAAATATCAAAAAAAATTTGGAAAAAAATACAGGAAATTTGGAAAAAAATACAGACAAATATAGAACATTTAAAACAATTAGCAAAATTCCCAAAAATTTTCGAAAATAAAAAAAATGGTCTGTAAAATATAGAAAATTTTCAAATTAATTTAACGAACTTTGAAAAATCTGAAAAATTTAAGAAAAATTGTGTATATCTTTATCTCAATATCTTAAAAACTTCGGATCCATCGCAAGATTTTACATTGAAAATAAATGCAAAATGTCGTGGATAGCTAAATTTTCTTTAATTTCCAAACTAGTGCTAGTGAACAAATTCCAGGACTGGCTTTGAAAAAGTTTTTATTTTTAAATTCTGGTTAATTTATTTAAAAAATATTTTTTTTATTCGACCTTTTTAAAATATTCAGGGTATTCACTTCAGAATTTTTTGACCCTTGCAACAGTGCAATATTGCAACCTTTTTTATAAAAAAAAAAAATTAATAAAATTTTTATTTTTCTATTACCTTTTATATGATGCGTAGTTGCAAGAAAAGATTTGCAATTTATTTTAATATAAACACAATTGCTTTTATTCACAAAGAAACAAGCAAAACAAGTTGCAATTTTGACATTGCGCAATTTTGCAAGACTGAAATTTCTGACGTGAATTCCATTATTATATTTTTTTTTTTAATCAATTTTTTTTTCAAAAATTTTTTTATCAAAAATTTTTGTTATCAATTTTTTATTTTATCAAAATTTTTTTTTTATAAATTTTTTTTTTATATTGAATTTTTTTCTTCATAAATTTTTTTTTTTAACAAAAATTTTGTTTTCATTAAATTTTATTTTATCATATTGTGGTTTTTCGTGAAAAATATATATTTTTTTTTAATTTTTTTTAACCAAAACTACTTTTTTACCAAGTCTAAACTTTTGACATACAAATGTTCCCTTTGTTTAAATAATTTACAAAAAAAAAAAAAAATAATAAAATAAAAAAATACTTTAATACTCTCCAAAATGTAAAAACACTTTTTTTACTTTAGTTACACACTCATTTACCAAATATACAACTCTTTTGGTTCGGACTGCATCTTGCTGTCCACAGACAGATATATATAGCTAGAGTGTCTTAGAAATAGAAATCACGCTCAATCACATTCACGTGAGTAATAAAAAAACTTACTCACGCGTGACTCACGCCAGATTTAATCACGCTCAAGCGTGAGTCACGCAAAATCTACTCAAGAAATAAAATTTTTTTTACCAAAAAAAAAAAAAAATTCCAAAAAATTTTTTTTTACACAAAATGAAAAAACAAAATGAAAAAAAAAATCTTATCATGCAAACTTACGCAAAAAATAAATGACTCACTCACTCAGATTTTTTTTCAACTCACACTCACTCACAATCACGTGATTGAAATGAATATCACTCACGCGTGATTCACGTGAATCACGCAAATCACGTGACAAGCGCCCATCTCTAATTGATATTAAAAAAAATTTGATCTAACAAGAATCTTAATATATAAAAACGTTTGTGCGGGCGGGGTACGTGTTACTAAAACTTAAGAACCGCTGAACCAATTGACACCAAACTTAGACAATATATTTGTTTTGTCTGGAGCCAGGTTTTTCCTAAGTTTAATCCCTATAGGTGGCGCTGTAGTCGCAATATTTTAATTGTTGGTATTTATGATACGATTACGCTGAAATTCACAAAATATATTTATTAAAGAAAAATAAGTTTCATGAAAAAACTTGGAACCGATAGTTGGCGTTGTTGTAGTCATATTATTTTTTTTTTGTATTTATGGTACAATTTGACTAAAATTCACAAGATATATTAGCTAACAAAAATAAGTTTCCTGATAAAATTTGCACCCGGTAGATGGCTCTGGGGTGAAGTTGTTAAAAAAAATTTTATTTCAGTGAAATTTTACGGCACTGCAAAATGTATGTTTGTTTCGTCATGAGAAAATTAATATGTACGAATGGACCCTTTAGATGCCACCGGGATGAAGCTATTTACACGTTCATGTCTTGATATCAAAACTTTTTTACTCGGGTTAAAAGGGTCCTCGACCGAAATTTCGATTCCTTTTGCATGAAATGCCAAATAAATATAACATTATTTTTTCTAAAAAAAGCTATAAAAATGTTTTTTTTGTTAATGTTTTGGGCAAGACCACAAAATTCGCAAGCATTTTTCGAAATCAAACTGGTCAACCGGACTGGTCATGAACTATGTTTAATACCTTAACGAAGACACCCCAGTATGTATTCCGGGTCACGAAGAACGAACGTGCTGATTGTCTGACAAATCGGTAAACACGCCTAATACTAACTGGTAGAAATCTTCGACATCAAAGGGAACACTTGATATCTCCGACTGAAGTACGGAATTTCCTACCAAATCGGATTCTCGGCTTTAATAAGACCAGAATATTAAATGAACCTCTTTCAGGCTCGTAGTGCATATTGCCTTTTTAAGATAATCTTAAATACAGTCGAACCCGGTTATAATGAACTCCGGGGGACCAGTTAAAATAGTTCGTTATAAGCGAAGTTCGCTATAAACGGGGTATATTTAATATCAACCTAGTTTTATTTCAAAAAAGAAAATCCAAATTTTATTTTATTTGGCGTTTTTTTTTTGAAAGTAAACTACTTTTTGAGAAGAAAACATTAAAAATATAAATAAATTTTATCAAAATTATAATATTAACCACCCAGCAAAATGTTCGATTCCAAAGAATCGGTTGTGGAATCAACTATAATACCCTGCAATCGATTCTACTATGCATTGCATCATCGATGATTTTTGTTTGAGATTGTCACGAAAGCAATACATCCTTTTCCTTCAAACTAGAACACTTATCTGTTCTACGGAATCTATTCTAGAATATGTTGCATATAGTGGTACAAGAAGGGATTCCGCGATTTTTTAACGGTTACATATCTGTTCCATGTAATGAATTACGGAACTAGTTCTGAATAATTAATGAAATTATTTTTTAAATTTTTTATTTTTTTTATTTTTACAAAAATTGTAAAACTAAATACACAAGTACATACATATAAACTAACAATAATTTTAGCACAATAATCTTATTAAAAGAAAATCTTTAGACTTATGTATTAAGGATTTAAACAACCAATAAAAAAGGAGAGAACTTCACCAATAAAACTAATTAAAATTATGGAAGATAACAGAATATATATATGAATCCGAGAAGATAACAGAATATATATATGAATCCGAGACTTTCAAAAGAAAATCTGGCTCAGCACCATACTTTTTCTTTAGGAAAAATGTCTCAGAATCTTAGAATTGTTGTTATGGGAAAATATATTGTTGTAAAAATTTGTCAGATTGTGAAATATTTTCTCAGATTCTGAGAAATTTTTCCTATAGAGAAGTCTCAGATTCTGAGAAATTTTTCTTATAGAAAAAGTCTCAGATTCTGAGAAATGTTTCCTATAGAAAAAGTTTCAGATTCTGATAAATTTTTCCTATAGAAAAAGCCTAAATTCTGAGATATTTTTCCTATAGAGAAAGTATCAGGTTCGGAGACATTTTTTCTATAGAAAAAGTCTCAGATTTTGAGACATTTTTTCTAAAGAAAGAGTCTCAGATTCTGAGATTTTTCTATAGAAAAAGTCTCAGATTCTGAGACATTTTTTTTATGGAAAAAGTCTTAGATTCTCAGACATTTTTCCTATAGAAAAAGTCTCAGTTTCTGAGACATTTTTCCTATAGAAAAAGTCAGATTCTGAGACACTTTTCCTATAGAAAAAGTATCAGATTCTGAGACATTTTTCCTATAGAAAAAGTCTCAGATTCTGAGACATTTTTCCTATAGAAAAAGTCTCAGATTCTGAGACATTTTTCCTATAGAAAAAGGCTTTGATTTTGACACATTTATTCTATAGAATTTGAAAATTCTCGACATTTCTGAAGAAAAAAAATCGCGGACTTTAAAACATTTTGTACCTAACAATAATTATGTTAAACTATGGATACCTACTAGGGTGGGTCGTTTTGCCACTTTTTTGTCGGATCGAAACGCTATACCCGGCAAAAGTTGTCTACCCAGATGGGTATTACAGATGTGAATTTTTTTGGAAATCGGTTGATATCTTCTGCTCTCAGAATGGGCTCAAAGTTTCGAAATTTCGGCGAAAAATCACAAAATGCCAATTATTGAGGCTCGAAAAAGCGGTTACTTTTTTTTGGTAAAGATATGTTATTTTAAACGTAAACTCCATTTTAGGCATCAAAATGCAGTTTTAACCCCTCCCGGAGTTCCAGGGAATACCCCCAATATCCAAAGAGGATGTGAATTTCGGCTAAAAATACCCTAATTGATAATTATTGTGGTTAGAAAAAGTGGCATAATTTTTGGGTACAAATATGTTATAGACTTTAAATCCCTATTAGGCATCAATATGCAGTTTTAAGCCCTAAGTGGGAGGTGAATTTCCAAAATTGTAAAAAATTCAAGTGCAGATAAAGTGTCATTATATATGGGTAAAGATGCCTTAAAATGCTATTTTTAACGATACCTCCCTACCCTCAATATCAGGAAAAATTGTCACAAATTTATATTTAAATTCAAATTTTGTTGGAGCTTGTCTAGAAATTAAATCCGATTTTATTATGCCATCCCTTGCGTTTCTGTTGCACACTTTAGATATTGCTTCAGATACTAATTTTACTGTTCGTTCGACTGCAACTGAATGGCACGGAAACTGTGTTTTCAGGAAGTGAAAGTTTGTCAATAAGTTATTTATTTGATACCATTCTTAAAACGGGTGGTACTGTGTTAGAAACATCAGTAATTTCCCAGAAGATCATTTGCAAGTAATCAGTGGCCTCAAAATTTGGCCTTGGAATAATATTGTAGCGAATGAACTGATGACGATTCCCTGTTTGTTCTTCTTGAGTACTAAGAATTCTTTTTGGTGCATCTTGACGGACAGCAAGTCGATAATCTGTCATCATCGCGAGAAGAATATTTTCGGGCAGTGCAAAGAACGCATTGGTTGGAATGGATGAATGAACTACAGCTTTTTTTTTTACTTTGAGCCAACACTCAGGGGATGCCCCTTTTGCATCACCATATAGACTTTAGGTATGTATTTCTATGAGTTCCTTGCTTTGCAGTTGTCAACCTGCGAGCCTTGTTCAATTTTCCAGGGATCATGGAAGCAAGAACCTCCGAGCATTCTGCCGAATCAATAGCTTTAGCTATAAGAAACAAGTACTTGAAGTCCTTACTGAATTTTTTAAGCTTTTCGGAAATGTGATAAGGAAGATCACATTTAATTGCTATAAATGACACCACAGGAAGTTTTTCACATCCGTGTAATTTTGAAACTATAGGACCTGTGTAAAAATTGGGACCTGATGTTTGGACGTCGAAATGCTTAAAGAGAACTCGCAATGGTACTTCGATAAAATGCAAAAGGCAACCTGCCCATTGCATGGATTTTCCTATTAATTCTTCTAATTTTCGAAGAATTCTACCTCTATGGAAAATACAACTTTTAAAATATTCTCTTTACTCCACTAGATTTTTTTACCATATAAACACTTTTGCATAACCTCTAGCCAAACAAAATTAAAAGATATAAATATATCTAAAAAATCTAGCTTGAAATATCTTCCACTTATCGATTTTGACAAGCCCGGCCTTTGAGTTGAGTCTCGGCGAGAACTATAAAATTATCAATGTTCCATATAACCAAAAATGGCTTTGAAAGGTTTAAAAAATGCCCAAACTTCCATCTTTCTCCGATCCCGGCGGGGAGTCCTTGACCCCAAGGGGGGTTAATAATTGCTTTTTAAGGCATAAATGTGAGATGATGTTTAAAATAACACATCTTTACACAAACAAAATGCCATTTTTCGAACCTCAATAATAGTCAATTTGGGTATTTTTAGCCGAAATTCACTTCTCTTTTGGATATCGGGGGTATTCCCTGGATTTCCGAAAGGGCTTAAAATTGCATATTGATGCCTAATAGGGATTTAAAGTCTATAACATATTTGTACCCAAAAATTATGCCACTTTTTCTAACCACAATAATTATCAATTAGGGTATTTTTAGCCGAAATTCACATCCTCTTTGGATATCGGGGGTATTCCCTGGACCTCCGGGAGAGTTTAAAACTGCATTTTGATGCCTAAAATGGAGTTTACGTTTAAAATAACATATCTTTACCAAAAAAAAGTAACCGCTTTTTCGAGCCTCAATAATTGGTATTTTGTGATTTTTCGCCGAAATTTCGAAACTTTGAGCCCATTCTGAGAGCAGAAGATATCAACCGATTTCCAAAAAAAATTCACATCTGTAATACCCATCTGGGTAGACAACTTTTGCCGGGTATAGCGTTTCGATCCGACAAAAAAGTGGCAAAACGACCCACCCTAATACCTACCTACTCGTGCATACATGCTAAAATCCTGATCTTACTTTAACAATGAACATATTCATAACCCACGTTTCTGGTTTGGAGAAAGTGGATAGAAAATACTCCTAAATATAACCACCAGATCAGCCGACAGCACCAATAGAAAATACGCCTAAATAAAACCAACAGACAGCACCAATTCTCCTAAATTGCAGCTTCAAATATGTATATTTTTACAATCTGCAAGCATAAATAAATCCAATTATAAGTACCGCTTATACCAAATTAAGATGTGTACTTACGTTAATTCTACCATATGTATCGACATTTCTTTCACCCAAATAAACTTGCAACACAGCAAAGCGTCTTCTGCTCTTCTATGCAGTAGTTATGCTAAGTTGCATACAGATCCACAAATAATCTTAATACAAGAACCATGGGCAGTCAAAGGACGAGTTTGTGGTTTAAGTATGATTAGATGGGGATCAATCTTGTATGACACAAGATCACTGCGGCCACGGGCCTGTATGGTTGTCCCTAGGACAATCGAGAGCTCGGTGTTGAGGCAATTTTGTTGCCAAGACGTCGTTGCAATTAGTGTGCGATTTCGTATAGAGGGTAAAGTGGTAGAGACTATTGTTGTATCTGCCTATCTGCCCTATGATTCTATTTATCCCCCGCCTTCTGAGGAGTTAATTAGAGTCATACGATACGCGGAGGCCAACAACTTGGGGTTGATTATTGGATGCGATGCCAATTCTCAGCACATCATCTGGGGTAGCACAAAGTGCAACTCTAGAGGTAACAAATTGTTGGACTTCATCTTGTCTTCAAATCTGGTGATTCAAAATGTTGGGAATTCTCCAACGTTTGTCACTCAACGAAGGCAACAGGTCATTGATCTTACCTTATCTAACAGTAAGGCGAGTACAATGATAAGGGATTGGCGTGTTCTTGATGTGGTATCCTTGTCGGACCACCGCTACATCGAGATTAGGCTTGGGATTGATAAACCTACAATCCCACAGGGCCGAAACCCTCGAAAAGCGGATTGGAAAAGATTTGAGGAATTACTTCATCAAAGATTACGTCCCATCCCAATACCTAGTTGTATAGGGTCGGTTGAAGTGGAGTCTGAGAAATTGGGTAAAACTTTGACTGACTGCTATGAGACTGTTTGTCCGTTAAGGAAAAGCAGACCAGGTACCTCAGTCCCTTGGTGGAACGTGGAACTTGGTAAGCTGAGGAAAAATTCAAGAAAGCTTCTGAATAGAGCCTTAAAATCTCGAAAGGATGCTGACTGGAACAATTACCACCTCATGCAAAAGGAATATAAGAAAAAAGTGAGGGAAGCCAAACTTGAGTCTTATAGGACTTTCTGTGAGGAGGTAAATGGTACGAGGGATACGGCAAGACTCTGTAAAATCTTTCAAAAAGATAGTTCAGCGAAGCTTGATTCCCTCAGAAAGCCAGATGGTACCTACACAAACAACCAACAGGAGGTCAATGATATTTTGTTATCTACTCACTTTCCAGGATGCAAAGTGACAACGATAAATACAGATATTATTGAGAGTCCTGTTGGTAATACTACATGTAGGGACTGGTATATAGCATCTAGGGTAGTTTCTGAGGAATCGATCAGGTACGCCTTATCTTCCTTTGATAACTATAAATCCCCTGGACCAGATGGTATATACCCTATGATGTTGAAGAGTGGTGGAGATACCCTAGTGAAGGTACTTAAAAATATCTTCAGAGCCAGCCTGGCTTATGGGTATGTTCCATCATCTTGGTGCGATGTCAAGGTTGTTTTTATTCCCAAACCTGGGAAGGAGGACTACACCTTGGCAAAAAGTTTTAGACCAATCAGTTTATCATCCTTTCTACTGAAAAGTCTTGAGCGAATGGTTGAGAAATTCATTAGGTCAGTAGCATTAATCGAATGCCCCCTAAATAGTCAGCAACACGCGTATCAGAGTGGTAGATCTTGTGAGTCGGCACTTCACGATCTTGTGGTCAATATTGAGAAGGGCATTGACAAACAAGACTATACTCTGGGTGTTTTTGTTGATATTGAGGGCGCTTTTGATAATGCTACTTTCGACTCTATGAAAACTTCGGCTGAATTGCATGGCGTGGATCCAGTTCTAGTCAAGTGGATTCATTTTATGCTCTCCCGGAGATTGTTGACGGCTGAAGATGAGTGGGGCACAAAAGTAACGGTTGAGGTTAGTAGAGGTTGCCCCCAAGGGGGTGTTCTCTCTCCTTTGCTGTGGTGTTTTGTGGTAAACTCACTCTTGGTTGAAATACAAGCTCTAGGTGTACACATACAGGCATACGCTGACGATGTGTGCGCATTAGTATCCGGAAAGTCACTTAACTTGGTATGCAAGAAAATGCAGACCGTTATTGACTTGATGGACAACTGGTGCAATCGACATGGATTGTCTGTCAATCCAAATAAGACAACACTCGTGTTGTTCACGCGAAGAACCAAACATAAGGGTCTTCAGCTTCCTACGTTGAAGGGCATAACTCTTCAACTGTCCACAGAAGTTAAGTATTTAGGGGTTACCCTAGATAGTAAACTAATGTGGACAAAACATGTTGAACAAAAAGTTTCACGGGCACTTCGGATTTTCTGGCAGTGTCGGCGTGCTTTTGGGAAGACATGGGGTCTAAGACCCGCTAATGTACATTGGATGTACATAGCTGTAATTAGACCTATTGTGACGTATGCGGCGGTAGTCTGGTGGCCGAGAACGATGGTGAAAACTATTCGATCCAAGCTAAACGGACTGCAAAGAGCGGCTGCCTTGGGAATTACTGGTGACATGAGCACCACCCCAGGCGCAGCTCTGGACGCTATGTTAGATATGCTTCCCTTGGACTTACATATTCAAGGAGAAGCCATGAAATCTTTGTGCCGGCTCCGCAAAAGCGGAACATGGCATGGGGAGTACAATGCGGGACATGGTCGTCTGTTCAATAGGCTATCGGAACTTTGTCCGATGTTTTCTATGCCTTTGGACAATACAACCTCTTGCATCGAGTTTGGTAGGAAGTTTACTGTAATATTTCCGAGTAGGGAAGACTGGGGAAACCCAGCAGACCTACTGAAAAATTACACGGATACTTTCTACACGGATGGATCCAGTACCTTAAATGGCTCTGGGTCTGGCTGGTATTTGGACGATGCGACCAAATGCTATATTGCTATGGGAAAAATGGCTACAGTATTTCAGACTGAAATATTTGCTATTTTGGACGTAGCGACCTGGATAATTGGGAACAGATGGAGTAATAGGAGAATCAGTATTTGCAGTGACAGCCAGGCTGCACTCATTGCACTTGAATCTCCAGTCACTTCATCCAAAATTGTCCAGGAATGTAGACGCAGACTCAATGAGGTCTCATGTGGGAATAGCGTCAGTCTTCTGTGGGTTCCGGGTCATAGGGGAATACGGGGAAACGAGATTGCTGACTCTTTGGCAAATCTTGGCTCTGATACAATTCCTTACAATCCGGAACCTCAAATTGGTATTGGCTTGACATGGCTGATGCGTTGGATCAACTCTCATATGAAAGCAACTTTCATGGAAAGATGGTCAAATGAGTTGGCATGCAAGAATACCAAACGTTTTGTAATTAAGCCAGACAAGAAAGTGGCTAACTATCTACTCAGTCTCAGTAGAATAGACTGTCGCAGACTTACTGGCTTAATTACGGGACACAATGCCTGTGCTCGTCATATGACGAGATTAGGTGTCTTATCAGACCCATTATGCGTGGCTTGTCTTGAGGATGATGACACAACTGAACATTATGTATGTTGTTGTCCAGCGTTCTCAAGGGCTAGACTGCGGATATTGGGTTCTGATATTCTGTCTATGGACACGGTCCATGGACTTCCCTTGTCTGATTTTCTCAAGTTTGTGAAAGCAACTGAGAAATTCTGAGCAAGCACTTTTCTTCCTTTTTCTTCTCAACCTTTTATCACCCTTACTTAGTGTCAGTTTACAGAAGGCGAACGATACACACGAGCGAAGTTTTGCATGTGTTTTGTTGTTGTAACAACAACAATATACATGTAAAATTTTCGTTCGTGTGTATCGTTCGTCTTCTGTAAACTGGCACTTAATCTTTCTTTTCTGGGTACGGTACAATGGACTATTTTAAGTCTGAGCGCCATGGACTTGCCTAAAAATTTACCCATTTTTAGGCTTGTACAACCCACCCTCAACTCAACTCAACAACTCAACAACCATATGTATCCAAAATGTATTAAAAAGCACAATAAGTGCTGCGAAAATCTAAAAATTTGTCAACAAAAAGTTAACAAATAAATTGTTTTTTTTATAAATTCATTTTTCAGTTTGACATTTTTTTCAAAAATTATAAGTTTTTTTATCGATTCCGTGGAAACAGTAGAGGAATGGAGTTAGATTACTGGGGAATCTATTCTAGAATACATTCACAAAGAAACGATTCCAAAAAATTTTGCTGGGCAAAAATGTCTAACCTTTTGCAAGTCTGGTAAACATAATTGCCGCAAATTTCAAAATATTTACTGGAGTTCGTTATAAAAAGGTAAATATACATGAAATTGTGTTCGTGGGACCATAAGAAGTAGTTCGCTTTAACCGAGGATTCGCTATAACCGAGTTCGTTATAAAAGAAGTATTTTGTATGAAAATTGTTGCCAAAACTTCGGGACTTTAGAATTAGTTCGTTATAACCGAGAATTCGTTATAACCGAGTTCGTTATAACTTAGTCGTTATAACCGATATTGACTGTAGTATTATTTTGAAAATTCCTTGGGATTTATTGTTTTAAAATGTGTAAGTTTCAAAAAAAAAAAAAAAGCAGCCTGGGACAGGGAAATTACTCACTTCATTCTTAAGAATTATGTATTCATAAAGAACTAAATAAAATCTATATGTGCAAAAAAAAAAAATGTAATTAAACAGTTAAGGCATCAAACTATATAAATATTGAATTTATATTTCAACCGCATTGCGACTTTAGTTTTTTTAGTTAGAGAGGAAAAAAAAGCAAAAAAAAATTTAACATCAGTGCATTAATTTCCTTTAAACATTTTATTAGCGTTGAACGTTGTTACTCAAACCTAGTTCTAAAAGTCGTGTGTATGTATGGATGTATGTGTGTATACAAATACAGTCAACATCCCATTTATCTACCTTTACATATTAACACAACCACTGGAACGACAATGACAACTAACCCTAACGGATAATTTTGCTTTAATAAATTTTGCACTACAACAAAAAAAAAACCAAACAAAAGTGTTCTAAATATGTGCACATGTATGAGTGTATCTTAAAAAAAAAAAGCTGATAAAAAAACTAAAAATAGAACAACAATTTTTTTTATAACCAGGACGACTACGACTCGACTTTTCTTTTTTTTTTTTGCTTGTTTTTTTTTGCACTAACTATTCTACGGTGACGATTATTATGATTACGATAGGATAGCATACGAGGATAACATTCATTGCACACACACACATACACACAAACACACATAAGTAGACAACATTTACTTAAAACACAGGCACACACACACACATACATATATATGTGTACACATGGTGCCAATGGGCCAAAGCCATCCAGTCAAGCCAAGCCAAGTTGAAAGCCAAATAATAACGTCAATGTCCTTGGAAAAAAATTTAAACTATGAGTGAGTAAGTGTATGTATCCACTACCACTACACAAACTTTACCATTTTATACGAATAGTTTTATAGGTATGAGTTTAGTATGCACAATATACTCGAAAGTTATTTAAAATTTGGAAAAGCTTCCTAAGAATCAGACGAACTTTGACAGAATCTTCGAGGTTCAAGTACCAAGCAGAGAAGATTGGGATCTTACTTTTTACGGACGGATGGAAGATGGGTACGGGTTTGGGAGTACATTATGAATGTTTTTTGGTGTGGACCGTTGACGCGTTTTGCCTCATATATCCAACTAAGATTTACACCATAGATACGGTTTAACCTCTTATATTTTTCTTTTTGCATTTTGGGCCCGGTATATGTCGCTGGTATCAAGTTTTAAAACAAATTATTTTTTTTAGTGCGATTTTACAGCAGTTCAGATTATATGTATATTTCGTCATATAAAATTTGGTATTTATGAATGTTCCCGATTGGTGGCGCTGGGGTGGAGTAAATTCAAATATTTATATAAATGATACGAATTTATTCAATCCAGAACGTAATCTTAAAACTAATATTTAGATAGATCAGACATATTTAAAAAATCTAGCCACCATATTGTTTTCGCCATATTGAATTTAATATTTTAAAAACAATATAACTCAACAAAGAAAGGGAAAATAACCTTTTATTTAATAATTTGTTACAAACTTTAAGAAGCATATTTAGTCCGCCATTTTGTTTTCCCTCTGAAAACAAAATTTTAAATAAATCGGATAATTTTTTAAATAAAAATTGTTTGCCTTCTTTGATCCGCCATGTTGATTTTTTATTTTTTAGTTCAATTTTGAAATCATCGACCCCGAAACACTCTAGAAGCACATTTTCAGCCGGATCCAACAACGATACGGACTTTTGGCCAGAGTTGGATCATTCTTTTAAATTTAAGCAGCATATTTAGTCCACCATTTTTTTTTTTTTTCAAAATTCAGAGTAACAATTCTGATTCAGTAACTCAAACACCCGATTAAAACTAAATTTGAGTTAAATCGGACAATTTTTAAAAAAATTTGATCGCCATATTGGATTCTTCAATTTATTTTTTTTTTTGCATTTAGCCAAATCTTAAAATCACCTACCTCGAAATCCTTTAGAAGCACATTTTTTAGACGGATTCAACAACGATAAAGACTTTTGGCCAGAATTCGATCATTGTTCTGAAATCTCCAATTTTAAATTAAAATTTGGAAAAATAAAAAAAATATTACACTGCAACATGAAAAATAAAAAAAATAAAATTATTACAGTATATAACTTCAATAAATTTCAAAAATGGGACTCGTATTCCATAATCAAGTGGTATGAAGCACGTTAGATACCTGGGGAAGTTGTAGAAACTTTGCTGATTTTCTACCGATTTTAGTTTTTAGTACCTTATTAGAGAGGCATTTTACTCCACATCATAGTTCTGTAACCATTTGAATTTTAACTTAATTTAAAATAAAGAAAAAATAGAGATAATTAATAAAAAGACATATTTTCCCCGTTTAATACGTTTTTAAACTTATAGGCGATGCGGATTATCCTTAAATAATGTAAGACGTATTTTTACTTCCAAACTAATATATCTAGGTGAGTTGCGGTCAATATCTTACAACTTGATTGTTTTGGAGCACCATGTTATATAAAGCATATTCACAAAAAAAGGAACAACTTTCAAAATTAAAAAAAAAAAAAAAATAAATAGAATGAATTGTGATCACATTTCAAATTATGACTTTAAAGTTGCGCTATATATAGTAGAATTTTTAAAGTTAAAAAAAAAATCGGTGGTTTCGGACTTTTTCAAAAAGTCAATTTTGATTTTTAAACGTTCAGTCAAAAAATTCTGTCATTAACTCTTTGTAGTTTATTTAAAAAGTATTACGTTTTGTCGTTTTTAAAAGAAAAAACATTTGTTCAATGTTCAGTTTTTTTTTAAATTGCTATTTCGGTTTTTTGTTTCAAAAATAACAACATAAAAAATAAAGACTTTCATTAGCATTCAATTTTTAAAGTCATTTATTTTTGTTCTGTAAGTAAAAATAAGTGATTCTTCTTTAATTTTTAATGATTTGTGTACGTTATTTTTTTTTTTTTAATTGTTAGCATTTTTTAAGAAAAATCATTAGTTTTTACCTACTTGTGTGGGTTATTTTTTTGTGGAAAAAAAAATAAAAAAATATTTATCTTAATATATAAAAACGTTTGTGCCGGGTACGTGTTACAAAAACTCAAGAACCGCTGGATCGATTGACACCAAACTCGGACAATATATAAGTTTAGTCAGGGGCCAGGTTTCTCTTAAGTTTAATAACGATAGGTGGCGCTGTTGTCGTAATATTTAAATTTTTTTTATTTATGGTACGATTTGGCTAAAATTCACAAGATATATTTATTAAACAAAAATAAGTATCCTGACAAAATTTGGACCCGGTAGATGGCGCTGGGGAGAAATTATTTACAAAATTCTTTTGTTTTTGTATTTATGGTACAATTTTGCTAAACTTACAAAATATATTTCTGAAACAGAAATACATTTCCTGATAAAAATGTTGAACCGGAAGATGGCGCTGGGGCTCAAGTTATTACAAACTTCTTAATTTTAGTCTAATTTCCCGGAATTTAAGATGGTATGTATTTTTCTTCGTCATATTATTGTGAATGTATAAATGAATCCGATATGTGGCGTCAATGTGATGCTATTTAGATGTTCATATTTTTAGAGACATTTTACTCAAACTCAAAATGTATTTTTCCTCATGACAATTTCTTTTATGGGCATTCAAAAATAAAAAATTGTAAATATACTAAAAATTTTCTTAAAACAATTTGTAAAAGAATTTAAGTTTCAATAAAAAATAATAATTCAAAATTCCGGAAAATCCTATTTGTTTTAAAATAATGCCGACCCGATCTAGAGGAGGAAACATTGTTCGGTACACTCGACGCGCCCGATAATAATAGATTAGCAAATCGCGAAAGAATGCGTATAACCCGAGCTGCTTCGATCACCCCATTTAACCGTCTGGCTTTCACTTACGAACCAGACATAATTTTACAGTGCTCATGAGAAAATCGCTATTGGTGAAATGTCAAATTTATCAAAATTATTACAAAGACTCCAATTTATCAAAATTATTACAAACACTGATGTTCAAGGTCGCAATTTTGATTCAACTTTTAAAATACAAGGAAAAGTACACCTTTAATGTTTTAGATATTTCTTAAACACCCTTTTAAGGTCATGTCTTTTTTATTTAAATAAACGATATTTAAAATATAACAGAAAGAGTTTCACTTCATCTTGATTATGTTGCACTGCTACTTATCGTAGTTAAGATTAATTTATAAAAAAAGAAATAATTGGAGACAAAGTCAAAATATTTCAGGGCAAAACAACGTTTGCCGGGTCAGCTAGTAGAAATATAAAAACATATTTGTATCAAGTGACTTTGGCACGGTGGGTAGAGTGTTTGGCCAGAATGTTGTTAATTGCTGGATCGATTCCCCAAAAATTTTATTAAAAATTTTTAATTTAATATAAAAATTTGAAAAAATTAATGATTTCGTAGGTATTTTTTTTTTATGGAATTTGTTGGTAAAAAAAATGAAAGTGACGTTATTTTTATTTATTTTAGAAAATTTTATTAACAGTTAAAAATAAATTTTAATGTTTGTTAAACAAATTAATAATTACTGGTTTTCAAGAGTTTAATCACTTATTTTAAATGTGTTTTTCATTTGTTTTTGCCTACAAAATATTTTGGGAGCAAAGATTGAATAGGTTTTGTTTAAAATGTATAACTTTTAACTACTTTTTCATCATAGGTTATTCATTTAAATGTATGTGTATTAACTGTGTTTACTCACAATTATTTTCCTCTAGTTATATAGTACAAACACATCCATATTAAGATACAACAAAAAAAAAAGAAAATGTAAACGTTAAATACTTGGCCCGTTATCACGGTATGTGAATCATAAGCGAACATTTTATATGAAGTTTTTTTTTTTTAATACGACATCTAAAAGGGGGATTACAACAAGTATGTACATATTTACGTATTTGATGTAGAAGTTGTAAAAAAGAGAAACAAACACATGGCTAACAAGTGGACATCGACAATGTTATCGTATCGTTATAATTTTGAAGAACTAGTAGTTTAGCAATAGTTTTCTGTTACATGGCAATATTGAAGTCGCCTCTTCTGTTGCTCTAATAACTGTTTTTATCGTTTGTGCCATCATCGTTAAGTGTCATTGGTGTCACAGAATGTTGCAAGAAAAAAAAAATGCAAAAAATAAATTAATATATAAATAAATTGCAATGTTCAATTTGAAACTAGGTAAACGTGTAAACTGTTATACAGGATGTATGTATGCATATAGAACCATACAATTTAACTATAGGTCAACAAAATGTAGATCCTTTTACTTTTGAGAATTAAAGGATTGCTAAAGGTAAAATTAAGATAATTCTAGGAATTTAAAAATTATTTTTAATAATGAACTTACAGAATTTAATGTCGTTGGTTTTCAACAATTGCATAATTATGTTAAGATTATGTGCGTATAATTAATATTAGGTATGTAGTGGCAAAAATAGTACTCATACGCCGCAGGTCATTAAAATAACAAGGAGAAGCTAAACAGGGTTTGTTGTTCTAAAAATCTATAAATCCTGCTATAAAAATTTAATTTAATAAATGTCAGACATCGTAGGAGTTTGAAATTTGACAAAATTTTTCAAGTTTTATCGGCCATTTGATAACACCGCTCAACAAGCATTTTCCGGTTTGAATTCTAAAAATCAATTTCAGTAGTCTTTGATCTCCTGATTCAAAATCTGTTTTCCAAATTTTCCTATCAAGCCTAAATTTTTAGTTATTCATGGTTAAAAATGCGAAGAATGTCGATTTTTTACATTATTTGAAAGCCTGCACAGCAGCTATTCAGTGATATACAAATCTGGTATTGAGCACTAGTATAATTTGGCTATGGTCTCCCACATAGAAAACATTTTTAAATTATTGCGTTTGGTTAGGTTACACTTGTGTTTTAAAATTATACTGTTAAAATTTCTAATTTTTTAAAATTTACCTTAGTTTTTTTTTTTAATTTTTTGAAGAAAAACTAAAAAATGGCTGCGGATTTTGTACTCTAGGCCATGATAATGTTTTGCTGAAGATTTGGGAGTACTAAGTACTGTATTTAAAATTTGTTTTAGAAAAAATAATATTATTTCCCATTCCATGCAAAACGAATTGAAATATCGGTCTCAAGCAAAAGAGCTGTAAATATAAATGATTCGGCACAGAAAAATTTAAAAATCACTTGTTTTTTTGTACATTTGGAACATTTTTATGTCATAATTTTACAGCGTTTAAATTACTACGAAGAAAGTAGCTTAAACAACCAAAATTGACGATATGTGTAGTTTTAAAAACAAACAATATGTAAATCATTCAATTGCTATAACTACTAATACTTGCACATTTGTGTTTTTGTAGCGAGAGCTTACGATTGTTTTTAAAAATGAATAAGTAGCAAAAAAAACAAAAACATTAGAATTGTGTAGCCTACAAGTAGCCTACAAATTATTTTTGGTAGCCTACCTGTAGAGTGCAAATTATTTTTGGTAGCCTACCTGTAGCCTACAAATATTGTTTTTGTAGCCTACAAAGAAAAAATTTAATAAAACTATAACACACACACTTATCTTGTTTAACATAACTGTTTTATTTTAATGTGTATAAAGAATAGGGTTGGATTGTTTTAATGTAAAATTAAAATTCAACTTCTCAAAAAAAAACTTTGGCAAACTTTGGCAAACATTGTTGTGGTGTTCCCTTGTCATTAAAAGTAGAGATGGGCACATGAGCAGATTAGAACGTGATTCACGCGTGACCACGCTTGAGTGTGCCTAAATTCAATTTTACTCACGCGCGTGTGAGTGGAGTGTGCGTGAGTAAGATTTTTGCGTGAGTGTGCGTGAGTCGCTTTTTTAAGTTACGCTGAACTTTAAATTTTGTTGAAAATTTTAAAAGATTTTTCAAATTTTATTTTTTAAATTTTTTTTGTATGAATAAGAGTTTCGTGAGTGTGAGTCAACGAGAGTGTGGGTGAAGCTTGAGTGAGTGCACGTGCGTGTGAGTTGTATTAAATTTACTCACGTGATTGTGAGTGTGAGTAGAAAAAATTTGCTCGTGAGTGAGTGTGTGTGATTCGAAAATTCCTGTCGTGGGCGTGAGTGAGTGTGAGTCAAAAATCACTCACGCGCCTATCTCTAATTAAAACCATGTTTTGTGTATTTTTCAACACGTGAATTTTCGAAAAACCCAATGTAGAGATGGGTGCGTGAGTGGATTTTGACTCACACTCACTTAAGCTCACGCAAAAATAATCGAATCACTCACGCAATTTTTTTTTTCACGCTCACTCACTATTCACGTGAGTAATAAAAATCTTACTCACGCCAGATTCAATCACGCTCACGCGTGAGTCACGCAAAATCTACTCACGCAATAAAATTCTCTTACCAAAAAAAAAACTCCAAAAATTTTTTTTTACAAAAAATAAAAAAATTGGGCTAATATATAAATCTTATCACGCAAACTCACGCAAAAAATAAATGACTCACTCACTCAGATTTTTTTTCAGCTCACACTCACTCACAATCACGTGATTTAAATGAAAATCACTCACGCGTGATTCATGTGAATCACGCAAATCACGTGACCAGCGCCCATTTCTAACCCAATGTTAATGTCACGGTTTTTCTCATAACTTCTGAGCGTGTAGACCGATAATATTAAAATCGCGTACATATTCGAAAATATCGAAAAATTCGACAAAATTCCAAATTTTTCTATATTTTTTTTGACCAAAATTAAAAGAATTTTATTAAAAATTATTATTATTCTTTTTTCGATGTTGTATTCATTTTACACCATCTTAACGAAATTTTTAATATGATCACGTTTTTATATTGCAACATTTGTTTACAATGTGATACTGTAGTAATACTGTAGTAATACTACTGTAGTAATACTGTAGTAATACTGTAGCCTACAAATATACTACTGTAGTATATTTGTAGCCTACAAATATACTACTGTAGTATGTTTGTAGGCTACAACAATAAAATTTGTTTTCCGCTACTGCTCTGTTTGGAGTTTTTATTTTTTTTCATATTGTTGGAGTTTAAGCAAACACAAAAAAGAAAAGTAAACAAAAGCTATAACTTATAATATTGAAATTGTTTGAAGTGATATGAAAAGCAAAAGCAAAAAAACGGGTAGCTAACGTAGACTTTCAAACGCTGTAATTTTAGACATGGTGAAAAAGTAGTTTTGGTGACAAAAAATGCCTGTAAATGTTTTGCAGAAGATTTGGGTGTACTTGCCAAAACAAAGTTTTTTTTTTAAAAAATAATGTTATATTGCTTTGCTATTCCATGCTAAGGAATATCAGTCGAGGACCCCATTAAGTTTATATATTATTGATCCATTTCTAAGACACTCTAGCTATATATATCCGTCCATGTGTCTGTGGAAAGCAAGATGCAGTCCAAACCAAAAGAGCTATACATTTGGTAAATGAGTGCAAAAAAAAGTGAAAAAAGTGTTTTTACATTTTGGAGAGTATAAAAGATTCGGCACCGAAAAATTTAACACTCTCACTTTTTTATGTACATTTGATTACCAAATGGAACATTTTTATTGGAAAAGTTTAGACTTGTAGAAAAAGTAGTTTTGATAACAAAAAGGGGAAATACGATTTTTGGTGAAAAAAAATGTTTCATGGATGAAAAAAAATTTTTGATGAAAAAAATTTATTGTCTTCATCAAAAAAAAATTTTTTTTTTTAAGAGCCTACTTAGGGAGTGGAGATAGGGCGTAGGTATGTTTTGAAAAAATGTTGTAGGGTAAAAATAAATGGGGGTCGGTCTCAGTAATGACCCCTCTCGGACGCACCATTGGACCGGTAGAAGCTGATTAAATAAAACAAACTTACAAAAAATAATAAAAATTGAAAATGTTTGGACTAAAAAAATATTGTGAGTCGTTCATACATTTTGTTGCTCTAAGGGCACTATTAGGGCAGTTAGAGCGTTTGGAACAAATTTTAAAAATGTCGTTTTGTGTGGGAGCCCCCTTAGAAATTGGAGATAGTTTGTTCCAAAGAAATGTTAAGACGTAAAAATTAATGGGGGTCGGTCTTACAAAGGACCCCTCTATGACGCACCATTGGAGCAGTAGAAATGATTTTAAGATTGGAAAATTACAATAAAATTTTTTCAAAAAATTTAAAAAATAGTAATAATCGTTATCCCACGATCTTCCTGGGCAAAAAAATTGTAGAATTAATAGAAGTTTTACACAAAAAAATTTCAAAAAAATCGAAGAGTACAAACATTTTCAAAAATGAGATTTAAATTTTAAAACTTAAAAATCTCATACTCGAGCGCTTTTAAGAATTTTTTGTGATTTTTTTTAGAAAGTACGTAAAAAACAAAAATTTTGAAAAAAAAATGAAATTTGGACCATTATTGAAGAAGTTATGATTAAAAGAAGTTTGAGTAAAGGAATAAACTACCAATTTTTTAAAATTCGATATCTTTTGAACGGGTCATCAAAAAAATCTGAAAATTTACCACGAAGGAGTTTTCGAATGCTACTAAAAACTGTAAACAAATTGGGAAAATCTAAACAAAAAATTTTTCAAAGTGTCCGATTTCACATGGAATTCCCCATATGCAGTGGCCCGAGATTTGTTTTTAAAAAAAATAATTTACCCCAAAATAATGTTTTACGGCTTGAATAGTTTTTTTTTATCGTCAGAGAATGCCTCAAGTGTAGGAAAAAGAATATCAACATTTCTAGTTTTTTGTAGAATTATGGAAAATATCAGTTACACCATTTCCAATTAAATTCAAAGATTTTTTATTGAATTTCCAAAAAAAAAAAAAAAAATGAATAATTTGTCGTCACCATTTCCAAAAGCTTTTCTAAAACTAGGTAAGTCATTTACACCATTTCCATATTTATATCAAAAATAAAAAAAAAATATGTATAGAAATTATTTGCGTAGATTTAACTTCAGACACTTTTTATAATCTAAAGACTAATTTTTAGTTTGATCAGACAAAGTCTAGCCGCCATATTGTTTCCGCCATATTGAATTTTATCATTTTGATTTTAAGATAACAGACCCAGAAATTTACTAGGTCACACTATCAGCTAGCTTCAACAAAATAAAATAAATATAACTGTTTTTTTATTAATTGTAACAAACTTTACTAAGCATATTTAGTCCGCCATTTTGATTTTCACAAATCACGTCAGTAATTTAGATTCAGTAACTCCAAGGCCCCCTTTAAAGAAAATTTGAGTTAAATCGGACAATTATTAAAAAAAATTGTCCGCCATATAGAAATTTTTTTGATTTTTTTCGTTTTTAGTTAAATTTTGAAATCAGCAACCCCGAAATACTCTAGAAGCATATTTTCAGACGGATCCAACAACGATAAAGGCTTTTGGCCGGAGTTGGATCATTATTAAAACTTTAAGAAGAATATTTAGTCCGCCATTTTGTTTTTCAAAATTCGGAGTAGCAATTCTTTTTCAGTAACTCCAAGACCCGCATAAAACTAAATTTGAGTTCAATAGGACAATTTAAAAAAAAAAATGTCCGCAATATTGGATCCGCCATTTTGATTTTTTTGGTTTTTAGCTAAATTTTGAAATCAGCGACCTCGAATTCCTCTAGAAGCACATTTTCAGACGGATCCAACAACGATAAAGACTTTTGGCCGGAATTGGATCATGCTGGCCCTGTGTGCACTGTGCGGTCTTCATAATTTTTTTATTTTTATAAACTTATCTTATCAAATCTGCTTATACCGCTTCCATGGAGTCTTCTTAAGGGTTAAAATGTAAGGCCGACTTTCCCATTTTTTTTTTCAAAAACGCAAAGTGATCTAGAATACCTGGGAGACATTGGTGTTTTTGTTCATTTTTTTTTTGGTGTGGTTCATGTGTACAGCCAAAAGTTAAAATTTGTTGTACAGTGTCATAAGTAGCACCAACACCAGTTTGTTAAGAATTTTATACATAATAAAATAACACATGTATAACTTTATCTATCAAATGTGAAAACAGCATCCTTGTGTAATGTCCATTTCATTAACAGGATTTTAAACTATAAAATTAATTATGTTATTAATTTATAAAATACATATTTACTTAAATACAGAAATTAATTCTAATTTTCACACATAACTAACACATTCACTTACGCATGGACACACACATTTTCACGTATATTTAAATCTACTATTATTAAATATATTTACTGACACACACACACACTCACACACACAGATATATTAAAATTTAAGCCTATTTAAACAAATACATAATTAAATTTGCACACACATTAATGCTCGAGTTTATGTATTTGAATGAGCATGTTTTATCATGCGACAAACCAAGTCAGGCAGGATTTTTTTGTAAATAGAAATTTATGTAAATATTTAATGTGAAATTTAATTTAAATTTATTTTAATTATCATGGGGTACAAAACAACAAAAAAAAAATATTATACATATTTACTCTCTAATGGTTGGTTAGTTTACTTTGGTTTCGGTTGTAATTTCTACCCAATTTTTTTTTTATTTTTTCATTTTAGTGTTTGTTCTTTTTTTGGGAGACGTTTTTGGTTGGGTGCGTTCGTATGGTTATTTCCCAGCAAAAACCAAAATCTTAAGAAGTTTCTATGGCAAAAAGAAAAACAGCATTCGTATTTTTTAATAATTTTTTTCGAGAGAAATTTTCGGATATATATTTTAATACAAAATCACTGTTAATTGACATTTTAAATAAAAAATATGCTGTAGATTATTTCTACAATCATGATTGGGGTTAAAATGTGAATAGTAATCGAAAATAATTAAATTAACTAGATTAACATAACTTGACTTATGCACTTCTTCCTTTTTGCCACTGATTTGTTATCTCCCAATTTTAATGTTCATTACTTTAACACGGCGATGTCATTGTAGTTAACCATTTTTTTGCCTTTTACCCCAAAAAGTAATGCAGATAGTTATTAGCAAAGCTCATTTACAGGTAATGAAAATGGGAATAAGTATTTTTTTTTGCCAGGTAATTCAAATGGGGTTGAATAAAAAAGGCTTAAAGTGGTTACCTCCAATGACATCACCATGTTAATATAATGAACATTCAAATTGGGATATAACATCTTAATCATATTTTTGGTTTTTGCTGGGTTGTCTAGTATAACAATAAAATTAATTTAATTAAATATATATTTATATGAAAATATTTAAGTAAACATTGTACACTATGAACGCGTGTAAGCTACCCGCAAAAAAATTATTATTTATTTATTAAAATTCTGACCGGGAAAAAATATGAGAACCTCGTACTTAAAACCGAATATTTTTTGATCCCATGAAGATCCCACTCTAAATTTTGAGTATGTTATACAAAACATTGCTATACAAAACATTGTTATTTTTCACCAGATTTTTTTTTTTTAAATCGAAGATGTGTTTTTCTTTAAATATTCGAAAAGAAAAAAATGTTTTTGCATTTTTGTATCATTTCTGTAAATAAACCGTATTATTTATAAAAATAACCGTATTATTCGAAAAATATTTCTTAAAAGAAAAAGACACCAGCTTTCATGAGCCAAAATTTGTTAAAATCGGGTCATTGGTTAAAAGTTACAGTTACGTGATGTATTTTTCTCATTTTTGTTTAAAAAGTCGAAATTTGACCAGCCATAATTCTGTAAATACACCAAATTTAAAAAAAAAAAGATAAAAATTTTTTGTCCCGTGGCGCCCTTCGATCAAAGTTTTGATTTTTTAAAAAATGTTAACCAAAAACTCTAAACTTTGATCGAAGGGCGCCATGTGTTAAAATGGTCTGATTTGGGTCAAATTAAGTTTAAATGAAAGCTTAACTCCAGCTCTATAAAATAGTTACCGGAAACAAATTTTTAAGACTTTTTAAAAAATTTCTTGAACGTAGGAAAATAAAGCCATTTTGTGAAATTTTGTGTCAAATTTCAAAAGCGATAACTCAAAAACCGTTCGACCGATTTAAGATATTTTTTGATATTTGAGTTCAGCATGTCAAAATTAATAAAAATGATGTATCGCGAGATATTTTTGTTTTATTTTTAATTTTTCATAAATCTAAAATTTTGGTGGAAATTTTCCAAAAATGTAAATCTTTGCCTGAAGGGCGCCACATGTTAAAATGATCGGATATGGCTCAAATTAATTTTGAATGACATACTGAGTCAAGCTCTTTGAAGGGTTCAAGAGTAAGAAATTTTAAGTTTTTTTTTTTTTTAATTTTTAGAACGTAGGAATAATCCGCGATTTTTCAAATAGCGATATTTCGAAAACTGTCTTACCGATTTTAAAAATTCTTAGATATTTGTGTTCAGCGCGTCAAAATTAATAAGTATAATGTGTCTCAAGAAATAGTTTTTTTTTTTTTTCTCTAAAATATTTCAAAAATCCAATGACCTTAACCCGTGGCCGGGCGCCACGGATTAATTTAATCCAATGACCTCAAATTTATACCACATATTTTTTAGGTCTACTAGAATAAAAATTTGCCCTGAAGTTCAAAATCGGAAGAAAAACTTTTTTGCAATACAACAAAATGCCGGTCTAAAGGTACATATTTCATATCTATGTAGGCTTTGACTGGCATTTTTCTGTATAGAAAAATTTTTTCTTCTCCGATTTTTAAAGTCCGGTCATTTTTTTATTCTACTAGGAGTAAACCTCATGTGGTACCAATTTGAGGCCCATCGGATTAAAGTAACCCGTGGCGCCCTACGGTTTTTTGAAAAATTAAAAAAAAATAAATATATCTTTCGACACATCATATTTTTTAATTTTGATGTGCTGAGCACGAACATCAAAAAAAAAAATTAAAATCGGTCGAACAGTTTTCGAGATATCGCTATTTGATATTTTTCCAAAAATGGCAGTTTTTTCTTTCGTTCAAGAAATTTTTTAAAAAAAGTCTCAAATTTTCATTTCGCCAAACCTTTTGTAGAGCTTTTCCAAAACTTTGACCGGCGGGCGCCTCGGGTTAATTTAATCCGATTGACCTCAAATTTGTACCAAATAAGTTTTAGACCTAGAACAATAAAAAATTGCCCGGATACTTGGGAGGGGGGTGAAATAAAGCCATAGGCAATAAGGCCATATGGCCTTTTTTCTCATTGAGTTGAGAAATAAGGCCATATGGCAATAGTTTACTACTAAGTATAAATAGTTTACTACCATAAATAGTTTACTACTATAAATTGTGTAAATTTTCAATAATTTCAAGTAGAATTACGCAATTTGTGTAAAATTACCCAATTTGAAATCATTTTAATTAGAGTGTGAATCATTTTAATTAGAGTGTGAATAAACTCAGATTTTCGCAATGTTCGGGTCCCAATAAAACCGCGAAATATTATTAGATGTCTAAATAGTTTAACACATCTAAAAAAAATACTTTTGGAATCCTTCAGATATCTTTTTTAATCACGAAGATATTGCCCGATGAAATTATTGTAATTTTAGCACTAAAAAATAAAAGAAAACAAATTTGGAAACCAAACAATTTTTAACATGATGATGTTTTTAGGCTGGTGTCTAATTTTAAAAAAGTTGCAGGACGCCACCTCAGTTTGACTATATAAGCTAACAATTAACGAAAAAGAAAACAAGAATTACTATTTTCATTTTCTTAAAACCAAAAATTTTAATAACTTGGGTCTGTAACTTGGATAATAATTCACCTCGTTGTGAATAAAACCGTTTTTCCCCAGCTGGTGAATAAAAAGTAACATAATAATTTTGCAACAAAAAAAAATTTTTTTTTCATCAATTTTTTTTTTTTTCAGCAATTTTTTTTGCATCACATTTTTTTTTCCATGAAATTTTTTTTTTTCATCAAACTTTTTTTTTCATAAAATTTTTTTTTAATTTTTTTTTATGAAATTTTTTTTTTCATCAAATTTTTTTTTCATAATTTTTTTTTTTCATCAATTTTTGTATCCATAAATTTATTTTTTTCATCAATTTTTTTTTTTTCATCAAACTTTTTTTTTTATCAAATTTTTTTTCATAAATTTTTTTTTTTTCATCAAACTTTTTTTTTTAAATTTTTTTTATCAAATCTTTTAAAAAATTTTTTTTCATCAAATTTTTTTTTTATTAAATTTTTTTTTGTCATCACATTTTTTTTTTCATCTATTTTAAATTTATCATATCGTTTTTCATCAATTTTTTTTTATCAAATTTTTTATTATCAATTTTTTTCTCACCAAAAAATTTTTTTTTTCATATTTTTTTTTTATCAATTTTTTTTACATCAAAAAATTTTTCTTTTCACCAAAAAAATTCATCAAAAACTTTTTTCATCAAAATTTTTTTTCACCAAAAATTTTGGGTTCATTAAATTTTTTTTAACATAATTTTGTTTTCGTGAAAAAAATATTTTTTTTTTTACCATAACTACTTTTTCACCAAGTCTAAGCTTTTCGCTTAAAAATTTTCCATTTGTTTATCAAATGTACATTAAACAAGTGAGAGTGTTATATTCTTTGGTGCCGAATCTTTTATACTCTCCAACATGTAAAAACACTTTTTTGCACTTATTTTTGCACTCACTTACGAAATGTACAGCTCTTTTGGTTTTTTAATGGGGTCCTCGACTGATGTTGCAATTCGTAATATAACATTATTTTAGCAAGTTTTATATATTAGCAAGTACACCCAAATCTTCCGCAAAAAATTATCATGATTAAATGTTTTGGGCAAGAGTACAAAATTCGCAGGCATTTTTAATAGGGTCCTCGACTGGTATTTCAATTCGTTTTGCATGGAATAGCACAGTAATATAACATTATTTTTTCTAAAAAAACTTTGCTTTGGCAAGTACACCCAAATCTTCCGCAAAACATTATCATGATTTAATGTTTTGGGCAAGAGTACAAAATTCGCAGGCATTTTTAGAGTGTATGTTATCATTTTTATTCGGATAGATTGATTTTGTTAGTTTTTTTTACTATTAAAAAAGTGTTACAAATTATTAATTTTATATTTACTTACTCGTGTTTATAGTTTTGCACGTACTTGTAATAGTTTATGTTTATATTTGTCTAATTAATTAATTTATTTATTTTGGTATTAATCATTTGTTATCTTTAAAAAAACATTCGATAAATACTCTACATAGGATAGTTTGAATTTTTCTTTAATGTAATAACTTTTTTTACTCACTTTTCATAAGCAATTTGTTAGGCAAATAAAGGCAAACAATTAAATTTGAGTTGGACTCTAAAATATTTTTTAGAGATGCCGAGAAGTGCGGCAAACGAATTTTACACCCCAAATCTTGATAAAACTAAAATTCCCGGAAATATAAAATATATAAATAAATCCCACTTGGAAATGAAAAAGTTCGGAAATAAGAAAACTCCTACATGTAAACCACTGAATTTATTTCGCTGAAGTGTTATATCAATCTAACAAGAGCTCTCTTACAATGAGTCTAAAAATATTTTTAAAAAACTTATTAACTATTTTAATCACAAGTTTTTAAAATTCCACATAAAATTATTATATGGTATCATACAATCAATCTTTATCGACTTTTTTCTTTCTTTAAACAAATATTTTTCTAACAAATATTGGTTTACATGTCATTACATTTGCATGTTAAGTATTTTGTGCTTGTGTGTGTGTGCTCGTTATGTATGTGATTGTACCAATATGGTGTTGTGCGTTTAAAAATTGAATTTAAAATTTATAAAATATGCTGATTTAATAGTGTGAAATGATGAGTTGTCGTATGTTTTTAATAAACAACCATTCCAATCCAATCCACATCATCATGTCAAACTCTCTGCCAAATGATACCGTATCATCGAACATGGAATTTTATGTTTATTTTATATGGCTTTTATAAGGATTTTTTTTTCATTCTTTCTTGTTAATAAACATGAATACCTACCGATCTTTTTTCTGTTTTGTTTGTTATGGGGTATATAAATATTCTCAACATACTCATACATACGCATGGAATTTTCTGAAAAACGTTTTACATATAAATGAAGGTTGAAAAAGTTTACGAATCTTTTTGATTTATTTACATACACTCATACATTGACGAAACATATTGGGGGTTTTATTTAAAATATTCATTTTAAAATAATATTTTATTTTTAAAACTTTATTAAAGATTTCGTATTTATTTTGATAACAAATGTTTTTTTGTCTAAAGAGCTAAATATATGTATTTTCAATACTTTATTGAAATTTTTTTGGGGGAGAATTCTTTTATATGAATAAAGAGATATTTTTATCGGTTAACTTTATGTTTTCAAATGAGGAATTATCATTTGAGTTGTTAAATGAAATGCTGCTTTTCAAAAAAGTTAAATGTTTGGAAAGTAATACTTTTTTAATGAAATAAATGAACAAAAAACAAGTATGAGGCATTCCACACCAAATGTCCCGCTACAGAAAAACATGTGTCCCTACAGAAAAACATATGGACATTTGGTGTGGAATGCCTCGTATGTAAATTATATTCAGTCTTGTTAAATATTTTTTAAGTCTGCTCAATGAAAGAAGTATATTTTTAAAAAATATTTAAAAAAAAAATAATAATAATTTTGATAAGTACCAAACGTGTGTAATTTTTTACTGTAAATTTTTAATTTGAGGTCTAATGTTGAAAATGTTGACAAAGGCGTTTTGGGGTGATTGTTGGGGTCAAACACCTTCTCCCCGCGATAAATGTTTACAATTTTATTAACTACACACAGAAAACGAATTTAACGATTTCCAACTGAAAGGCAGTTATTGCAACAAAAAATCGGTTGGAACTTTTGTCTATAGGTCGTCACAGTTGAATATCGGTAGTCACAACTCATTTTCGGCGGTCATAACTGTCTTTTAATTGGGACAACTAAAAAATTTGGTTGTCAAAGCCAAATATATAACTGATAAATTCGATTGGAATCTTTTTTTTTCTGTGTGTATGCTTGTAGCACTTAATATTTTAATAGATTTTATCAATAATGGTTTTTAGGTTGTTGTCTAATTAAAATAATAAGGCAGAACGCCACCTCAGTTTGACTTTATATGCTAGCGACTAAAAAAACAAGAATTACCGTTTTCATTTTCTTAGAATTAAAACGGTTTGTAACTTGAATAATTATTCATCTGTTTTTGAATTATTATCCAAGCATATGTAAATCGGTTTTCAAAAATATCTCAAACCGTATGTTTTTAGCACGTCCTAAAACTTTAAACTTTTTTACAAAAAACAAAAACGAAACTGTAAAATGTTTTTTCTCACTTAAGACAAGAACATCTTTTTGATCAGAAAAACCAACATCAGATATTCAGAAATTTCTTAATTGGACTGCATTTTTTAAATTCAAAAATTGACCCAGAAATTTTCAACTTTTTGCTATTTTTGATCATACAACTAGTAAAACTTTTTTTTTTTTTTAATTTAAAAAAATTGCGGTTTTTCGCGAAGCTAATGTTCTTTAAACATGTAAAAAATCTACAAAGTATTATACTTTGAAAAGTCATATCTTCGAAAGTATTAATCTGAAATACACCAATTAAAAAGCATTCGACTTTAACAATCGTCCTTTTTATACTAATGCACTCAAAAAATGCATTTTTTAGATTAATTTTTTAAAACTTTATCCCCTTAGATTTTTCTGAAACCTGCACAAATCGAAAGAATAACATTTGTAACATAAAACTAAGTGCCTTTTTTGGGCCTTTTCATTTTCCACTTTTCGTGATTTTTTAAAAACTACTTACATATGTGGTTTTTCCATAAAAAAACTGAATTTATGTTCACTGTTTAATTTTATCAAAAAGTATGTAACTTTAATGAGCCGTATTTTAGAAAGAATTTAGTTGATATTTGCGATTCAAAAAGCATCCGAATCTAACGATTGTCCTTTTGTATATGATCGCACTCAAAAAAATATTATTTTTAAACAAACAGGAAAATTAAATTTGACATGGCCGATTCTATGAATACCCTCTACAATGCCATTTTTAAGTGATAGTAAATTTTCTAACATGAAAAATAGCAATTTTGATTAGAAATACATATTTTATTTTGTGTAGGAAACTTTTTTTTAGTAATTTTTAGTAATAAAAAAAAAAATACTTATACACCCTAAAAAAATGAGTCCAGTTTCCTACTATAAATTGGGTAAATTTCAACAAATTCAAAAAATATACTACTACAAATTGAGTAAATTTCCCATATATTTAAGTAGAATTACGCAATTTGTGTAAATTTACCCAATTTATAGTAGGAAACTGAAATCATTTTAATTAGAGTGTATTTTTTCAATGTGTAAACTTTTTTTTTGTGAGTGTAAAATTTTTTTCGGCTGTATTTTTTTTTTTTTTAGTTTAAAAATATTTTTGAGTAACAACAAGTAAAAAAGTTAAATTCGGCCTTGCCGAATGTAGTGATACCCTCCACAATTTCAAAAAGATTATTGCAAAAAACTTTATTTAAAAGGAAATTACTTTTGAAAAAAAAAAAAAAAACAATTCCGCGAAAAAAGATTTTGGTAAAAAAAAAAATCCGCGATTTTTTTCTTTTTTTGTCAAAAAATATGTTCGTACTTGTTTAAATACCATTTGGTGTTCAATTATGTTCACATATGTCAACCAGAAGCCGAATTAAAGCATTTTGTATTTTTAGGTTATGTTGAATGTACTGAAACTTTTGAGGTGTGCTTACATTTTCGTTCATAACTTTTGAACCGCTGAACCGATATCGCTCAAATGCAATACCAAACTTCTCGGGAGAACTTCCAATATATATGTTAAGTTTCAGTCATCTCTGTGCAATATTTTGTTCGCGAGAGCATTTTCCACAGACAGACAGACGGACAGACGGACAGACGGACATCGCTAGAATGTCTTAAAATCGATCGGGTATCATGAATATATATACTTTATGGGGTCCCAGACCGATATTTCGATGAGTTACAAACGGAATGACAAACTTATATATACCCTCTATCACTAAGTGGAGGGTATAAAAATACGTTGTATTTTTGTGACTTACCAATGTTTTTAAAACATATTTAACGGGTTTTCAACATGTGAATTTAAGGTGAAACTAATCTGAAATTCACGGTTTTGCTAAAAACTTTTGAACCACTAGACCGCTTTAACTGAAATTCAACACGAACCAGGCCAGGGGAACGAAATATATACATACCAAGCGTCAGCATCCTCAGAATTGTCTTTCGAAAATTAGCGTTATTTTTATCTCATAAATTCACAGAAAACCCTTTCCGAAATTCAGTCTTTTGTTCATAACTTTTGAACAACAGGACCGACTTCGCTAAATTGCAATAACAATCTGACCAGGTAAATGCCCAAAATATCTGCCAAGTTTCAGGAGCCGCCGTAAAGTCTTTCAAAAGTAAGTGTGTTTTCAAAAGACAGGTGGACGGACGGACAGACGGACATCGCCAGATCGTCATAAACTCGATAGAGGATCATGAATACATATGCCCACTTTATAAGTTCCTAGATCAATATTTCGAGGTGTATATTCCACAGCTATCAGTAGAGTGGAGTGTATAATAATTCTTTTTTGATGAAACTGCAATTTTTGGATGCATTTTTCAAAACTTTTGGAAAAAATTCTGCTAAAAATTTAAATATTAGTACATTCTTTTATACCCTCCAACCACAGTATGGGGTATAGTCACTTTGTCATTCCGTGTGTAAGCATCGAAATATCGGTTTAGGACCCCATAAAGTATATATATTATTGATCAGTGATCGATTCTAAGACATTCTAGCGATGTCCGTCTGTCCGTCCGTCCGTCCGTCTGTGGAAGACACGATATAGTCCAAAATAAAAGATCTAGCCTCCTGATATTTGGCACATATATGTCTTATGTTCATAGGCTGGTTATGTTCGCAGATGGGCTAAATCGGACCAGGGGGGAAAAAGTTCCCCCTTGAAGAAGTAAACCAACCAATGAAAAAAGGTAACTTTTTATAGTTTTTTTGTATTTTTGTTAAACAAATTAAACATTTTTATGCTTGTAAAAGTTCAGAGTCTTGGACTTGGAAGCAGGGGATTTGAAAACGACTTTTTTTCGGTCCGCCCGATATTAGCAAATAATTTATATAATGATGAAAGTGTATATCTTTTGTGCAAAAAGCATAGTAATAAAATTTTTATACATTTTTGACCAGAGAGAAGGTATCCCCAAGGACCCCCGACAAGCCCCCCTCCCCAAAAAAAAAACGCCCCTGCAATTTTTTTTTTTATTTTTTTTTTTTAACGTTGGAGGGTATACAAGATTTGGCACAGCCGAATTTAACACTCTCACTTGTTTTAAATTAAATTTAATCTATTTTGATAAAAATATTATAGAGCAAGGCCATGGGAAACTTATATGACGGATCACCGATTTTGTTAATTTTTGTTTATTTGATTGCGCTTCGTAAATGATCAAAACCCATAGTTTTTTTTTTATCAATACTTTGGAAGATGTGAGCGTTTAAAAAAGCGCTTTTTTGACAACATTGACTTTTTGACAGTTTTTTACAGTGTTGCCACCCCATGTGTAATTACACATATCATGTGTAATTTTTTTTTCCATGTGTAGCCCATGTGTAATTGTCAGCATGTGTAATTCATGTGTAATTTGAAATTTTTTACTTTTTGGAGCATTTTTTTTTTCATAATTTGTTTTAACAAAACTTCTAGTAGATTTTTCTGCAGAAATAGATATTTTAACGAAATTCTCTGTTATTCAGTTTTAAAAAATAACAGAAGTTTTTAGTTTTTTTGGTGATTCTTTTTGCTGAGTTTACAAAAATATTTTTGTGAACATTTTAGCTAGTTATTTTAAAATTTTACAGATTTTTTTTTTTTATTTTGTGAAATTTTAACGATTAAAAATTGTCAAAATCAAAAAATAACAGACTATTTTGCTAATTTTACAAAAATACTTACAAGGAAAGAATTTTAACCCTTATGAACCGATTTGCCTGAGACTTAAAATATATACAAAAGCGACAACTCTTAGGTTGGGGTGTCTCGGCTTATCGGCCATATCAGGCATTTGGGCGTTCAAAAAATGGGTAAAAATGGTGAAAAAATCGTTTTTTGAATTTTTTGGACATTTATTTTTTAGAAACTATATGATGTATGCATATGAGAAGAAAGGCTTTTTTAATACCTATCCAACGGTGGCATAACCTTGTAAAGATTCGGCTTCGCTAAATTTTTTTTTGTGAAAATATGTAAATTTTGGGGGATATTTATGTGAAGACATAGACCTACGATATCCGTATTAATACGAAAAAATCTTTATTAAATTTAAGTCGACACGTATTTTTGCTCTAGACGATATTTCTCTTAGTTCGGGAGTTATCGAAATTTTCCCGAAGGTCTTCCTTGTTTCATAAGGGGACAACGAAATTTTTAAACACTGATATGGCCGATAAGCCGAGACACCCCACCCTTAAAATCGTCTCTTTTATATATAATTTAATTTTCAGGCAAATCGGTTCATAAGGGTTGAGATACTTCCCTTGTTAGTTATCATTATTATTTTTCTAAATATTATTAAAAAAAAAATTGACGATTTAAAAAAAAGAAAAAATACAACAAACTGTTTCTGTGAAATAAGCACCTTTTTCTGCCGTTTTTGTCCTGAAAATTTAGCAAAATTTTCGTTTATGTTTATGCTTAAAATTTTTTACTTAAACGATACGTTTAAGATGTTCAGATTTTTCATCAAGTCTGCAGATTTCTCTGCTTTAATCAGCAGGGTTTTCGGTAAAAATGAGCAGATTTTCAGATGAAATCAATATATTTTTTTGCTGTTTTTCAGATTTTCTTCTGATTTGACTTAGATTATCCAGACAGAAATTTCGCAAAAAAATATAAATCGTAGGTTTTTTGAGCAATAACAACCAGACTTTGGTTAACCGTTATATTGTGAAAATTTACAAAAAAAAATTAAAAAAAGCATGTGTAATTTCATGTGTAATTTTGGCATGATCCATGTGTAATTTGTGATTTCATGTGTAATTTTGGCATGACCCATGTGTAATTTACGATTTTGTTGGTGGCAACACTGGTTTTTTACCATGTTTGAACTCGGAAACTGTAAGTCGTACGGAAGAACTTATAACAAAAATACTGTAGGCATGGACGTATACAGGGGGTGGGCACAGGGGGCACGTGCCCCCCCCTTTTCGATTTGAAAAATTTTTAAATTTAATAAAAAATTAAAAAAAAATTTAAAAATAATAAAAAAATAATAAAAAAAATCATTTCTATTGAAATATCAGTAAAATATGTTTAAAGACACTTAATATTGGTTTTATCTAATAAAAATTATGTGTCAGATCATGAAAATAAATTTCTATAAAAAATTTTCAAACTAAGTATAATATTTCTATATCTAAGACACTTTTTCTATATTAAAATCATAGATATTATTTCTATAGGAAATTCTCAGATTCTGAAAAGTTTTTTCTATAGAAACATTTTTAGATTCTAATAAATTTTTTCATATGGCACTCATTTATAATTAGGTCCACAAAAAGGAACGTTTGAAATATCGAACGTGAATATCGGAAAAAAACCTCAATACGTTTAATAAGACTTCTGATTTGGAATAAGAAGGTTAAACTCTATTTTATATATTTTTATTTTGAAAAACAATTTTCTCATTTTTGCAATTCAATGGATTTTTGCAAAAAGTGCTTAAATTTGATATTTATCGCAAATACCAATTCCAATGTAAAATTTCTGATGGCGACACTTTTAGGTTACATATTTTTTTTAAAAACGTTTCTTAAAAAAAACCCTGAACCTGAGAATTTGTCAGACATTACTTTCACCCACGGTTTAGATATATAAAGGTTAAGTAAGATTGGACAACTGGTCGGCCATGTCAATAGTTTGACAAGTTTCGGTATTTTCTTTTAATTTTTATTATTTGCAATTTCACACACTTTTAGCAGAAACAATTACTTAATTTTTAAAGATTAATTAGCAAAAATTAATAATTTTCAAAAAAAAAAAAAGAAAAAATCCCACAATTTTCTTGTATTTTAAACAAATTAAAAAAAAATAAATTGACAATTTTCAAAATTCCTTTTTGTTTCGACATTTTATTTTTTTTAGTACACACCGATTTCTGTCGTTCTTCTCAATCCTTTATATATGTCATTCATGCTTTTACCAAAAATTTAGTTTTTCAAATGAAAATTCGTAGATTCAAAAATTTTCCCTATAAAAAGATTTTGAGATTTCTAGAAATATTTTTATAAAAAAAAATCTGTATTAAAAGACATTTTGGTTTTATAATAATAAAGACAAAATCTTGAGAGGGGGGGGGGGGGGGGGAGTGCTAGTTAAAAATAAATAAGCGATGCAAAAAAATTCTGGTAGTTGTGCCCCCCCGTTTTAAAATTCCTGGATACGTCGCTGACTGTAGGTAAAGTTATGAAGATTTAAAATATTGAATTTTTTTTTTTTAATATTTAACAAAAAATTTTAAAAACTATATTTGAATGTCGTTTTTTCCTAACAAGGATTTTCAAAAACAAAATTTTGTGTTAAAGTTTATAATGTCCTTTTAACGCTATTAAAATTTCAGAGAGGTGTTTTTTCGTATTGTTAAGCAATAAATTTCATAAGTTTGTTAGAGAGTCAACTATTTGATTTTTATCAAAATTTTGGCAAAAATTCTTTTTGTGTTTTTTTACTCACTTTCAGTGACAATATTGTTGATAAAATTATGGAGATTTAAAATTTAGAAACAAAAAAAATAAAATTTAAAAAAAAATTTAAAAACAAATTTAAAACGATATTGGAATGTCCTTTTCTCCTGTCAAGGACTCCATGGATTTCCAAAACCAATTTTTTTTTAAAGTTAAGAATGTCCTTTTAATGTCCCTTCAGGGAGGTGTTTTTTCGTGTTATCGAGCAAAAAGTTTTCAAAGTTGGTGATATAGATAAAATTTTGGTTTTTTGCCAAAATTTTTTTAAAAAAATCAAATATTTGGCTATCTAACAAACTTTGAAAAGTTGCTCAAGAATACGAAAAACGCCTCTCTTAAATTTTAATAGCGTTAAAAGGATACTCCAAACTTTAATACGAAATTTGGTTTTTTTAAATCCATGGTGTCCTTCCCAGCAAAATATGACATTCAAATATGTTTTCTAAATTTTTTGTTGAAATTTTAATTTTTTTTTATAAATTTTAAATCTTCATATTTTTATAAACGGTTTATAACGCTTTTCCAAAGTATTAATAAAAAAAATATGGTTTTGTATCATTTTCGAAGCTCTATCAAATAACCAAAAACTAACAAATTCGGTGATCCGTCAGTTAAATTTCCCAAGGATTTGCTCTATTGCTTTACAAATTTCCTGGCAAATTAAATATTAATCATACGCTACGAACTTTTTTTACAATTTAACAGGTTAAGCAAACATTTCGCTAAATAAACATAGGGTTTTCTCTGATGTAAAAATTGTTTTATACAAAAATTTATGTTTTTGCTTTTATAGAGATGTGGATATTAAATTTTTGTAGGATTCCTGCTAATATTCCCAAAATTTTTTAGTTGAAATGTTTGTATTTCTTACGTTTTTCTAATAAATAACCTTTTTGTTTTTAATTAAGCCTATTTCATTCACCCAAAATATCAACAGTTGTTTTGCAATCAGTCCCCTGCAGATAATACTTAAATCACCATGTTAGTTTCATTTGCCATTCCTCAATTCCCTTTATATATGGCATTTAACTTTTATTTCCATAACATTTATTTATATATTTCACTCAACCGGCAAACAATACACACACAAATCTATATACGACACACTACATATAAATTTTCTAAATAATGAAAACAAATTTTCATACGCACACAAACACAATTTTTGTTTTGAATGCTTTCAATTGTTTATTATAATTTTTTTTGCGAAAAAAAATTCCAAAAAATTTTGCGCCTGTTGTGTTTTAGATAAATTTTAAATTATTTCTGGATTTGTTATTTGCATGCTTTTACACCAAACAAACCGAATTTTCTACCAAAAAAAAAAAAAATAAAAAAACAAACTATGAAATGAAAAAATATATATTCATGCTAAATGTTATGGTAGATACCGAATCAGGGTTTGGTTTGTTAAATGGTTGACTTGGGTAAAATAACAAAATGACGACTTTGTCTGGCTGTTTTTTGGTTACAACTAGCAGTAGCAGTTGTGTCAGTGATAGTGGTAGAGTGCTATTACAAGCAATAGTAGTAGTTGGCATTAACACTGGCTGTTTTTTTGTTGGTTTTGGCAAAACCCTAAACAATAAAAACAACCAAAAATTTATTTGGTAGTTTCACAGCAGATGCCGTTGTTGCTGATTGTGTTTAGATATTTTGTAGGGTATTTAACTGAAATGTTCATAAATTTTTAAGTGCAAAAGTTTTTGATTTAATGCAAAATACTGTTATAAATGTATTTGTTTATGCTAAAATGAAAATGAATATTATGACAGAGTAGACAATAGAAAGTGCAAATGTTGGTTGTGTTTACCAGAAAGAGAGAGAAATTTGTTTTGTTGTTATTCCAATTTATTTAGTGCATAAATTTCTAACACATATAAATATTAAAATATTTAAATTTAGTAAATGTTTAATTTGTTGTTGTTTGTATGAATTTCTGTTTAACACTACAAAAAAGAGGTTAGAAAAACAACTGGTAATATGAAGTTTTCAGAAGCCAATGTGACTAAATTCCTTACTCAGTATTTCTAGTGAATCATTGCTAAAGGTTTTAGGATTTCCAAAACTAAGTGTTAAATAGTTAATTAATATCTCATACGTAATAAACTTAATAATATAAAATTTTTTATCATACAAAATTTTCTAATTGAAATGATTGTTATTTGCTAAAAATATAGCGGGTTTTCTTCTTTTTTACACAAAAAAAAACTTCATTGAAATTTTTTTGTATAAATAATAATTTGAAGAAAAATATTTTTTTTTTTGTGAAATTTGTTTATGTTGGTCTCTGAAAAATTTAAAATTTTTATACCCTCCAAACACAGTATGGGGGTATACTCAGTTTGTCATTCCGTGTGTAACATATCGAAATATCGGTCGGGGACCCCACAAAGTATATATAATATTGATCCATGATAGAATCTAAGACATTATAGCGATGTCCGTCCGTCCGTCCGTCTGTAGAAATAACGATGCAGTCCAAACCAAAAGAGCTAGACCCCTGAAATTGGGCAATAATATATCTTATGTTACTGGTAAGGTTAAGTTCGAAGATCGGCAAAATCGGACCAGGGGGAAAAAAGTTCCCCCTTGAAGAACTAAAATGACCCCTAAAAAATACAATATTTTTACGAGTTTTTTTTAATTTTTGCTCAACAAATGTAACATTTGTATGCCATATTATGATCATAGACCTGCGCTTGGACCAAGGAGGTTAGGAAATTTGTTTTTTTTAGACCGCCCCCCTTTGGGGCGTGGTTATAGAAATTAATTAAAAATAACGATAAAAATGTATTATTTAAGCGTAAATATCATAAAAAAAATAATTTGTAAACATATGAAGCGGGGGTACAGGTGTCCCCCACCAACTCCACCGACCCCCCCCCCCCCACTAAAAAAAGACGCCCCTGCAATTTTTTTTTAATTTTAAACGTGTTGGAGGGTATAAAAGATTCGGCACAGCCGAATTTAACACTCTTACTTGTTTAACTTAATTTTATATTTTTATCTTACGTTCTTTTGCTTTAAGATTAAGAAAAAATGTTCTTAAGTGGGATTTAGTCAGTTTGGCCTCGGGAAAAAACAAAAAAAATCTGTAAAAAAAATATTTTTTTTTAATTGATTTAATTGTAGTTTTAATTATTCGACCTTTCAAATTAATTACACTCAGAAAATTATGTAAGTTACTACATGTTAGTTATTTGTATATTTTACAGTAGTTAGGTGTTTTCAACTACAAAGTCAGTTGTTTTTGTATGAAAAATATCAAACAACTATTTCTGTTAGTTATTTTAAGCCGTTTTTTTGAACAACTAACAAAAAAGTACTGTGATGTAGTAACAGTTATTTAAAGTAGTTAAATTTATTTTTTTTAATGTCTGAAAATTTTTTTAAGTTTTTTTCCAAAAAATAAAAATTAATTTTCGTTTTTTTTATTTTTTACAACTTTAAAAAAAAAAAATAAAAATTGGATAAAATTTGGTCTTCATTTTTTTTTTTTTTTAATTTTTTGAAAAAAAAAAAATTATATATTGACTATTTTATTTTTACTACATTTTAGTTGTTTTGACTACAAATGTAAGTAGTTTTTACTACATAAGTCAGTTGTTTTTTGTCAGTTAAAATAACTAACATTGTTAGTTGATTTAACTGAAAAAGTAGTTGACCCCAAAACAACTTACAAAGTAGTTATTTTAACTGACATTTTCAGTTGATTTTACTAACATAATTGTTTGAGTGTAAGTAAATAAATTGATTTTATATTTTAATCTTACTTTGGTTTGAGATTTAGAAAAAATCAAAAAAAATTCTTAAGCAATATTTTCTGAAAAAAAACTGTGGTACTTGGTCATTTTGGCCTCAAAATCAAATTTAAAAAAAAATTATTAAAACAAAACAAAAAAATTATTAAGAATATAAAATCTTATTTAATTTTAATTTGCTTTGTTAGTTTTTATGTTAGATTAGTAATTTTATCTTATTTTAGTTTGCTTTAAAGTTTTAAGACACTAAAAATAAATATAAGGAACATTTTCTTAAATGGGATTTAGTCCGTTTGGCCTCGGAAAAAATAAAAAAAAATATCACTGAAAAAAATATTTTTTTAGGTTCAATTTATAATTTGATCTTATTTTGGTTTGAGATTTAGCAAAAAAAAATTTTAAGCAATATTTTCTTAAGTAAAAAAAATAGTGGGATTTGGTCATTAAGGCTTGAAAAACAAATTTAAAAAATCTTCATTGAAAATATTTGTATCTTATGTTGGTTTGCTTTGAGATCTTAAAGAAAATTTTCTCAAGAATAATTATTTTGTTGGGGGTATAGTAAAAAAAAAATTTATTAAATCTTAAATGATTTTTTTTGTTAGTTTAATATTTTTATCTTGTTTTTATTTCCTTTGAGGTTTATAAAAATATAACAAAAAAAATTTAAGGAAAATTTCCTTAAGTAGAATTTAGTCTTTTTGGCTTATAAAAAAAGGAAAATTTTCTCAAGAAAAATTTTTTGTAGGTTGAAGTATTGGTCTGGAAAATAAATAATAATTCTTTGTTGGATTTTTTATTTCTTATTCAGTTTTATATTTTATCTTACTTAAGTTTGCTAAGATTAAGGAAAAAATAAAAAAATATCTTAAGAATGTTCTTAAGAAAATACATTTTTAGTGGCATTGGTCATTTTGGCTTCAAAACAAACTTAAAAATTTTATATTTTTATTTTATTTTGGATGCTTTGAGATTTTTTAAAAATAAAATAAAAGTTTTTAAACGCAAATTTAAGCAAAAAAAATAAATCTTTTAATGGGATTTAGTCTAATTGGCTTCAAAAAATAGAAGTATATTCAAGGATTTTTTTTAAAAGTTAGTTTTATATTTTTTATCGTATTTTGTTTTGCTTTAAGACTTATAAAAATATATATAAATATATCTTTATTAAAAAAAAATTGAGTTAATTTTATATTTAACCTTTTTATATGGAGGTATACTTACTTTGTCATTCCGTTTGTAACGCATCGAAATATCTGTAGGGGGCCCCATCAAGTATATATGTTATTAATCCATGATCGATTCTAAGACATTCTATGAATGTCCGTCCGTTTGTCTGTTTATAACACGATGCAGTTTAAAATAAAACAGCTAGACACCTAAAGTTTGGCACAAATATGTCTCATGGGCAGATTTAGTTCATAATCTGGCAAAATCGGGCCAGGGGGAAAAAAGTTTCCCCTTGAAGAACTGAACCAACCTCTGAAAAATTACACTTTGTTTACATGTTTTTTTTTTGTTAAATAAATGAAACGTTTGGTATATTTATCGCGATGGGAAGGTGCTCTCAACGACCCCACTGGCCCTATAACACCCCCCACCTCCACCAGTTTTTTTTTCCTTGATTTAGGAAATTGATATTTTTTAGTAGGTTTTTTCAAGCTCGAGGTCATTATTTCCTTTTTTAATTAAAACTATGATATTCTCAAAAAATAATTTTCAAGAAAATTATTTTTTCTGCTTTAAATTTATTTATGTTGGTCATTTTTTGCAAGACTTAATCGACACAGGTTCGGGATTTGTCTAATCCCATTTTCAAGATTATTTAGCATAAATAAAAACCCTAATACTACAAGTAGCAAAACACGAACACGTGTCGATTAAGTCTTGCAAAAAATTACCAACATAAATAAATTTAAAACAGAAAAATAATTTTCTTGAAAATTATTCGATGAGAATATCATAGTTTTAATTGGATTTTATTTTGCTTTAAGATTAAGAAGCAAAATTCTAAAAAAGAAAATTGTTTGTCATTTTGGTTTTGGAAAAAATTAAAAAATATTTATTGGAATAATTTTTTTTTAATGAAAAGAGTACATTATAGTTCGAGGTTATTTATTGTCCCGGAATGAATTACCATTACATATAATGAATTAACATACATTACATATTTTTATTTTTTTAAATCTTCCTTAAAAATAATTTTAGTTACTTTAATATTCTAACCTTATATTGGTTTTCATTGAAATTAAAAAAAAATATAAAATCTTAACGAAAAATTTGTTAAGAAAAATTTATTGTTTACTTGCTTTGGTCATTTTGGCCTCGGAAAATGTTTTATATTTTTAAGAAAATTTGTTTAATATTTTTATGCCCTCCAACCACAGTATGGGGGTATACTCACTTTGTCATTCCGTGTGTAACGCATTGAAATATCGGTCTAGGACCCTATAAAGTATATATTTTATTGCTCAGTGATCGATTCTAAGACATTCTTGGGATGTCCGTCCGTCCGTCTGTCCGTCTGTAGAGGACACGATACAGTCCAAAATAAAAGAGCTAGACCTTCGAAGTTTGGCACGAATATGTCTTATATTCCTAGGCGGGTTAAGTGGGCGAAATCGGACAAAGGGGAAAAAAGTTTCCCCCTAGAGAACTTATCCAACCTAAGAAAAACCGCATTTTTTGTAAGGTTTTTTGTACTTTCTTAAGCAAATTCAACATTATTATGTCAGAAGAAGGAGCTCTTAACATCTCCCACCAACCCTCCTCCCCCCCCAAAAAAAAGACGCCCCTGGAAATTTTTTTTTATATTGTTTTTCACATATTGGAGGGTATAAAAGATTCGGCACAGCCGATTTTAATACTCTCACTTGTTTTTATTGCTTTCTAACAAAAAAATAAAAAACATAAATTAACTTATTTTTTTTATCATTGAAGATTTACTTTATTTAAATTTATATAAAAAAGCGGAGTTAAAAAATTTGTTAAGAAAAATTAATTGTTTAATGGCTTTGGTCATTTTGGCCTCAGAAAATATTTTATATTTTTATAAAAATTTGTCTAAGTTTTTTATTGCTTTCTAATTTTCAAAATTTAAAAACATACAACCTTACCATAGAAAAATAAAATATATTTAAAATCAGCTTTTAATTTTATTTCCATAACAATTGTTTTTGTTTATAAAATCGACTTTCAAAAAATGTATTGAAAATTTGAAATTTAAAATAAAACTTTTGTTAAAATAGACTTTTTGTTTTCTTGTGGGACGGGCCATAAATTAACTGATTTTTTTTTTATCACCCGGCTAAAAATGAATTGTATATGAGCATATATGAACACATCTGACCATACATCATTAAGTCGAAAACATATATGAACATATATTAAAATTGGCGCTTATTCAATATATGACCATATATGGTAAAACATATGATAATATGCGATCATATATTGGCCCATCCTTAACATAAATTATCATATATGATCGTACATGAGCTTGTATACATTATTTTTAGCCGGGCATTGAAGATTTACTTAATTTAAATTTGTATAAAAAAGCAGCAGTAAGAGTATAGAAAAGCAGGCATTAGAAATGTTTTGTTTAAAAAAATTAATACTTGTGCTAACTTTGCTTATTTTTAATTGATAAAATTAATAAAAAATTGGATTTGGTCGAGTTGGCTTCGGAATGGCACATATTTGTTATTCATTTCGCCTCTATAAATTGATAGCAAGCTATTTTATGTAGCAAGTACACTCAAAAAAAAAAAACTGTAAAGTTAGCAAAAAAAGCTTGTAAACCTACAGGAAAATTTGCTGATTTTGAACCCACAATTTTTTCGTAAAAAAATTAATACTTGTGCTAACTTTGCTTATTTTTAATTGATAAAATTAATAAAAAATTGGATTTGGTCGAGTTGGCTTCGGAATGGCACATATTTGTTATTCATTTCGCCTCTATAAATTGATAGCAAGCGATTTTCTGTAGCAAGTACACTCAAAAAAAAAAACTGTAAAGTTAGCAAAAAAAGCTTGTAAACCTACAGGAAAATTTGCTGATTTTGAACCCACAATTTTTTTGCTAAAGTTAACAAAAATGTTTTGCCAATAATTAGTTAACTGATTTTTTTTTGAACTTAGTTCATACACATTTGAGGACCCCATTGGGTTCGGACCCAATAGGTCCAGACCCCGATGGGCCTAGACCTAGTTGGGTTCCATAAAAATCGTCATAGTTTTTGATCCAAAATTTGTGTCCGTTTCGCTCTACCTTGCTTAGTTTTTGAGATACGTGATTTTAGGGGATCACTGGGGTCTTGAGAATTAAAATACTCGATAACTTCAAAAATATTACTCGGAGAGCTTTTGGTTATTTTGCGGTCTTGTTCTACGTGTTGAGAGCTACAAAAATTCTTTTGGACTTTTTGTTGTGTCGGCAATATTTACCTAGATATGAGCATTTTAAAATTTTCGGGAATGCTAACTTTTTTGAATCCAAAGTTAGGTCCCATTAGGGTTCACACATGTGAAGGGGACCCGCGAAAGTATGGCGTTTCTAAGAACCAAAAATGCCCTCCATTTTGCTCTATCTGGCTTAGTTTCCGAGATAACGCCATTTTAAGTTTTCTGAAAATAAAAAAAAATTTACCATTTATTTTTGCTAATGTTAGCAAAAAATGTTGTAAAAATGTTGTCAACTCAATTTCAAATTTAGCAAAAGAAATAAGTTCAAAGTTTGTTTAAAATTGCTAATGTGCTAAATGAAGTTTACAAGAATTTTTTGCTAACATGCTAATCTCAACTAAAAATTTGCTAAAAGTTAGCTAACTAGCATTAGCAAAAAAAAAATTAGTAAATCTACTAACGTATTTTTTTGAGTGTAATACTCACTTAAAATCATTATAATAATCTTCGTCTCATTCATCAGCAGTGACAAAGAAAAATACCAATTGATCCAGTAGTAAAACATCATATCTCTTAACTTTTCTTTGTGGAATCAGAACGGCATTAAACACAATTTTTCGTAACCCACCTGTCGATAACATCAACTTTTCCATTTCAAATTTTTTGAAATTCTTTTTGATAATAAAAACCTTAAAAAATTTGCCAACTTCATATTAAAAACAAATTGTCCTAATAAAAATATTTAACTTTTTAAAAAGGCCCCCTTTAATAACAAGTGCCCATTTTTGCCAACGTCACTAAATAATTTTGTACATTTATCTGTATTTAAAATTATAATGAATAATGATGTGTTGTGCAATCTGTTAAATGATTTATAAAAAAAAATATTACACAAACTTTCCCCACCATACCATCTATTTTGTATCTATACTATCACATTAGCAAACAGAACTTCCCTTTCCGCCTTCATTTCCTCTTTTGGTTATACTATTTATGGCTGTCTGTCGGTCTATGTATAAGTGTGCTGTATAATTCTTAATAAATATTCATATTTTATTTTCAAAAATAGTATGAAATTTTTATTATTTAATAAATGTTTGGGGTTAAGGAAATAACAAAATGAAATAAAACTCATACAGTAAAAGTGGCAGTGAAAAATGATAGATTTGTGGTTTTCATTTTTGTAAAAATTTATAAATAATATAATAAGGAGTTTTTTTAAACTAAAACTTGTTTATATTTTTCCTCCTCCACTTTCCTGTACGTACTTTTTTTTTTGGAATTTTCTATTTGGTAATTTTAAAAATGATTAATAAAAAGAAATTTATTTAAATGTTTGCGTGTTTAAATCAAATATATAAAAGTTAAACACATTTTATGCTAAACTAAATTTGAAAACACTAATGCTAAAAAGTATACGGAGTAATAAAATTGAAACACACAAAATTTTCGTAATTTATAGTTTCGAAAACCTTTTTAGGTTAAGAAGCCTTTTAATATGTATTTGTAAATTTTTACACATAAAAAATAGTTTACAAAGACGTTTAAGTCATTCATAAAAAAATTTTTGTGAAAAAATTATCAAATTCCCTGCTCCATTTCATTTCGTTCCCCATTCTATTCCATTTCGTTTTTTCTTTCCATATAAATAAAATTCAAAGTTTTTAACTGAGTGACATAAAAATAACTATTTTACTCCACTTTTACCGATTAAGGCGCCCTAAAATTTTAAATTTCAAAATATGTCCTTCTCTATGAAGGACATAGATTCAAAATTTCAAGTTTCAAGGACCATTTTTCCAGGATAAATAGAAAAGAAATTTTTTTTTTTATTTGATGAAAAAAAATTTGTGAAAAAAAAAATCTCATGAAAAAAATTTTTTTTTGATAAAAAACAAGAGTGTTATATTCGGCTGAATCTTTTATACCCTCCGACATGCAAAAAAAAAAAATTCAGGGGCGTTTAATTTTTTTGTGGGTGGTAATTGAGGGGGCCTAATTTCCTTCCGAAATATATGTTTCAAAATTCATTCTTATGCTTTTTGCTCTAAAGAAATACAAGTTTATCAATATTTAAAAATTTTTTTTTAATCCACGCCCACAAAAGGGGGCGGACAGAAAAAACTTACATTTTCTAATCCTCTGGGTCCAAATGCAGGACTTTGAACTTCTTGTAGCATAAAAATGTTGCATTTGTTAAAAACAAACACAAAATATCATGTAAGAAAATTATATTTTTCAGAGGTTGGTTAAGTTCTTCAGGGGGAACTTTTTTCCCCCTAGTCCGATTTTGCTCATTTACGAACTTAATCTGCCTAGGAACATATGACATATTCGTGCCAAATTTCGCTAGTCTAGCTGTTTTATTTTGGACTGCATCGTGTTAACTATAGACGGACAGACAGACAGATAGACGGACAGACGGAAGGACGTACAGACGGACGGACGGAAGGACGGATGGAAGGACGGTCGGAAGGACGGACGGACATAGCTAGAATCTCTTAGAATCGATCACTGTTCATAAATATATATACATTATAGGGTTCTAGACCGATATTTTGATGCGCTACACACGGATTGACAAAGAGAGTATACCCCCATACTGTAGTTGATGAAAAAAAAATATTGGCAAAAAAAAAATATTGATGAAAAAAATATAGATGAAAAAAATAATGATGAAAAAAATATTGTTTAAAAAATATTGTGGAAAAAAAATATTGACGAAAAAACTATTGACAAAAAAAAATATTGACGAAAAAAATATTGATGAAAAAAAATATTGACAAAAAAAATATTGATAAAAAAAAATTGATGAAAAATTTTATGATGAAAAAAAAATTGATGACAAAAAATATTGAAAAAAAAAATATTGTTAAAAAAAAATATTGCTGAAAAAAATATATTGACGAAAAAAAATATTGTGAAAAATATATGGATGAATAAAAATATTGATGAAAAAAGTTGATAAAAAAAAAATTAAAAAATATTGAATTATTGAAAAATAAATCTTGATGAAAAAAAAAATATTGATAAAAAATAATGATGAAAAAAAAACGTTGCTGAAAAAAATATTGATGAAAAATAAATAATATTGATCAAAAATATTGACGAAAAAAATATTGATGAAAAAAAAATATTGATCAAAAGTATTGTCAAAAAAATTATAATGATAAAAAAAAAAATAATGATGAAAATAGAGTTGATGAAAAAAATACTGATGAAAAAAAATATGGACGAAAAAAATTATGATGAAAAAAAAAATTGATGACAAAAAATATTGATAACAAAAAAATATTGATGAAAAAAAATATTAATAAAATAAAAACAAATTGATGAAAAAACAAGTAAAAAAGTTAAATTCGGCATTGCCGAATGTAGTGATACCCTCCACAATTTCAAAAAGATTATTTCAAAAAACTTTTTTTAAAAGGAAATTATTTTTGAAAAAAAGAAATTACGCGAAAAAAAAAATTCCACGAAAAAAAAAATTTTGGTTAAAAAAAATTCCGCGATTTGTTTCTTTTTTTGTCAAAAATATGTTTGTACTTGTTTAAATACCATTTGGTGTTCAATTATGTTCACATATGTCAACCAGCAGCCGAATTAAAGCATTTTGTATATTTAGGTTATGTTGTATGTACACTCAAAATAATCACTCTGTTAAATTACAGAGATACTCTGCTGAGCCAGCAGAAAATACCATAGATTTCCAACCAGCAAGATTTTTTGTTATTTTACGAAGAAAACTCTGTAAAATGATTTCGATAAAAAAACTGTAGATTTACAGAATTATCTGTAAAATGTTGATGAAAGCGACCAGAATTTTACCAGGAAGCATGGATAGTAATAACTTGACACAAAGTAAAGTCAAATGCTATAATTTAAATGCGGAAATCGTTTAAGAATGCCTTGACTTTATTGTATATCTTTTAAATGCGCTTGATATGGCTTTTACACAATGGTCCCTATTTGATTCCTGATAAATTTCTCCTTCCTTAATGTGCAAGTTGTTTTGACAATTGGGAAATGCCATCATGTAAATTTGCCCGCTTTAATGCTTCCAAATTGTAAATTAACTTTTTTTTGTGAAAATTACGAGTTCCTTCAATTTTGCACTACACCTCGTAAAATTTAGCATATTTTATTGCATTTTAAGAAGTTTTTTAAAGAGGGGTTGAAATACTTGGACTTTTTTTAAAGAGATTTTTATTTGAAAACTGTATTACAGAGTAATAGTAAAATTAGGTTAGGTTAACCTAACAACCTAACCTAATAGTAAAATTACAGATGAAATTTAGTATTTTGGTTACGAGAAAAAAACAAAGTATTTTTCTAAAATCTGTATTTTAACAAAAAAAGCCCTATTTATTATCTTTAAAATAGAGATTACAAAGAAAAAAGTAAAATTACAGATACAATTTTGTTTTTCGGTCACAAGAAAATACAAAGTATTTTCTTTAAATCCGTATTTCGGCGGATAACTTTGTCAAATATCTGTCGAATTGAGATTACAGTCATTTTACAGAGTATTTAACAGAGTAATTATTTTGAGTGTACTAAAATTTTTGAGGTGTCTTTACATTTTCGTTCATAACTTTTGAACCGCTGAACTGATATCGCTCAAATGCAATACCAAACTTCTCGGGAGAACTTCCAATAATTATCTTAAGTTTCAGTCATATCCGTGTACTATTTTGGTCGTGATCACCATTTCCACAGACAGACGGACATCGCTAGAATGTCTTAAAATCGATCTGCGATCATGAATTTATATACTTTATGGGGTCCCAGACCTATATTTCGATAAGTTACAAACGGAATGACAAACTTATATATACCCTCTATCACTAAGTGGAGGGTATAAAAATATCGATGAAAAAAAATATTGATAAAAAAATATTGATGAAAAATAATATTGACGAAAAAAAAAAATATTGGTAAAAAAAATACTGATGAAAAAAAATAAATTGACAAAAAAAATATATTGATGAAAAAATTTAAAAAAATATTGAATTATTGATGAAATATTAAAATATTGATAAAAAAAATATTGATAAACAAAAATATTTATGAAAAAAAATTGATGAAAATAATTATGTTACAGTTTATTCACAATTTGGTGAATATTTTTTCTATTCACCACACGGTGAATAATCATCCAAGTTACAAACCCAAGTTACTAAAATTTTTGGTTTTAAGAAAATGAAAACAGTAATTCTTATTTTCTTCCTTGTTAAGCCTTAGTTTATCTAGTCAAACTAAGGTGGCGTCCTGCAGGTTTTTTTAAAATTAGACATCGGCCTAAAAACATTGTCATATTAAAACGAAAAAAATATTAAAAACGATCCTTTAAATTTAGGCCGCAAAAAAATGCGTGTCGATTTATTTTTACTGATTTACAAAATAAAAACAACTCGACAAAGATCAGAGGGAGATACTAGGGAGACTTTTTTAAGTGGAAGGTATACAAATACCTTATACATTTGCATCATAGTGTAAAAAACACAACGTCCCTACAACTACCACCATAGAACCACAATACATAGCTGCTTTACTAACACACATAACAACAAACCTTATTTATGATTTTGTATAAAAACTATAATTTATAATGACTTGACTGTAAAACTGATTACATTATATATTTTATATGTATCTGTCAGTCCGCCAGTCCGTCTGTCCATCAGCCTTTATGCCATCATCTTTAAACATTTAATTCATTTATTTTGTTTTTTTGTTTCTGTTTATTTACATTGTTGCTTTTATTATTTATTATCTTTTATATTTTAAAAAATCAATTCTGCGTAATAATTAATTGTTAATTGAGTTAAATGACCATAAATATTAATTACATTATTATTTAAGTGATTATAAATCTGAAGAGGAAAAAAATGTTTGAAGGTTGCAACGTAGAAGAAAAGAAGGGTTCATAAAAAATGTTATTAGCTTACAACAAACTAAATCTTACACACAAAAAAAAAACTTTGTCAAATTACTAGGAAAAGTCTCGTAATCACATTTTTTGAGTGTAGCTATGTGTGGAATTCAGGAAAATACAGGATCTATTTTATAGGAATTGCACATGCAAAATAAATCTTTTGAGAAAATTAATGTTATGTATAATGACATTAAATAGCGGATAATAAAGGGATCAGGAATCAAGTTCCCATTTCTGAAAATTTTCCCCTACGGTATCTTAATATAATTTAGTTGTGTTTGTTTATGTCCTTCACAAAACCAGTTCAGAATGATTCAAACAATAAAATTAAAATTCTTAGATTCTGAGACATTTTAACATGATAATGTTTTTAGGCTGGTGTCTAATTTTAAAAGAGTTGCAGGACGCATCCTCAGTTTGGCTATATAAGCTAACAACACTGCGTGACAAAAGTGACCACTATTTTAGAAAACAAGAGGTACGACCATCATGTCTATATATTTCGGACATGCTAAATCGATTGGCGTATTCCGTATTTCGATGTATGGTACAGTTTTCTTGCAAAATGTCGTTAAAGATTTGCTGATTTCGAGCCAGTTTTTCAACAAAAAAATTTGCAAAGTTAATGATTTTTAAATTGTATGGCATTAAAATGAACATATGACTTGTAGCAATATTTTTTATGCCAATTTGGTTTAAAGCTTTTCATCTTAAGCCCTTAAATTCGCGAATTTATTAATTTTTTGAGGTTTTCGCGAAATTCACCGCCAAGTTGGTCTTTGATTAAAAACTTGCTTTTAGTGAATCAAAAAGGCATCCCTTACAATACGAATAGTGGACAAAAAACAGCTATGTTATATGGACCATCATGATGAAAATCGCGAAAACCCGTTTTTTTGTATATGCCAGCATCACTTTACGAGATGATTTAAGACTCCATCTTTTAGTACATAATGTGGGAACCTTAAACAATTAACTGACCAAAAATTTGGCAAAAAAAGTTTTCATTTGCAAAAGTTATCTTAACACAAACTATTATTTCAGTGTTAACCCTACAATAATTGTAGTTTTTGTTAAGATAACTTTTGCAAATGAAAACTTTTTTGGCCAAATTTTTGGTCAGTTTATTGTTTAAGGTTCCCACATTATATACTAAAAGTTTGAGTCTTAAATCATCTCGTAAAGTGATGCTGGCATATACAAAAAAAGGGTTTTTCGCGATTTTCATCATGATGGTCCATATAACATAGCTGTTTTTTGTCCACTATTCGTATTGTTAGGGATGCCTTTTTGATTCACTAAAAGCAAGTTTTTTATCAAAGAACAATTTGGCTGTTAATTTCGCGAAAACCCTAAAAAATGAAGAAATTCGCGAATTTAAGGGCTTAAGATAAAAAGCTTTGAACCAAATTTGCATAAGAAATATTGCGACAAGTCATATCTTTGTTTTCCATGCCATAAAATTTATAAATCATTAACTTTGCAAATTTTTTTGTTAAAAAAATGGCTCGAAATCAGCAAATCTTTAACGACATTTTGCAAGAAAACTGTACCATACATCGAAAAACGGAGTACGCCATTCGAATAAGCATGTCCGAAATATATAGAAATGATGGTCGTAACTCTTGTTTATTTTTTAGTGTTCCGCAGTGCAATTAACGAAAAAGAAAATGATAAACACTATTTTCCTTTTCTTAAAACCAAATATTTTAGTAACATGGGTTTGTAACTTGGATAATAATTCACCTCGTGGTAAATAAACCCGTTTTTTACCAGCTGGTGAATAAAAAGTAACATAATTATTTTTCAAAAAAAAAAATTTTTTCATTAATTTTTTTTTCGTCAATTTTTTTTTCATTAATTTTTCTTCAAATTTTTTTTCATAATTTTTCTTGAAAATTTTTTCTTATAAAGAAATTTCTCAGATTCTGAAACATTTTTCCTTATAAAATTCCCCGAAGGTACTTCTTTTAAATTTTTTTTTTCGTCATCTGGAGGGAGACCACACATTTAAAATTTTAATGGCATTTATTTCTGGATAAAGAAATAAGTACCAAATTACACTATTTTAACCCTTTTTAGCCTTCTAACAATCGAAATAACTTAAATATACTCTTTTAAAATGTTGTTTTCGCAGGGGATTCCAAATTTCAAGTTTCTGATACCATTTTGTTAAGATATATAAAAATAAGCAGAAGTTCACTTCTTTTCTACGTAGAATCTAAGTTTTCAAAAACCCCAGCTTTAGTAGCATTGTTAGAAATTGAACCAGTCCCGTGACCGGTAGAACTGGTGCAAAGTGAGAAGGACCGGTTCCAGACAGGAATTTTTCCTTATAAACGACCTATCACTTTTACACGACTTAATTGATACCTAGTGGCATGTCACAGAACTGTTCTCAAGGAACACCACATAGATTTCCCCTTTTATGGGGGTTCTATTTATTTTTTATACCCAACACTCTGGTGATAGATGGTTTGTCATTAAGTTTCTAACGTATCGACATATTGGTCTAGGACCCTATAAAGTATATATATTCATGATCCTCGATCGATTTTAAGACGATCTAGCGATGTCCGTTCGTCTCTCAGTTTGTTGAAAACACGCTAACTTTTGGACGACTTTACGGAGGCTTCTGAAATTTGGCATATATATTGATCATTTACCTGATCGTGTTTTAATTGCAATTCAGAAAATCGGTATAGTGGTTCAATAATTATAAGCAAGTGAGTGAGCTTCGCGAATTTACGAGATAGAAAACACGATAGGTTTCGAAAGACAATTCTGAGGCTGCTGAACCATGGCATATATATTTGATGTTCCTCTGGTCTGATTGGTATTGAATTTCAGCAAATTTGGTACAGTATTGAAAAACTGTACACGTGCTGAAAACCCGTTAAACAAGTTTTAAAAACATTGGTAAGTCACAAAAATATTTTACAACGTATTTTTGTCACTCAAAAATATTTTTACTCTAAAAAAATTACACTCGTAAAAAATTTACATTAATTTTTTTTTTTTTTTTCGAAATAACAAAAAACAAGTAAGAGTGTTAAATTCGGCTGTGCCGAATCTTTTATACCCTCCAACACGTTTAAAATTAAAAAAAAATCGCATGGGCGTCTTTTTTTTGGTGAGGTAGGTAGGGGTAGGGGAAACCTGTACCCCGCTATATATGTTTACAAATTATTTGTTTATGATAGCTTTGTTTGTTTACCTACTACAATTTACTATTTTTTACTCAATTTACTACTTTTGCTCAAAAACCGTTCGAGTACACATAAAAATAGTAAATGTAGTAATCAATTTAAGAGAAAATGTATTTCTCTTTTACTTTATTTTTACTAAAATTTACCGGAAATATTTCAATGCGTAAGTATGGAAATTATGTAAAAAAAAAAAATTATTGACAAATTTTTATATTTACAAAAAAAAAATATTTTGAAACAAAAAATAATAAAAAGCATAATCTATTCAAGATGAAAAACAACAATAAATCCAAATAAATATGTAGTCGGATACATGTGCATAATTAACAGGAAAATCTTTAGACCGTCTAGCGATGTCCGTCCGTCTGTAGACACCATGAATAAATACAAGCCAATGGCTAGACCGCTGAAGGCACAAATATTGAATGTCATATATTACTGGAAAGGTTTTGTTTATAAACGGGCAAAATCGGAAAGATTTCCCTTGAAGAACCAAAATAGTTCTAGAAAAACACAATTTTATATCCTCCAACCACAGTATGAGGGTATATACACACTTCGTCATTGCATGTGCAACGATAACCGTCTGTCCGTCTGCGGAAGACTTGATACAGTAAAAAAAGTGCTACCCTCCAAAAGTTGGCACGAAAAAGTGGCTCAGAATCTGAGACTTTATCTACAGGAAAATGTTCCAGAATCTGTGACTTTTTCTATAGCAAAAATGTCTCAAAATCTGAGACTTTTTGTATAGAAAAAATGTCTCAGAATCTGAGACTTTTTCTATAGACAAAATGTCTCAGAATCTGAGACTTTTTCTATAGAAAAAATATCTCAGAATCTGAGACTTTTTCTATAGAAAAAAAGTCTCAGAATCTGAGACTTTTTCTATAGAAAAAATGTCCCAGAATCTGAGACTCTATAGAAAAAATGTCTCAGAATCTAAGACTTTTTCTATAGAAAAAATGTCTCAGAATCTGAGACTTTTTCTATAGAAAAAATATCTCAAAATCTGAGACTTTTTCTATAGAAAAAATGTCTCAGAATCTGAGACTTTTTCTATAGAAAAAATTTCTCAGAATCTGAGACTTTTTCTATAGAAAAAATGTCTCAGAATCTGAGACTTTTTCTATAGAAAAAATGTCTCAGAATCTGAGACTTTTTCTATAGAAAAAATGTCTCAGAATCTGAGACTTTTTCTATAGAAAAAATGTCTCAGAATCTGAGACTTTTTCTATAGAAAAAATGTCTCAGAATCTGAGACTTTTTCTATAGAAAAAATATCTCAAAATCTGAGACATTTTCTATAGAAAAAATGTCTCAGAATCTGAGACTTTTTCTATAGAAAAAATGTCTCAGAATCTGAGACTTTTTCTATTGAAAAAATGTCTCAGAATCTGAGACTTTTTCTATAGAAAAAATGTCTCAGAATCTGAGACTTTTTCTATAGAAAAAATGTCTCAGAATCTGAGACTTTTTCTATAGAAAAATGTCTCAGAATCTGATACTTTTTCTATAGAAAAAATGTCTCAGAATCTGAGACTTTTTCTATAGAAAAAATGTCTCAGAATCTGAGACTTTTTCTATAGAAAAAATGTCTCAGAATCTGAGACTTTTTCTATAGAAAAAATGTCTCAGAATCTGAGACTTTTTCTATAGAAAAATGTCTCAGAATCTGAGACTTTTTCTATAGAAAAATGTCTCAGAATCTGAGACTTTTTCTATAGAAATCTGTCTCAGAATCTGAGACTTTTTCTATAGAAATCTGTCTCAGAATCTGAGACTTTTTCTATAGAAAAAATGTCTCAGAATCTGAGACTTTTTCTATAGAAAAATGTCTCAGAATCTGAGAATTTTTCTATAGAAATCTGTCTCAGAATCTGAGACTTTTTCTATAGAAAAAATGTCTCTATAGAAAAAATGTCTCAGAAAAAATGTCTCAGAATCTGAGACTTTTTCTATAGAAAAAATGTCTTAGAATCTGAGACTTTTTCTATAGAAAAAATGTCTTAGAATCTGAGAATTTTTCTATAGAAAAAATATCTCAGAATCTGAGAATTTTTCTATAGAAAAAATATCTCAGAATCTGAGACATTTTCTATAGAAAAAATGTCTCAGAATCTGAGACTTTTTCTATAGAAAAAATGTCTCAGAATCTGAGAACTTTTTTCTCGAAAAAATGTCTCAGAATCTGAGAATTTTTCTATCGAAAAAATGTCTCAGATTCTGACACTTTTTCTATAGAAAAAATGTCTAGAATCTAAGATTTTTTCTATAGAAAAATGACTCAGAATCTGAAACTTTTTCTGTAGAACAAATGCCTCAGAATCTGAGACTTTTTCTATAGAAAAAATGTCTCAGAATCTGAAACTTTTTCTGTAGAACAAATGCCTCAGAATCTGAGACTTTTTCTATAGAAAAAATGTCTCAGAATCTGAGACTTTTCTGTAGAAAAATGTTTCAGAATCTGAGACTTTTTTTATAGCAAAATATCTCAGATTCTATGACTTTTACCATAGAAAAATGTCTCAGAATTTTAGCCTTTTTCTATAGAACAAATGTCTCAGAATCTGAGACTTTTTCTGTAGAACAAATGTCCCGGAATCTGAGACTTTTTCTATAGAAAAATTTTCTCAGAATCTTAGACATTTTCTGTAGAAAAAATGTCTTTGAATCGGGGACTTTTTCTATACAAAACAAGTAATAAAATTATAGTCGGTCAAGACCGACCATATAATACCCTACACCAGAGTTTCCCGGAAAATGGGTCCCGGAAAAAGGGTCCCTTGGACCGATTAGATCTATATTTTGTCAAATCTTTAATAAGTGTAAAAACCACTCACAAATCAAATTTGAGTGAAATTGGCTTCTATATGTTGACAATAACCGCTTTAACTGAATATCGGGCGAAATTTTCACATGGGGCCTAAGTCCAAAACTGGTCCGATGATAATCAGATTTGATAAGGTACGCGTTTAACATACACAAACAAAATTTTAATTAAATATTTTCTATTTTCATGAAATTTGAGAGATTTGTGTGAAAATCGGGAAGGTGGTTTGTATGGGGGCTACAAGAAGAACTGGTCCGATTTCTTTAAAATTCGGAATGGCGATTTGTGAAGACAAAACATGTTTACTTGCCAAATTTCGAGAAGACACCTATTATAATACGGCTATTAGGGTCATTTGAGCCAAACCTAAAGAGGACCTTTGTATGGGGGCTAGGTCTAAATATGGACCGATTTTTTCCAATTTCAATAGGCTTTGTCCTTGGAGCAAGAGAGGCTTAAGTTACAAATTTCAAGTCAATTGATAAAAAATTGCGACCTGTATCGTGTTTACACCGTTTACATGGACAGACAGACAGACAGACGGACGGACGGACAGACGGACGGACGGACGGACATCGCTAAATCGACTCAAAAAGTGATTCTGAGTCGATCGGTATACTAAAAGGTAGGTCTAGGACCAATATTTCGGGTAGTTACAAACATCAGCACAAACTCATTATACCCTGTACCACAGTGTGGTGTAGGGTATAAAAATGTATCAGAATCTGAGTTAAGTTCGGAGATGGATAAAATCGGATCAGTTGAAAGTTCCACCTTAATATCTCATTGGATCGGATCAGTTGGAAGTTCCACCTTTAAATACTAAGACAACTCCAGAAAAACACAATTTTTTATGTATTATGTATTTTGTATATTTGTCTAATAAATGAAACATAGGAAATTCATCGACCTGGACTTTTACCAAGTGGATTAAATGTGATTTTTAGCGTTTATAGAAAATGTCTTCTACTTTTATGTATAGATTCTAAAAATGTCTTTAAAATAAAATTTTAAAATATATTTTGAAAATTTAAGCGTCCAACCTGAATCAAATTGCGTCGCGTAAGGCGTAACGCCCAATAATTTTTCGTTTCTAATATTTAAATGTGACGTACCTAAATCAAACGGACGTAAAAATTTAAAATTTGATGTGTTTGTTTTTGTTTTTTTTTTTACGTCTTGCGCTACGCATTTGATTCTGGTTCGACCCTAAATGATAAATAAATTTTACTATTTTCACTACTTTCCGTTTTTTTACTTTTTTTGGGTTTTCGACATATTGAGTAAAATTTAAAAAAAAAATCTCTTTTACTACTTTTACTACAAAAAAAGTAATCAAACAGAGCTGATATTTACGCTTAAATAATAAATTTTTATCGTTATTTTTAATTAATTTCTATAACCACGCCCCCAAAGGGCGGCAGCCTGACCAAAGTCGAATTTTCTAACCCCCTTAGTCCAATCGCAGGTCTATGAACATAATATGGCATAAAAATGTTACATTTGTTGAGCAAAGATTAAAAAAAACTCGTAAAAATATCGTATTTATCAGGGGTCGTTTTAGTTCTTCAAGGGCGAACTTTTTTCCCCCTGGTCCGATTTTGCCTATCTTCGAACTTAACCTTACCAGTAACATAAGAGATATTCTTGCCCAATTTCAGTGATCTAGCTTTTTTGGTTTGGACTGCATCGTTATTTCTACAGACAAACGGACGGACGGACATCGCTAGAATGTCTTAGATTCTATCATGGATCAATATAACATATACTTTGTGGGGTCCCCGACCGATATTTCGATGTGTTACTCACGGAATGACAAAGTGAGTATACCCCCATACTGTGGTTGGAGGGTATAAAAAAGGTTTTTTATCAAAATTGAATGTTTCTAATCAAAATTGTTATTTTTTTTTGTTTCCATATGAGAAGAAGGGGGGTTTCCTGACAAAAGGTAGCATAACCTCGTAGAAATTCGGTTTCGTTAAATATTTTTTTCATGAAAATGTGAAAATTTTGTGGGTATTTATGTAATACATACACCATATGAATACGAAATAATTTTTATTAAATTTAAGTCGACACATATTTTTGTTCTAGACGATATTTCTGTTAGTTAGGGAATTATCGAAATTTTCCCGAAGGTCCACATTGTTCCATATGGGGACAACGAAATCTTTAAACACTGACATGGCTGATAAGTCGAGACACCACAACTTTAAAATCATCTTTTTATGTAAATTTTAAGTTTCAGGCAAATCGGTTCAAAGGGTTGAGATACTTCCCTTGTTAGTTTATTATCGTATCCATTCTCATACATTTTATCTCCGAGAAATAATATCGCATTTATTTAAGTTTAAAAAGCGATTCCAAAACTTTTTCTGAAATGTGAAATGAGTCTAAACACTGAAAAAAAAAAGCTTCGTGAAAATAATGAAAAATTACATAATCTTAATGAAAAATGACTCACGTTTTCAACCGAAGACAAGTTTCATTTGATCAATGAAACTGGTGTCATTAAAGTTATATTTAATGAAAACTTACATGGAAATAATGAAAATATTCGTAGAACTAGTTTAAAAATTTTAATGAAGTTTTTCATTAAATGTATGAAAGTATGCATTGATTAAATGTGGAATAGCAGTAGGTAATACCATATTCGCATTCATTTAAACTAATTTAATTTTTCGTTTTCCACATGCAATTTATCTGTCAAAAATAAACGCCGTCTAAATTTGACATTTAAATTGTATGGGGAAAACGAATAATTAAATAGTTTAAATGAATGCGAATATGGTGGGTATTAGTAGGAAAAACTACAACACAAAATTGAAATTAATGAAAATTTAAAGTCACTGAAACTATTTAATTTACGTGAAGGTAGAAAAACACTTTCCCATTTAGTCAAGTTTAAGTCCACCGCTCCATTTGCAACTTTAAAGTAGCATCCACTCCCTTGTGGGCGTTTGCCCACGACTAAAGTGGTACCACTTGACTCAGGATGATGTTCTTAGCCGATGCACAAAGTTTCTTCCGATTTAAAGGGGTGGAGAAAAACTTGTCTGAAGCCACAAAAAAAACACAAAATAAACAACCACTATAATTTTTATTTTTTATTTATATTTCACTCAGCTTTCTCACACTATATTCTTAAATTTTATTACATAAGTAAAGCCACGAAATAATATAAATTAGTTCGATTTTTAGTAAACATATAATTAATCAATAACATTTTATTTTAAGTTTCGTGAAAAAAAAAGTCTTAAAAAAATTTTCTTCGTGCTGTTCTGATCAGCTGTTTTTTATTTATATAATTTTTCGCGCCAAAAACAGACTTAGTGTATCTTCACAATACAGCTGCAAGCAGACCGCAAAATTTTCCCGAGAAATTTGCTGTATGAAAATTTTTGCTGTCTGCTCCTTTCTGCTGTATTGTAAAGAGACACTAAACAGACTAGACAGGTGTCAAAAAACAACAAGTTTTACAAATGTTAAATACATGATATTTAATTAAGCTTATGAATTCCTTCATTGGTTAAATGAAAACCAAATAATGAATCCATTTCATTTATATCACGAAGGTTTTTTTTTTCAGTGAAAGTTTAAGTTAATGATTTAAAAAGTTTTGTCATACTTAACGTATGAGTGTTATTTTTAACATATTAATAATACGTACGTACCGTAGTTCATAAACGATTTGCACACATTTACATGCAAATAAAAGAATTTATTTATCATTAACAATACATCTTTACATAGATTGATATTATTTATTTATACCTCAATAAAAATACAATAAAGACATAAAAACTCAACAAAATTTCAAAACAACTTGATTATCATACAATCTGTGTGAAAAACATGGATAACATATTATGTTTATAAACACATACAGTGGTTGTCAACTAATTAGAAACGCTTTTATAGTATAATACTCAACGTTATTATTATCAAACGAGTATAATTAAAAAAAAAATAATATATGTAGGCAATTTATAAAGCTTGAATTTAAGCTTGATAGCTTCCAGATTGTGTAAATAATAAACGTGCTACTATGTTCGATCTGAAAAATAAAATTATTTATAGACATTTTTCAGATTAATTTTAAAAAATATTTCTAAGTCGATTTTTTTAAAAATTACAAAATTACAAAAAATTTATGATCAAAAGAATTGGAGGTCAAAGAATGCAGATTTCTTCTACTGTATTCTACTGTATTCATTTTTTGTTTAGGTTGCTGGAAAAATTAATTGATTACTAAATAACAACTCTTTGACCATTTTTTTTTAATTTTAAAAGTTTGAACTTAGCAAAAATCGACTTAGAAATATTTTTAAAAAATTTTCTGAAAAATGTCTATAAATAATTTCATTTTCCAGATCGACCCTCGTAGCGAATTTATTATTTACTCAATCTGGACGCTATCAAGCTTAAATTAAAGCTTTGTAAATTATCTACACAACATCTTTTATTAAAATTATACTCGTTTGAAGCGTTTCTAATAAATTATACTATAGAAACGTTTCTAATTATTTGACAGCCACTTTACATTAGCACACACATGCAATTTTTTTCTTATTATCAACTTTTTTCTTTAATATTAACAATGATTGTTCACAATATAATCTTTATACATACCCAGGAAAATTTTTCAGAACCGATTCCGGTAACACTTGTTCTAGAACAGGTTCTTCGGTAATCAAACACTATTACACTTTAATTATTCAGAACAAGTTAAGTGAATATTATTGTGAAGCTTGTTATATGCAATCTAAATTTCATAACATTTTGGTTCTCAGGAATTAAAAAAAATTATGTGTCAAAAAAATTAAAAAATAAATATAATTTTTTTTTTGTGTTCACCAAGAAAAAACACGAAATTCTAAGAGAATATCAGGATATAATCGCGAAAATTGTTTATACGAAGGTAAGTAATTTAAATTTTGATTGTCTGGGTCGGGACAAATACTAATAAAATAATGTTTTTCATTTTTGTTTGCAGAAAATTCATGTTCTGATGTATCTTTATTGCAAGGCCCAAAATGCAATTTTGGAAGCGAAAAAGGATGTATGTGTGTTAAAAAAAATTAATATACGATGTCATATAGGATTATCTTTATCTTTTTTTAATAAATTAATGCAATTCAAAATATTTCTTTAATTCTCATTTCTGTTCTAAATTTTACTTCTAGAACCGGTTCCGAAGAACAAAAATGTGTTCCAATTTTGCTTACAAACACCTGTTGCTTTTGGGACAATCCCTTTGTAAAAAGAATCGGTGTTGAACAAGAATTAGAACAGGTTCTAGGGAAGTATAAGTTGTTCCACAATCGGTTCTTTGCAACCGAAAATTTTGCTGGGTATAAACGAACAAAAAGAAATTGAAATTCAAAGAAATATATAAGAAAAATGACATCACTTTTTTTTTGCTGAACATTTGGTGTGGAATGCCTCATATGTATGTAGATCATTTAGTATTATTCTTGTATATGTTTGTCTACATAGTACAAGCATAATGCTGTCAATCACTTGTCGAAATAATCAAAATCAAATTTACAAACGAACACAATAAAGAGAAAATAAAAAAAATAATAGCAAAAACAACATTATTAAACAAAAAATGTAAGCAAAAATGAAAAATTTCTATATTTTTTTCTTTATTTGAATTCTCCTTTTAATATTTGCTTTTTTTTTAATATCACGTACCAAACTGAATTTTCAAAACACTCTATGGACACTAGAAAAGGGAAGTGCTAAAATAGACAAATACAAAATGAAAATGTTGAAGAAATACAAAAAAAAAATAAAAATATTGTGTGACAGTTTTCTGCAGTGACACTTCATTACAAAAATAAGAAGAAGAAAATGACAAAAAAATAATATACCGCAAGAAACCACTAAATAAAAGTACAAACGTTTATACACGACTCTCACAGACATTGAAGACTGCTGGTAACGGAATGAAGTACTCAATGGTAATAGAATGTTAGAGTAGATAGAGTCAAACCAAACAAGCTCATCATCAAATCAACCAAACGAGGCCAACAATAACAACAACTACGACTACCTATAACATGACAACTTACACGGTCTTTTAGTATTAACAAAAAATAAACTTGGACATATATACAGTGAAGCTCAAAATATATAATACTCTAAATTTTCAGATTTAAAAAATAGAATAATTTTTTCTTGTATTTTTTTTTTTGTTTCAACATTGTACAAGAAAAGTACATTTTTTTTTTGTAAAATTCAATATTCAAATTGGATTTTTTTTTCGAAAAAACGAAAAACATACTTGTGATTTTCTTTGGATTGACAAATATCTAATATTTGTTTATTGACCTTTTTTAAAAAATGGAAAATTTCAGAACGGGTTCTGAAAATTTTCAGAAACAAAATTTTTTAATCTTTAGCCCATACAAAAATATACAAGGATGTTAATTTTTGAGATTGTGGCGCATTCCGATTTAATTTGATAAATATTTAAATTTAAATTTCAGAACAGGTGCTGAAAGTTTTCCAAAATAAAAATTTTTACTCGATAACCCATAAAAAGATATACAAGATTGCAAGTTTTTGATATTGTGGTGCATTCCGTTTTAATTTGATTATATTTATTCAAGAGAACTCGAAACAAATTTGACCATTTTTCCAATATTTAATCACGCCTACTAACAAGTGAAGTCTCCCTATTGTCACCAGCGGATCTTTAAGGAATTGATTTTATTTTGTAGATCAGAAAAAATAAAGGGACACGTATTTTTTTAGTGGCCCAAATTCATATTTAGGGGGCAAAAAGGGGGAAGACAAGGCCGTTTTTCGGTTTTTTTTCGTTTATCTCCTATATTATGCAAAGAAACCTAGTCATGTTACATACCAAATGAAAGGTACGTGTGCTAAGAACGTGTCCAAACATGCACAACTTTTCGTCATATTGAGTAAAATACCAAAATTTTAGGACATTTTTGGTAATAAGACAAAAATATTAATTTCTTTGGCTCGTTGTTAGCACTACGAGATAGGTATTTTTAACACCTTTAATCTGATACCACACATGCCTATACCAATTTTGCTTAAATAGGCGTACATCGTATAAAACTGAAAGGGGTCAATTTCCCCCCATACAAATCGAACCCCTAACAATGAGTTTGGCCGCTAAAAAAAGACGTGTCGAATTAATTTTCATTCTCAACAACATATCCAAATTTGATGAAGATCGGAGGGTGACACCAGGGAAACTTCCCTTGTTAGCCAAGTTTTTCAAAAATTTAAAAAACCACAACTGAAATTTTCTAAGTTATGTACATATAGGGCTATCCATACAACCTATTCAAAAATTCATGGGACACATGGTTTTCTGAAGCTGGACATTTTGTACTATTAAAAAAAATCTTGAAAATTCCCAAAAGTGTTCTAGTATTCGATTTTAGGATTTTAAAACTTAAATCTCATTTTTGAAAGTGATTGCACTTCTAATTTTTTTTTAGTTTTTTTGGTGGCAAATTCCGGTTGATTTTACAATTTTTTCCTAGTATGATCGTGGTATTACGCTTATTACTATTTTTCGATACAAAAAAAAAAGTAGGAAAGTTAAATTTAACTTGGCCGAATCTATGAATACCCTCCGAAATGACCTTTTTAAGTGAAAGTAAATTTTCTAACGTGAAAAAAATAAAAATTTTGATTAGAAATATTTTACTTTGTGTAAACAATTTTTTTTAGTAATTTTTGAAAAAATTACAATTTTTTTTTGAGTGTAAAATTTTTTTTGATTATACCAAGGAAAATTTTTTGGAACAAATTCCTGGTTCAATAGATTCTTGAATACATGCTACGGTAATCTCAACAACATTTTCTATGTAAAATTAAACGATTGCTTTCGGGACAATTTCAAACAAAAATCATTGATTCTGGAATGTTAAGTAGAACCGGTTGCAGGGTAGTTTGATGCGTTCCGGAACCGATTATTTGGAACAGAAAATTTTTCTGGGTAATATTTTTTTCGAGTGTAATTTTTTTTTAATAAAAAATATTTTTGAGAGACAATAATACGCTGCAAAATATTTTTTTGTGACTTACCAATGTTTTTAAAACTTATTTAACGGTTTTTCAACACGTGAATTTAAGGTGAAACTAATCTGATATTCACGGTTTTGCTAATAACTTTTGAACCACTAAACCGCTTCGTCTGAAATTCAATACCAACCAGATGAGGGAAATGACAAATATATGTGCCAAGCTTCGGCAGCCTCAAAATTGTCTTCCGGAACTTAGCATGTTTTTTATCTCGTAAATTCGCGAAAAAAAAACCCTTGCCAAAATTCACTATTTTGGTTATAGCTTTTGCACAGTGGCACATTTGGCCAATCTAGCACGACAAAATTCAAAAAAAAAAAGCTCTCCGATTTTTATGATTTGTTTTAAGTATTATAAAACATTCCTAATAACACGGAAATACTCATATAAGAACTATAATTCTATTCGTTATTAAGATGTGGGTGCATAAAGTTGCATCTTGTAAAATCCTGAAAGTAGTGTTCATTATTTCGCATTAATTAAGTCGATTTTAAACTGTTGTAACTTTTTAACTAAAAAATATATTAATACACTCTTTTTTGGTAATTTTAAAGCATATTTAAAGGCTTTGAGTCATATCTTTTCTTCTTTTTTTAAACAATTTGTTCTATTTTTTATTAAATTTTTCTTCTTCTTTTATTTGCCAATCCGTTATTCGGATATTAGCGATCATACAATTATAATTACAATAAACATATACACATATATATACAGATTTGATACATTTTATAATAATTCAGAAACGACCAGTTCTCTTGATTTTGCTGCATTTATGAGATTTCTTTCATCACTATAACCAGGAAAGTTCCCTTCTGCCTCTAGCTCGTCTTCCTTCAAGTTTCCCTTTGAGAATTGTTTGGAGAAGTTTATATTTTTCATTTCTCATTATATGTCCCAAATACGAAGTTTTTCGATGTTTAACGGTTTTAATCAATTGTCTGTCAAGGTTCATTCTACTTAATACTTCAATATTTGGGACCCGGTCAGTCCATGGAATCTTCAGTATACGCCTGTATATCCACATTTCAAAAGCTTCTTAAATTTTTAACATAATAAAAATTTTTGAAAAGAAAATTATATATTTATTTTTTTGATGGAATAGAACTTTTGTGTTTGGCCTCTATTGGTCGCCGGACTTTTTCAGACATATTGACCAATATCCATAGTACTTATTTCAATGGCTAACTTTTGCGACCGTCTGCGACGCCGGATACAGTGGGGCGATATGTAAACCTTGTTTTTACATATTTTTTAAACATATTTAAAAAAAGTGGGCGTGGCAGTTGTCTGACCGCCCCCTTTTTTGTGATATTATTTCTACAGTCCTTCAGAGTATATATACAAAGTTTAAAGAAATTACAACCAAAATTAAACATTTTTTTAAAAGTGGGCGTGGCCGTTAACTTGCCTCCCATATTTTTCATAATGTTGTTTTTGAAGTCAAAACGAACATTTTTACCGAATTTCCAGACAATATAAATAAAATTGGATTTTTGTCGTCCTAGATTGGCCAAATGTGGCACTGGACCGATTTAGCTCAATTGCAACACCAACCTGAACAGGGAAATTACCAATATATATGCCAAGCTTAAGCAGCCTCCGTAAAGTCGTTCAAAAGTTAGCGCCTTTTCAACAGACCGACAGACTGACAGACGGACGGTCATCGCTAGATCGTCTTTAAATCGATTGACGATCACGAATATATGTACTTTATTAGGACCCCATAAACCAATATGTCGAGGGGTTACAAACGGAATGACAAATTAGTATACAGCCTCTATCACTAGAGTCGATGGTATAAATATTATTGCAATTTGCTCACCTTATAATTTGAATGGGAGCCCTCTTAGGAAGGAAGATTAGTAGGCATCGGTGTATACAGAGGGGGTCCAACAACAACAACAAAAAAATATTTTTTAACATGATAATGTTTTTAGGCTGGACGACACCTCAACTTGACTATATAAGCTAACAATTAACAAAAAAGAAAACAAGAATTACTATTTTCATTTTCTTAAAACCAAAAATTTTAATAACTTGTGTTTGTAACTTGGATAATAATTCACCTCGTGGTGAATAAAACCGTTTTTCACCAGCTGGTGTTTTTTCACTAATTTTTTTTTTTTCCATCAAACTTTTTTTTTCATATTTTTTTTTTTTTATCATTTTTTTTTATAATTTTTTTTTTTATCAATTTTTGTTTTTTCATCAAATTTTTTTTTTGCATCAATTTTTTTTTTTATTATTTTTTTTTTCATCAATTTTTTTTATTAATTTTTTTTTTTCATAAAATTTTTTTTTCACCAAAATGATTTTTTCATAATTTTTTTTTATCATATATTTTTTTCATCAATTGTTTTTACATCAAAAAATTTTTCTTTTCATCAAAAACTTTTTTTCATCAAAATTTTTTTCACCAAAAATTTTGGGTTCATTAAATTTTTTTTAACATAATTTTGTTTTTCGTGAAAAAAAAAATCATTTTTTTACCAAAACTACTTTTTTTACTAACAAGGGAAGTATCTCAACCCTTATGAACCGATTTGCCTGAAACTTGAAATATATATAAATGAGGCGATTTTAAGGTTGGGGTATCTTGGCTTTTCGGCCATATCAGTGTTTCAAAACTTCGTTGTCCCCTTATGAAACCATATGGACCTCCGGGAAAATTTCGATAACTCAAGAACTAACAGGAATATCCTCTAGAGCAAAAATACGTGTCGACTTAAATTTAATAAAGATTATTTTGTATTCATATGGACATCGTTGCTCTATGTCATCATATAAATACCCCCAAAAATTTTCACATTTTCCTTAAAAAAGTATTTAACGAAGCCAAACTTTTACAAGGTTTACAAGGTTTCTTCTCATATGTAAACATCATATAGTTTCTTAGAAAGAAATGGCTGAAAAATCCAAAAAACGATTTTTTCGCCATTTTTTGACCCATGTTTTGAACCCCTAAATCCTCGATATGGCCGATAAGCCGAGACACCCCAACCTTAGAATTGTCTCTTTTATATATATTTTACGTTTCATGCAAATCGGTCCATAAGGGTTGAGATACTTCCCTTGTAAGTCTAAGCTTATCGCATAAAAATTTTCCATTTGTTTATCAAATGTGCATAAAACAAGTGAGAGTGTTATATTCTTTGGTGCCGAATCTTTTATACTCTCCAAAATGTAAAAACACTTTTTTGCACTTATTTTTTGCACTCACTTACGAAATGTACAGCTCTTTGGGTTTTTAATAGGGTCCATTATTTTTTCTAAAAAATACTTTGCTTTGGCAAGTACACCCAAATCTTCCGCAGAACATTATCATGATTTAATGTTTTGGGCAAGAGTACAAAATTCGCAGACATTTTTTATATATGTATATTAGAAAACACAAATCTGACGAAAAAATCAACAAAAATTTTTTGTTGTTGGGCCCTGAAAAAACATTCCTGCATGTAAAAATTAGCTCCCACTCAAAATTGCATTTTATAAAATTTTCTCACCTTTTAATTTGTATGGAAGCTCTCTTAGGAAGGAAGATTGGTATGTAGGTATGTTTGGCAAAAATTTTGGAATGTAAAAATTAGTGGAGATCGGTCTTACTAATGGCGCACCATTGTACCGGTAGAAACTGATTAAATAAAATAAATTTATAAAAAAATAAAAATAAAATTATGGGGACCGCCTTAAGGGTTCTGAAAAATGTTTGGATGAAAAAAATATATTATGACAGTCTTAGGCTGCGTTTTTGACATATCGCTTTAACTTAGTTTAACCGGGAGTTTTATTAAACTTTATAAAAATAAAACCAAGTTTAACCAAGCATTCTGTTTTTCAGTTCAAGTTTAGCAAATGTCGATTAACGCGGTATTGCCATACCAAATGCCTCATTTCCAATTAGAATAGTTGCCATCATCTCACATTTTTTCGAATAAAATACCACAACATGGCAATACTAACCAGTATATTTGAAAATCAGAGGTGTTTTCTTGACGTTTTTGTACCTTAGTTTAACTCTCCAACATTGGTGAGTTAAACTTAAAATAAACAACATCTCAAAAACAGAATTTGTGGTTTTAACTCTGTTTAAACCTAAAACCATTAAATTTTACAACTCAAAAACTCAGCCTTAGGGAAGTTAGAGCGGTTGGAGCAAATTTAAAAATGGAGATTTTTTATGGAAGCCTCTTAGGTATTGGAAATATACTGGTACTTTGCTTGAAATAAGTTTTTAGAGGCAAAAATTAGTGGAGGTCCGTCTTGCTGTCAGTGTCAAACAATGTGATCTACCAACTCTCTTTTACGGTTTAAAAGATTTCTTTCAGATCTCAAAACAAAACAGTACTGAGGCATGATATTGTAAATATACAGCAAATCTATTTTTCATGTAATCTTTCTTATAATAAGAAAAATGTAACGCCTTTTGCAGCTTTCACGCATATAGATTCAATGCACTTGGCTTAATGTAAACTTCGTCTTCCAAACAACGATCCCTCTCAATTTATCCAATTTGAAAATAATTTTTGTTTCTTACTGTATTACTAAAGGCTAGTAGATGAAGATACTACTGTGAACGTAGTCAACCATACAAATATGTATCTACCCGACTAAAAAAGTTTTGATATAATCATATATTTTATAAAATAATTGTATATAAATGGATCAACCATGGAGGATCCTAGAAATGGAGGATCCAAAAAAACTGATTATATCTTATTAGATCTAATTCAATATAATATATCTTATTAGATCTAATTCTATCTTATTAGATCTAATTCAATAAAATTAATTTGATATTTTAGATCATAATAGATCTAATGAGATATAATTATATATTATTATATCTTATTACATCTCATTTTTTATAACATCAAATTAGATAATATTCACCGTTCCATTTTGGGGATCTAATTATATCAAATTAGATCTAATAAGATATAATCATATATTTTTGGATCCTCCAATTTTGGGATCAAATGATATATGGCGCCATATTACTTTTTTTTAATCGGGTATATGAAGTTATTCCATATGTAGCAAATGTATAGGTAGGTATATCTAAAAGTCTTTTATATATGTTACGTTCTACTTTGACAGTTTTTGGTATTCTTTCCTTCCTGTGGTGTTTTACGTGAATGACAACCATTTGGCTATTGTAACTGTCATTTTGACTGTTAAGGTGGTTAAGATATGCCACAATTTATTCATACACAAACACATTCATATGTGTTCATGTGAATGTAAACACATACATGTGTACTAGGATGGCTCGTTTTTGGGCTTTTCTCTCTGATCAAATTCTAATACCCGCCAAAAGTGTCGGTCCCCTAAGGGTAACTCACATGCAAAATATCACTCCGATCGGTGTTTATCTTCTGTCTCCACTTTGAGCCTCAAAATTGGGGTTTTCGCAAAAAATGACTTTAAAAAAAAAAAATAAAAAAAAATTTAAGTTTTTTTATTAAAATAATTAAAAAAATATTTTTGTATAATATTTGATCGTAAATACCTAAACATGAAATTTAAAGATTTTACGGTATCATTAACCCGTTCAAACTTGATACCAAAAAAATGACATGATTTTGGGGGCGTTCTCAAAACACCTTTTTTCAAAATTTGAAAATTTTATTAAAAAAATTTTTTAAATATACCATTTTTTCTTTCTGAATTCATTAAGAACACCTTGGAGAAGAAAAATGTTGAATATGGCGGATATCCGTCGAGCCACTTTTCGGGAATCGCGGGGGGAAGTTAGCGGATTTCAAGGAAATGTTGGTTTTATCAATAATTTGGATTAATAAAATCTTATAAATTTATTTTTTTTGCAAATTAACGGTTTTTTGGTGTCGTGGCATTCTATTATATAACTTTAAGTCTGTCATGAAATCTTACAGATCTAGGACGTCTTAAACCCACATTGGCTGGGGGTCAAAAATGACCCCCGCGGAAAATTTGAAGTTTAGAGCTTAAATTTTGTGCTATAAACACAAAATTTAAATTAAAGATATCTTAAATATGAGAGATTTAAGGGCTGATTTAAAGTTATCTAAAAGATTGCCACAAACTAATTTTATATAAAAAAATATATACTTTTTATTGAATGGGTCATTTTTGTCCCCCTACCAAGATGGGTTAACGATTTTTTTAAAGATAATATATTAATACGAAATAATAGTTGGGGTAAAAAACATAAAAGCCGTTTTATACTTGTTTATAGCACAAAATTTAAGCTCAAAACTTCAAATTTTCCGCGGGGGTCATTTTTGACCCCCAGCCAATGTGGGTTTAAGACGTCCTAGATCTGTAAGATTTCATGACAGACTTAAAGTTATATAATAGAATGCCACGACACCATAAAACCGTTAATTTGGACAAAAATGAAATTTATAAGATTTTATTAATCCAAATTATTGATAAAACCAACATTTCCTTGAAATCCGCTAACTTCACCCCGCGATTCCCGAAAAGTGGCTCGACGGATATCCGCCATATTTTACATTTTTCTTCTCCAAGGTGTTTTTAATAAATTCAGAAAGAAAAAATGGTATATTTAAAATTTTTTTTTAATAAAATTTTCAAATTTTGAAAAAAGGTGTTTTGAGAACGCCCCCAAAATCATGCCATTTTTTTGGTATCAAGTTTGAACGGGTTAATGATACCGAAAAATCTTTAAATTTCATATTTAGGTATTTACGATCAAATATTATACAAAAATAATTTTTTAATTATTTTAATAAAAAAACTTAATTTTTTTTATTTTTTTTTTTAAAGTCCTTTTTTGCGAAAAAGCCAATTTTGAGGCTCAAAGTGGAGACAGAAGATAAACTCCGATCGGAGTGATATTTTGCATGTGAGTTACCCTTAGGGGACCGACACTTTTGGCGGGTATTAGAATTTGATCAGAGAGAAAAGCCCAAAAACGAGCCACCCTAATGTGTACTACACGTTTATATTTGTAAGTTTTGTAAGAACGAACATATCTACTTTTAAAAACTAGTTCTGGAAACAAGACATTTTTTTTCTGTAGTTGTAGTTAGTTAACAGGAAATATGAATGTTGATGATACATGTGTCCATTTACCACTTACGTAAGCTTTCTTTGCCACTCAGTTAAGAGCCAAAATAAAATTAAGATGAAGAAGAAAAAACACAAAATTTTATGAACAGTTTTGTGTTCAATTCCTTATCCTGTTTTTGCCCCTTGATAACCTTGTTTTGTTCTGCTCATAAACATATCGATAGTGATTGAAATTCTGTTGACTTTGGTTGTCTGTTTTGGTCTTTTTCCAGATTCAAATCCATTCTTTTTTGTACTTTGTGAATTTTAACACTCGTCAGAAAAAAAAGATATGCGAGTTTGTGTTTTTATACCCTCCACTCTAGTGATAGAGGGTATATATAAGTTTGTCATTCCGTTTGTAACACCTCGAAATATTGGTCCTGGACCCCGTGAAGTATACATATTCATGATCCCCGATCGATTTTAAGACGATCTAGCGATGTCCGTCCGTCCGTCCATCTGTCTGTTGAAAACATGCTAACTTTTGAAAGATTTTACGGAGGCTCCTGAAGTTTGGCATATATGTTGGGTCAGGTTGGTATTCCAATCCAGCAAAATCGGTCAGTGGCTCAAAAGTTATGAGCAAAAGACTGAATTTCGGCAAGGGTTTTTCGTGATTTTATGAGATAAAAAACACGCTAACTTTCGAAACACAATTCTGAGGACGCTGAAGCTTGGCAAATATATTTATCATTTTCCTGGCCTAGTTCGCATTAAATTTCAGTCAAATCGGTTCAGTGGTTCCAAAGTTATTAGCAAAACCGTGAATTTCAGATAGGTTCACCTTAAATTCACGTGTTGAAAACCAGTTAAACATGTTTAAAAACATTGGTCAGTCACAAAAATATTTTACAACGTATGTTTGTCACTGAAAAATACTTTGACACAAAAAAAAAAAAAAAAATTTTACACTCAAAAAAAAATTTTGTAAATTATTTTTTTTTTTTTTTCAAAAATTAAAAAAAAAAGTTGTTTTACACAAAATAAAATATATCTAATCAAAAATGTTCATTTTTAATGTTAGAAAATTTACTATCACTTAAGAAGGGCATTGTGGTGGGTATTCTTAAATTCGGCCAAGTCGAATTTAACTTTTGTACGTGTTTTTTTTGGGTGTGTGTGTATCTTTTTAGTGCTTTAAGTTTTTATTTGCGTTTATATTTTGAGTTGATTTTATAGTGTTTTTTTTTTGTGTTTTTATATTTTTGGTATAAGCGGATGTTGGGCAGCACGTGTGGCATACATGCATTTCCGGTTTAATTGATTTTGCCACAAAATGTGTAAAATGTGTTGAAAACAGCATAAAAACCATATTGAATATTGAATGAACTGAGCACACAGCTCAGCAATGCATCATACTCTGTTTTTGAACTTTGCTGTTATGGCAAAAAAATAAAACAGGATCACAAAAAAGTAAGTTCCTTTTTCACACATACAGACACACACACACACATGTGGTGCATATATGCTCTATCCCAGCCAGCATTTTTTGAAAATTTGAATCAAATTCGAGTCTTTTTTGATACCTCTGCGCGATTAAAAACGATCGCATATGCGCTCTTCTTCGAGTCGAAAATGACTCATTTGGCGGGAGAAAATGGTACCCTAGCCGCGACTCTTCTTGATGAGTCATTTATGACTCGTTTTTCTGGTCAGTTTCGAGTCATTTTCGAGTCATTTTTCAGTAGTTTAATAATCATTTATGAGTCTCTTTCGAGTCATTTTTGAGTCGTATTTGTAATCGCTTGCGAGTCTTTTTTGAGTCATATTTTTAATCGTATGCGACTATATTTTGAGTAATTTCTATTCTTTTTTTACTAAAAAATAATTTTTATAAAATTCATTAGTATATTTTTATTCAAATTTAATAAAATATTAAAATATATTACAAACAAATCAATTAAAAATAAACAAAAAACAGAAAATGCTTTTGAAGCACAGCTTTTATATACATATTTCTGTCTGTTCGTTAAAATTAGAGGGGGAAAATATCTGAAACGAAAAATATTTATTTATTTTATTTTTTTAATTATAAATTATTTATTAAAATATTTACTTACTTTTAATTATTGTTAAAAGGAATCAATTTTCGGCGGTTGGCTTTGTGCTGGTCCTAGATTAATAAAGAATCCAACTATTCCGGAAATACTTAATGATTTATAAATTATTTTTTTTTTATTTTTAAAGTTAAATCACTTTTTACTAAAAGTCAAACTTAACACGACGAAATTACTGACATTAATGAACAGAAATTTACAATGTCGAAACTTGCTTGAAAAAAGTAAAAAAATTGTCCCGTTATAAACAAACAGTTTTATATCGTCTAGATGAGTCAAATATTATTCAAAATAACTTATAAAACAGTCACATTTTAAACGTCGTCATGATCTATTTGCGATTGCTGTACATTTTGTTATTGTATTTTCAATAAATCACTTTTAAAACTTAAGCGCGAATCATTTTAGAGCCTTTTTTCAAGCGCTTAAATGATTAATAAGTTTTTAATCATCAAAAGTACTCGAAAAAGACTCGGATAGGTGATTTTTGAAAAAAACAATCTTCCAAATGCTAGCTGGGATGTGGTGGCACTAGTAATGAAACATTTGCTTGTGGTTATAAGCATTTGCATGGGTATGTGTGCAGTATGTGTGTGTGTTTAACTCACACTAAAGTGTTTGGTGAATTTATTTAAGCACACATGTAAGTGTTTGTGTCAAGTACAGTGTGAAGAGCGGAAAAATATTGCCAACACTTTGTTCAGTTAAACGGGTATACACAAACAACTACAACAAAAAAAAGCAGCAACACAAAATTCCATAAAAAGTACTCTGTTGTATAGCGGAAATGTTTGCATAAAGTGAGCATTCTCTACGTGTGATCCATATTAACCCGCTCAAAGCCAATATCAACAAACGTCATGACTTTTTAATAAATTTTCAATCACATCGATAAAACTTAAATTATATTTATTTAACGTGTAAAGGCCAGTCAGCAGGATATTGCTTTTTATTTTTTTGGGTTTTTTTTAACAATTTTGAATGAATGATGGTTTAGTGGGTGTAACAAATATTTTTATTATTTATTTTAAATAACGCACAAATTTTGACAAGAGAGGACTATGTTTTAAGCTTTAGAAGGTCCAAACGTCTGACATGGCTTGGAAAAAAATTAAATTATAATTTAAATTTAATTTTTTAAACTGTGCTACAGTGAAAAAATACTTCTGAAATGACTTAGTATAGGTTGTTGGTTTTGTCGAGTAGATTATAAAAATGCCCATTAAACTTGCTAAACACCCTCAAATTTTAGAGTTATTGTCAAAAAATGTTTTTTGTGACTTTTTTTTTTTATTTATTTATTAAGTCTATGGATTACATCCTTACAGACTATACAATGTGACATAAAAAAAATTTACATATGTAGAATTATAAACAAATATACAGTTTTTTGTTTTAAGTGTTTAAATAAATTATTATGTTTCGTTTTACAATTGTAGAGGTTAATGAGAAATCAATTAATTTATACAAGTCATTAAAATCTTTTCCAACTCTCCGCCATGGATCAGCGTTTGCGTAATTGCTGCGAAAAAATGGTAATGCTCTAAACCTTGTGTAATTCAGAAACTTTTCAACCGACTTTAAATTTTTTAACTGTTTTGGATAGAAAAAGGATAAAGCTTTTCATGTGTGTGAATTTGTCTACACATAAAAGAAATATATCTTTTAATTTTGTCTTTAATATCAATTTTTTTTGTTATTTTTTAAAAATTGTTCGAGTTTATCGATTTTTTCTGCTATAGTTTGTTTAACAACCTTTATATTTATAAGCGAATTCTTAAAGAAAATTTTAGTCTGAATTTGATGAGCTTTATCCTGAAGAAATCGGATAACAATTGACAGAGTTGTGATAATTTTTCTAAAAAAGAAAATTAAGATCTTGCTGGAAATCGCCGTTCAGATACTCCAGACACCAAAAAAAAATAATTATCATAAGAGTTCATGTGTAAAATTTTTATAGGGTTTTGGTTTGCTGAATCCGAATTTGACCTTCAAATTGCTCTATTGTATCAGGTTTTTGATATATTTAGCATAAATTAATATTTGAAAAACTTAATAAGATAGAACAGTTTCATGCTCAAATTCGAATTCAGGGGGCCAAAAACCTATAAAATAAGGATACGCGACCTATAATTATGTTCGTTTAATTATACCCTACACCACTCTGTGATACAGTGCAACGACCGTAGAGGCCGCCGCGCTTATAAGGATACCAAAAAGTTGTGGAAGGTGGCCAAATTCTGGCTGCCAAATTTGGCTTCCAAATTTCGTGGAGAGCAATTCAACGTTTACTACGTAACATGTTGGACCCTACCGTGTGAACATTTAGTACATTTTTTTAATATTTAGTACATTTTTCAGTTTTTTTCAGTTTTTATTTGTTTTTATATAAAAAAATACCGTTATTATGAAAAAATAATAAAAACAACAAATTCAGAATTTTGTTATATTTATTTTATTTGAAATCAATTTATTTTTTCAAAAATAAAATAAATTTTTTTTTATTTTATTATTATTTTTTTTTTAATTTTTAATTGTTTCTGATATTTTTCTGACATTTTCTCAATATTTCTAAAAAAATGCCTTTTTTATGTAGTAGCGGGTATCTGCCCAACATTTTACGTAGTAAACGTTGATTTGCTCCCCACGAAATTTGGAAGCCAAATTCGGCAGCCAGAATTTGGCCACCTTCCACAACTTTTTGGTATCCTTATAAGCGCGGCGGCCTCTACGGTCGTTGATACAGGGCAGGCGCGGATCCAGGGGGGGGAGAATGGGATTTCTCCCCCCCCCCCCAAACGATTTCAAAAAGGGAAAAAAAGGAAAAAAGAAAAAAAAGAAAGAAAGGAAGGAAAAGGAAAAAAGGAAGGGAAAGAAGAAAAGATAGTAAGAAAATGACCAGGACCAAAAACCCCTAAGAAGAGTTATCCTAAGAAATTTTTTACATCCTTAGGATAAAATGTTTCACAATTTATGAAATTTCATATGAGAAACTTAAATGTCAATAGAGTCGTGGACATTTTTTAACCGAATAACTTTCCTTATCATTTTCTAAGGAAAAAGTATTATCTCAAATATTTTCAATAGAAAAATGTCTAAGAATTCAAGACTTAATCATTAGAAAATATCTTGATACTTATGTATTTGACTCTGAATGTTTTAAAAAAAAAATTTTAGAAACTGACAAGAATCTTTCTACAAATTAATTTTTTAGAATCGGACAAATTTTTAAGAATGTGAAAATTTCTTTGTTTGAAAAATCTTTTAGAATCTACGAATTTTTCTATACGACAATTTTACCAAAAATCTATGATTTTCTTATAGGAAAATTGTGTTTTTCTATAAAAAAATATAGATCAACAACTTTTAAAATTCTAAGAAATTGCCTTGAAAAACATTAGATGGCATTAAAACTGTAAATTTGTTCTATATTAAAATATGTACTATAAAATTTAAGATTTTATTTTTGGAAAAGTGTATCAAAACTTCTTCATAAAATATTTTAGAAACTGATACTTTCTTAGTATCTGATAATTTTCTTTTACGAAATATGTTTCAGAATCTAAGAATTTTTGTATACAAAAAATATAAGAATTATTTCAGAGATTTTTAAAAGAAAGTATATCAGCATTTAATAATTTTTTTTTATAGAAAGAATATATCAGAATCTCAGACTATTTCTATTAAATAAAGTTTAAAAATTTGAGACATTTTCTATGCGAAAAATGTTTTAGTATCAAAAAAAAATTTTGAAAAATAAAATTTTTTGTACATATAAAAGTTTACGGATCTATTGACAGTTGTGACTGGATATAATAGGTATAAGCCAATTTTTATTACTGAAAAGTCATAATATCAATATTTTCATATGCAACAAAATTCAAAAATTTTATTGTCAATTTTATGATCGTTTCGAGAGCAGGTATTATTTTAAATAAAAAATTTCATACAAATCCAAAAGCTGCATCCGCATTTAAGAAAAAAACTTTTTTGTTTCCAATTTGTTACTTAATATTAAAAATATTAACGAAAATTCACGCACCCCCCCCCCCCCCCCCCCCCTCGCTTCCAACCAAACTATTATATATTTTTGGTAAAAAAAATCTCCCCCCCAAATGAAATTCCTGGATCCGCGCCTGATACAGGGTATAATGACAACGACCGTAGAGGCCGCCGCGCCTATACGGATACCAAAAAGTTGTGGAAGGTGGCCAAATTCTGGCTGCCAAATTCGGCTTCCAAATTTCGTTGAGAGCAAATCAACGTTTACTACGTAGAAAATGGTCATCTATACTAATATTATAAAGAGGTAATGTTTGTATGTTTTTTTGCTTGTTTGTTTGTTTGTTTGTAGAAAATAATCTCCGGAACTACTCATCCGATTTCAAAGTTTTCAGCAATATTCCTTCAAGATGGACATATGCTGTTTTTCATCGACCACGACCACTTCTACACACACTTTTGGCAAAAAACTTAAAATTTAAATATCTTTGAAACTACTCATCCGATTTAAAAAATGCTTTTACCAATATTTAGAGTGCTCCTCCAGAGTGGACATAGTGTAGAATTTTTCGACCACGCCCACTTTAACGCCCACTTTTGGCAAACAACTTAAAATTTAAATATCTATGAGACTACTCATCCGATTTCAAACATTTTCTCACTAATATTTAGAGTGTTCCTCCAGGGTGGACATAGGCTGGGAATCATTGACCACGCCCACTTCTTCGCCTACTTTTTGGCCAAAAACCTAAAATTTAAAAATCTCCTAAATTACTCATACGATTTCCAAAATTTTTACACCAATGCTTTACGAAAAACGTAAAATTTAAATATTATGAATCTACTCATCCGATTTCAAAAATTTTATCACCAATATACATTTTGACTGGTCCTTCAGGGTGAACATGGGCTAGCTTTTATCATCCACACCCTTTCTACGCCCAGTTTTGGTTAAAAAAACGTAAAATTTCAAAATCTCCGAAACTACTAATTCGGTTTAAAAAATTTTTTTCTCCAATATTAAGAATGGTCCTAGGGTTCATCGACGTAAAACTTCAAAATAGATGAAACCTTTTATGATGTTTCAAAAATGATTTCACTAATATTTATGAATCTCCTTCAGGGTGAGTTAGAGTAGGTTTCATTTACAGCACCCATTTTAAAGATCACTTTGGGTCAAAAGACTTCAAATTAAAAAACCTTTAAGACTACTCATCCGATTTCAAAACATTCTGAAAACGCCCTTTTTGGAAATTCCGATTTTAATGGAGCAAATAGTTGCAAAGAAGTGAACTTTGTAACCTTTTCTATCTCCTGAAATATTGGTCATAGAAACTTGAAATGTAGGATCCCACATCCCCTGCCCAAAAAATCATTATTTCTTCAACGCATGTTATGGAACGCAATGAATTGGAATTCAATGACTTGAAACGAATAGAACAGGGAACGAAATGGAATAGAACGGGGAATGGAATGATACGGGGAATGAAAGGATATAAATAATAACGATATAAGAGATAAGAGCTCGAAAATGTTCAAGAAATTGTTTTACCGGGACGAACATGATTCCGGGCTAAAAGGGGCTGTTTGAATTTAATTGTTTGTTTTAAATAGTTTTTGTTAAGACTTCAACGATAAAAATTTAGTAAAACAAAGATTCTGCAGGGGACAATTTTAGAAATGGGAACTCTAATCCTGATGCTTCTTTAATGCCGTATTTATTATTACCGGTGACAAAGTTCCGGGCGGGCCTGCTAGTTGACTCATAAAGTTAGAAAATGCCACTTAAATTTGGTCTGTTTGAGTTTTCTACACAATATAAATATCTAACAAAAGATAGTTACAATCGGTCCATGCTTGGACTTGCTACCCATATTGTAGAAAACACTGGGGTATCATAGGGTCGGATTGACTGACTATATTTTTTTTTTTACTTTTTTTCAATTTTGTTTCCAGTCGCTTAAGGATTACAAAATTTTTAATGAAAGTACAATAGCATTAACATTAAACCAACAATATTTTT